>CAKKXW010000003.1:62004495-62111619 GCA_920937365.1 Sphaerophoria rueppellii
AAAAATAAACTTAAATTAAGAGAATGAACGAATAAAATATTAATTTTTTGAGGCAATGGAGTAGATTTTGCATTTTTCGACGAAGAAGGCAAATTAAAGAGCATGTTTAGTTTACATTCAAATGAGGACAAATATTTAAAAAGTAAGGCACTTTGGTATAAAAGTTAAACTTAAGATGTAGACAAACTTTTGTTATACGTGTTTTGATTTAGTTGTGTTTTAAGGGGCAAAAATGTTAATTTATTCAAATAATCTATAAAAACTATTCCTTTAAGCACCAATCGACAAATTAAAAAAAAACAATTACTTCAATGCTGGCTTGATGTTGATGTTTTGTTGTCTTGATTCCCATTTACGAACGCCTAGCAAACATTTTATTTTTTTAGGAAAAAATTGGAGTGCAAATTAATAACATTAAATTTTTCTTACGAGTTCAAATCCAAACACAATCTTATTGTCTTGAAATTCGACCTGAATAATACGATTTGAGAGACAAGACATATACAATTATATATTATGCTTAATAGTCAATACTTTAATACATATCACAGCTGAACGTGATTTTAAGCAAGTTTTCAATCACACCTTTTTAAGTTCCTACGCTCATATGAATATTGAACCTATCCTTAAACTAATAAAACTTATCTGTGATCTTTGACCCACTCAATCCATAATATTAAGGTATCGATAATCTACACTCTTTTACGTTATAATATTAATCGAAATAAAAATATAAATGGATAACGGGACCATTTCAACTCAGAATAATAACTCTTCTCTTACTTTAATATCAACCAGTAACTCATTTCTGGCCTACAGGGCAGTTCCAACTCAAGCTAATAACTCTCCTCTTGCTTTCATATCGACCATCAACTTATGTCTGGTCAAGGGACCATTTCAACTCAAAATAATAACTCACCTCTTGCTTTCATATCTACCACCAACTCATTTCTGGCCAACCAGTAACTCATTTCTGGCCTACAGGGCCGTTTCAAATCAAAATAATAACTGCTCCTGCTTTTATATCAATCATCAACTCATTTCGGGCCAACGGAACCACTTAAACTCAAAATATTAACTCTTCTCTGGCTCTTATATAAACTATCAACTCAATTCTGGCAAACGGGACCATTCCAACTCAAAATAATAACTCTGCCCTTGCTTTCATATCAATCAACTCAATTCAAAATAACTGCTCTTCCTTTCATATCAATCATCAACTCATTTCTGGCCAGCGGGACCGATTGAACTCAAAATAATAACTCTGCTCTTGCTTTCTGGTCAACAGGGCCATTTCAACTCAAAATAATAACCGCTCTTGCTATCATATCAATATCATCAACTCATTTCTAGCCAACGGGACCATTTCAACTCAAAATAATAACTGCTCTTACTTTCATATCAATCATCAACTCATTTCTGTTCAACGGAACCATTTACTCTCAACAAAATAACTCTAATCTGGCTCTCATATCAACCATTAAATCACATCTTGCTAACAACACGATTTCAGCTCAAAATAATAACTCATCAACTCATATCTGGCCAACAGGACCATTTCAACTCAAAAATAATTTCTGGCCTACGGGCCCGATGCAACTTAAGATTATAAATCAATTCTGGCCAACGGGATCATTTCAACTCAAAATAATAACTGCTCTTGCTTTCATATCAATCATCAACTCATTTCTGCCCAACGGGACCATACAAAGTCAAAAAAATCACTCTCCTCTGGTTCACATATCAACCATCAACTCATTTCTGGCCAACGGGACCATTTCAACTCAAAATAATAACTGAATAATAACTGCTCTTGCTTTCAATCATGAACTCATTTCTGGCCAACGGGACCATTTAAACTCAAAATAATAACTGCTCTTGCTCTCATATCAATCATCAACTCATTTCTGGCCAACGGGACCATTATAAATCAAAATAACAACACTGCTCTGGCTCTCAGATCTACCACCAACTAATTTCTGGCCAACGAGACCATTTTAACTCAAAATAATAACTGTTCTTGCTTTCATATCAATCATCAACTCATTTCTGGCCAACGGGACCATACAAAGTCAAAAAAATCACTCTCCTCTGGCTCACTTATCAACCATCAACTCATTTCTGGCCAACGGGACCATTTCAACTCAAAATAATAACTGCTCTTGCTTTCAATCATGAACTCATTTCTGGCCAACGGGACCATTTAAACTCAAAATAATAACTGCTCATGCTTTCATATCATGAACTCATTTCTGGCCAACGGGACCATTATAAATCAAAATAACAACACTGCTCTGGCTCTCAGATCTACCACCAACTAATTTCTGGCCAACGAGACCATTTTAACTCAAAATAATAACTGTTCTTGCTTTCATATCAATCATCAACTCATTTCTGGCCAACGGGACCATATAAAGTCTAAATAATCACTCTCCTCTGGCTCACATATCAACCATCAACTCATTTCTGGCCAACGGGACCATTTCAACTCAAAATAATAACTGCTCTTGCTTTCAATCATGAACTCATTTCTGGCCAACGGGACCATTTAAACTCAAAATAATAACTGCTCTTGCTCTCATATCAATCATCAACTCATTTCTGGCCAACGGGACCATTATAAATCAAAATAACAACACTGCTCTGGCTCTCAGATCTACCACCAACTAATTTCTGGCCAACGAGACCATTTTAACTCAAAATAATAACTGTTCTTGCTTTCATATCAATCATCAACTCATTTCTGGCCAACGGGACCATATAAAGTCTAAATAATCACTCTCCTCTGGCTCACATATCAACCATCAACTCATTTCTGGCCAACGGGACCATTTCAACTCAAAATAATAACTGCTTTTGCTTTCATATCAATCATGAACTCATTTCTGGCCAACGGGACCATTTAAACTCTAATTATCACTCTCCTCTCGCTCACATATCAACCATCAACTCATTTCTGGCCTACGGGACCATTTCAACTCAAAATAATAACTCCTCTTGCTTTCATATCAATCATCAACTCATTTCTGGCCACAGAACCATTTCAACTCAAAATAAAAGCTGTTCTTGCTTTCATATCAATCATCAACTCATTTCTGGCCAACGGGACCATTTAAACTCAAAATAATTACTCTTTTCTTGCTTTCATATCTATCACCAACTCATTTTTGGCCATCGGGACCATTTCAACTCAAAATAATAACTGCTCTTGCTTTCAATCATGAACTCATTTCTGGCCAACGGGACCATTTAAACTCAAAATAATTACTCTTTTCTTGCTTTCATATCTATCACCAACTCATTTTTGGCCATCGGGACCATTTCAACTCAAAATAATAACTGCTCTTGCTTTCAATCATGAACTCATTTCTGGCCAACGGGACCATATAAACTCAAAATAATTACTCTTTTCTTGCTTTCATATCTATCACCAACTGATTTTTGGCCAACGGAACCATTTCAACTCAAAATAATAACTCCCATCTGGCTCTCATATCAATCGTCAACTCATTTCTGGCCAACGGGACCATTTCAACTCAAAATAATAACTGCTCTTTTCTGGCCAACGGAACCATTTAAGTTCAAATAATAACTCCAATCTGGCTCTCATATCAATCATGAACTCATTTCTGGCCAACGGGACCATTTCAACTCAAAATAATAACTGCTCTTTTCTGGCCAACGGAACCATTTAAACTCAAAATAATATCTCTCATCTGGTTCTCATATCAATCGTCAACTCATTTCTGGCCAACGGGACCATTTAAACTCAAAATAATAACTCTGCTCTTGCTTAAATAGCAATAGGCCATTGGAACCATTTAAACTCAAAATAATAAATCCAATCTGGCCCTCATATCAATCATCAACTCATTTCTGGCCAACGTGACCATTTAAACTCAAAATAATAACTCTGCTCTTCCTTAAATAGCAATCATAGACTCATATCAGGCCAACGGGACCATTTCAACTCAAAATAATAACTGCTCTTTTCTGGCCAACGGAACCATTTAAACTCAAAATAATAACTACAATCTGGCTCTCATATCAATCGTCAACTCATTTCTGGCAAACGGGACCATTTCAACTCAAAATAATAACTGCTCTTTTCTGGCCAACGGAACCATTTAAAATCAAAATAATAACTCCCATCTGGCTCTCATATCAATCGTCGACTCATTTCTGGCCAATGGGACCATTTCAACTCAAAACAATAACTGCTCTTGCTTTCCAATCATGAACTCATTTTTGGCCAACGGGACCATTTAAAATCAAAATAATATCTCTCATCTGGTTCTCATATCAATCATAAACTCATTTCTGGCCAACGGGACCATTTCAACTCAAAATAATAACTGCTCTTGCTTTCAATCATAATAATAACTCATATCTGGCCAACGAGACCATTTTAACTGAAAATAATAACTGCTCTTGCTTTCAATCATGAACTCATTTCTGGCCAACGGGACCATTTAAACTCAAAATAATTACTCTTTTCTTGCTTTCATATCTATCACCAACTCATTTTTGGCCAACGGGACCATTTCAACTCAAAATAATAACTGCTCTTTTCTGGCCAACGGAACCATTTAAACTCAAAATAATATCTCTCATCTGGTTCTCATATCAATCGTCAACTCATTTCTGGCCAACGGGACCATTCAAACTCAAAATAATAACTCTGCTCTTGCTTAAATAGCAATAGGCCAACGGAACCATTTAAACTCAAAATAATAAATCCAATCTGGCCCTCATATCAATCATCAACTCATTTCTGGCCAACGGGACCATTTAAACTCAAAATAATAACTCTGCTCTTCCTTAAATAGCAATCATAGACTCATATCAGGCCAACGGGACCATTTCAACTCAAAATAATAACTGAATAATAACTGCTCTTGCTTTCAATCATGAACTCATTTCTGGCCAACGGGACCATTTAAACTCAAAATAATAACTGCTCTTGCTCTCATATCAATCATCAACTCATTTCTGGCCAACGGGACCATTATAAATCAAAATAACAACACTGCTCTGGCTCTCAGATCTACCACCAACTAATTTCTGGCCAACGAGACCATTTTAACTCAAAATAATAACTGTTCTTGCTTTCATATCAATCATCAACTCATTTCTGGCCAACGGGACCATACAAAGTCAAAAAAATCACTCTCCTCTGGCTCACTTATCAACCATCAACTCATTTCTGGCCAACGGGACCATTTCAACTCAAAATAATAACTGCTCTTGCTTTCAATCATGAACTCATTTCTGGCCAACGGGACCATTTAAACTCAAAATAATAACTGCTCATGCTTTCATATCATGAACTCATTTCTGGCCAACGGGACCATTATAAATCAAAATAACAACACTGCTCTGGCTCTCAGATCTACCACCAACTAATTTCTGGCCAACGAGACCATTTTAACTCAAATAATAACTGTTCTTGCTTTCATATCAATCATCAACTCATTTCTGGCCAACGGGACCATATAAAGTCTAAATAATCACTCTCCTCTGGCTCACATATCAACCATCAACTCATTTCTGGCCAACGGGACCATTTGAACTCAAAATAATAACTGCTCTTGCTTTCAATCATGAACTCATTTCTGGCCAACGGGACCATTTAAACTCAAAATAATAACTGCTCTTGCTCTCATATCAATCATCAACTCATTTCTGGCCAACGGGACCATTATAAATCAAAATAACAACACTGCTCTGGCTCTCAGATCTACCACCAACTAATTTCTGGCCAACGAGACCATTTTAACTCAAAATAATAACTGTTCTTGCTTTCATATCAATCATCAACTCATTTCTGGCCAACGGGACCATATAAAGTCTAAATAATCACTCTCCTCTGGCTCACATATCAACCATCAACTCATTTCTGGCCAACGGGACCATTTCAACTCAAAATAATAGCTGCTTTTGCTTTCATATCAATCATGAACTCATTTCTGGCCAACGGGACCATTTAAACTCTTAATTATCACTCTCCTCTCGCTCACATATCAACCATCAACTCATTTCTGGCCTACGGGACAATTTCAACGCAAAATAATAACTCCTCTTGCTTTCATATAAATCATCAACACATTTCTGGCCTACAGAACCATTTCAACTCAAAATAAAAGCTGTTCTTGCTTTCATATCAATCATCAACTCATTTCTGGCCAACGGGACCATTTAAACTCAAAATAATTACTCTTTTCTTGCTTTAATATCTATCACCAACTCATTTTTGGCCATCGGGACCATTTCAACTCAAAATAATAACTGCTCTTGCTTTCAATCATGAACTCATTTCTGGCCAACGGGACCATTTAAACTCAAAATAATTACTCTTTTCTTGCTTTAATATCTATCACCAACTCATTTTTGGCCATCGGGACCATTTCAACTCAAAATAATAACTGCTCTTGCTTTCAATCATGAACTCATTTCTGGCCAACGGGACCATATAAACTCAAAATTATTACTCTTTTCTTGCTTTCATATCTATCACCAACTGATTTTTGGCCAACGGAACCATTTCAACTCAAAATAATAACTCCCATCTGGCTCTCATATCAATCGTCAACTCATTTCTGGCCAACGGGACCATTTCAACTCAAAATAATAACTGCTCTTTTCTGGCCAACGGAACCATTTAAGTTCAAAATAATAACTCCAATCTGGCTCTCATATCAATCATGAACTCATTTCTGGCCAACGGGACCATTTCAACTCAAAATAATAACTGCTCTTTTCTGGCCAACGGAACCATTTAAACTCAAAATAATATCTCTCATCTGGTTCTCATATCAATCGTCAACTCATTTCTGGCCAACGGGACCATTTAAACTCAAAATAATAACTCTGCTCTTGCTTAAATAGCAATAGGCCATTGGAACCATTTAAACTCAAAATAATAAATCCAATCTGGCCCTCATATCAATCATCAACTCATTTCTGGCCAACGTGACCATTTAAACTCAAAATAATAACTCTGCTCTTCCTTAAATAGCAATCATAGACTCATATCAGGCCAACGGGACCATTTCAACTCAAAATAATAACTGCTCTTTTCTGGCCAACGGAACCATTTAAACTCAAAATAATAACTACAATCTGGCTCTCATATCAATCGTCAACTCATTTCTGGCAAACGGGACCATTTCAACTCAAAATAATAACTGCTCTTTTCTGGCCAACGGAACCATTTAAAATCAAAATAATAACTCCCATCTGGCTCTCATATCAATCGTCGACTCATTTCTGGCCAATGGGACCATTTCAACTCAAAACAATAACTGCTCTTGCTTTCCAATCATGAACTCATTTTTGGCCAACGGGACCATTTAAAATCAAAATAATATCTCTCATCTGGTTCTCATATCAATCATAAACTCATTTCTGGCCAACGGGACCATTTCAACTCAAAATAATAACTGCTCTTGCTTTCAATATCAATAATAACTCATATCTGGCCAACGAGACCATTTAACTGAAAATAATAACTGCTCTTGCTTTCAATCATGAACTCATTTCTGGCCAACGGGACCATTTAAACTCAAAATAATTACTCTTTCTTGCTTTCATATCTATCACCAACTCATTTTTGGCCAACGGGACCATTTCAACTCAAAATAATAACTGCTCTTTTCTGGCCAACGGAACCATTTAAACTCAAAATAATATCTCTCATCTGGTTCTCATATCAATCATCAACTCATTTCTGGCCAACGGGACCATTCAAACTCAAAATAATAACTCTGCTCTTGCTTAAATCAGCAATAGGCCAACGGGACCATTTAAACTCAAAATAATAAACTCCATCTGGCCTCATATCAATCATCAACTCATTTCTGGCCAACGGGACCATTTAAACTCAAAATAATAACTCTCTTGCTTCATATCATCAACTCATTTCTGGCCAACGGGACCATTTCAACTCAAAATAATAACTGCTCTTTCTGGCAACGGACCATTTAACTCAAATAATCATCTGTCTCATATCAACTCAACTCATTTCTGGCCAACGGGACCATTTCAACTCAAAATAATAACTGCTCTTGCTTTCAATCATGAACTCATTTCTGGCCAACGGGACCATTTAAACTCAAAATAATATCTTTTCTTGCTTTCATATCTATCACCAACTCATTTTGGCCAACGGGACCATTTCAACTCAAAATAATAACTGCTCTTCTGCATATCAATCATGCAACTCATTTCTGGCCAACGGGACCATTTAAACTCAAAATAATAACTGCTCTTGCTTAAATCATCAACTCATTTCTGGCCAACGGGACCATTTAAACTCAAAATAATAACTGCTCTTGCTTTCATATCAATCATCAACTCATTTCTGGCCAACGGGACCATTTAAATCAAAATAAAACACTGCTCTGCTCCCAATCTACCATCAACTCATTTCTGGCCAACGGGACCATTTAACTCAAAATAATAACTGTTCTTGCTTTCATATCAATCATCAACTCATTTCTGGCCAACGGGACCATATAAAGTCAAATAATCACTCTCTCTGGCTCACATATAAACCATCAACTCATTTCTGGCCAACGGGACCATTTCAACTCAAAATAATAACTGCTTTTGCTTTCATATCAATCATGAACTCATTTCTGGCCAACGGGACCATTTAAACTCAAAATAATAACTCCTCTTGCTCTATCCAACTCAACTCATTTCTGGCCAACGGGACCATTTAAACTCATAATTATCACTCTCCTCTCGCTCACATATCAACCATCAACTCATTTCTGGCCAACGGGACCATTTCAACTCAAAATAATAACTGCTCTTCTCATATCAATCATCAACTCATTTCTGGCCAACGGGACCATTTCAACAAAATAATAACTGCTCTTGCTTTCAATCATGAACTCATTTCTGGCCAACGGGACCATTTAAACTCAAAATAATACTCTTCTTGCTTTCATATCTATCACAACTCATTTTGGCCAACGGGACCATTTCAACTCAAAATAATAACTGCTCTTTTCTGGCCAACGAACCATTTAACTCAAAATAATACTCCATCTGGCTCTCATATCAATCATCAACTCATTTTGGCCAACGGGACCATTTCAACTCAAAATAATAACTGCTCTTGCTTTCAATCATGAACTCATTTCTGGCCAACGGGACCATTTAAACTCAAAATAATTACTCTTTTCTTGCTTTCATATCTATCACCAACTCATTTTTGGCCAACGGGACCATTTCAACTCAAAATAATAACTGCTCTTTTCTGGCCAACGGAACCATTTAAACTCAAAATAATACTCTCATCTGCTTTCATATCAATCATCAACTCATTTCTGGCCAACGGGACCATTTAAACTCAAAATAATAACTCTGCTCTTGCTTAAATAGCAATAGGCCATCGGAACCATTTAAACTCAAAATAATAACTCCATCTGGCTCATATCAATCATCAACTCATTTCTGGCCAACGGGACCATTTAAACTCAAAATAATAACTCTGCTCTTCCTTAAATAGCAATCATAACTCATATCTGGCCAACGGGACCATTTCAACTCAAAATAATAACTGCTCTTTTCTGGCCAACGGAACCATTTAAACTCAAAATAATAACTCAATCTGGCTCTCATATCAATCATCAACTCATTTCTGGCCAACGGGACCATTTCAACTCAAAATAATAACTGCTCTTTTCTGGCCAACGGAACCATTTAAAATCAAAATAATAACTCCCATCTGGCTCTCATATCAATCGTCAACTCATTTCTGGCCAATGGGACCATTTCAACTCAAAATAATAACTGCTCTTGCTTTCCAATCATGAACTCATTTCTGGCCAACGGGACCATTTAAAATCAAAATAATATCTCTCATCTGGTTCTCATATCAATCATAAACTCATTTCTGGCCAACGGGACCATTTCAACTCAAAATAATAACTGCTCTTGCTTTCAATCATAATAATAACTCATATCTGGCCAACGAGACCATTTTAACTGAAAATAATAACTGCTCTTGCTTTCAATCATGAACTCATTTCTGGCCAACGGGACCATTTAAACTCAAAATAATTACTCTTTTCTTGCTTTCATATCTATCACCAACTCATTTTTGGCCAACGGGACCATTTCAACTCAAAATAATAACTGCTCTTTTCTGGCCAACGGAACCATTTAAACTCAAAATAATATCTCTCATCTGGTTCCATATCAATCGTCAACTCATTTCTGGCCAACGGGACCATTCAAACTCAAAATAATAACTCGCTCTTGCTTAAATAGCAATAGGCCAACGGAACCATTTAAACTCAAAATAATAAATCCAATCTGGCCCTCATATCAATCATCAACTCATTTCTGGCCAACGGGACCATTTAAACTCAAAATAATAACTCTGCTCTTCCTTAAATAGCAATCATAACTCATATCAGGCCAACGGGACCATTTCAACTCAAAATAATAACTGCTCTTTTCTGGCCAACGGAACCATTTAAACTCAAAATTATAACTACAATCTGGCTCTCATATCAATCGTCAACTCATTTCTGGCCAACGGGACCATTTCAACTCAAAATAACAACTGCTCTTTTCTGGCCAACGGAACCATTCAAAATCAAAATAATAACTCCCATCTGGCTCTCGTATCAATCATCAACACAAATGTGGTCAACGGGACCATTTCAACTCAAAATAATAACTCTCCTCTGGCTTTGATATCTTACGTGGACTTCCTTTTGGCCGACCCAGAGCTTTGTCCGTGTGACACAGTTTTTGGGTCCACCTCGGGAGTTTCTCGCTGCCGAAACCAATTGTCGAGAGCTTCCTCAACCATTGAGTCATTTCAACGCGTCGCAGATTTTGCCTCTCCGGGAGGAACATCTTTTCTTGGAATAGCGTGCGATGTCCGAGTTAATGGTGGTGGTACGGAAATAAAGACGAGCGTAGAACTTCCCCAGTTAAAGAGCTGAGCGTCACAGCTTTTCCACTGATGACGGGTAGTTCCAACGTCCGTCCCTTGCCGCTAGTAGAGGAAATGGACAGCAGGGTTGACTACACGTTCACACCCCTGAATTGACTCGACAGCCTTTCCAGAAGATGTGCCCGGATTGTCAGCCCAGAGGTTACTTATTCTCTACCGCATATTTTATTATTTTTGTTTCACTCTCTGTAGCAGCGGTAGGACTTTTTCACATTCCCGCCCCTACTGCCTATTTTATTCTGTAGAGAGTTTTAATCTCTTTTGGAGCGGTAGGGCCGCTTTTAACAACTATGCCGCATTTTTTATTATATTTTGTGTGTGGAGTACTCCCTGCAGCAGTGGTGGGGCAATTATTCACAATCCTACCACTGCTGCATATTTTATTGTTTCGGGAGAGCAGTGTACTCTCTTTTGGAGCCATAGGGCCATTTTTAAAAAGCCTGCCGCTTTTTTTTTATTATACTTGGTGAGTGGTGTTCTCTCTGTAGCATTGGTGGGTTTATTTTAAACAATCCCGACACTACTGCATAGTTTTATTGTTTCTGGAGAGAGGTGCACTCTCTTTTGGAGCAGTGGGGCTATTTTTCACAACCCTGCTGCATTTTTTAGTTTATTTGGTGAGTGATGTACTCTCTGCAGCAGTGGTGGGACCATTATTCACAATCCTGTCACTACTACATATTTTATTCTTTCTGGAGAGAGGTGTACTCTCTTTTGGAGCGGTGGGGCTATTTTTCACAACCCTGCCGCATTTTTTAGTTTTTTGGTGAGTGATGTACTCTCTGCAGCAGTCGTGGGGCCATTATTCACAATCCTGCCACTGCTGCATGTTTTACTGTTTCTGGAGAGAGGTATACTCTCTTTTGGAGCGGTGGGGCTATTTTTCACAACCCTGCCGCATTTTTTAGTATTTTTGGTGAGTGATGTACTCTCTGCAGCAGTGGTAGGGCCATTATTACAATTCTGCCACTACTACAAATATTATTTTTTCTGGAGAGAGGTGTACTCTCTTTTGGAGCGGTTGGGCCATTTTTCACAACCCTTCCGCATTTTTATGTATTTTTGGTGAGCGGTGTACTCTTTGCAGCAGTGGTAGGGCCATTTTTCACAATCCTGCCACTCCTACATATTTTATTCTTTCTGGAGAGTGGTGTACTCTCTTTTGGAGCGGTGGGGCTATTTTTCACAACCCTGTCGCATTTTTTCGTTTTTTGGTGAGTGATGTACTCTCTGCAGCAGTGGTGGGGCCATTATTCACAATCCTGCCACTACTACATACTTTATTCTTTCTGGAGAGAGGTATACTCTCGTTTGGAGCGGTAGGGCAATTTATCACAACCCTGCCGCAACTCTCTGTTTACTCAAAACAATACAGAGGAACTCAAGCACACTTCTTACTATCAAGTTCGTCGTCTTAAACTCATTTGAGGTAAACGGACCAAGTTTATTAATAGATACTAAATTTCGGCCAACGGGAACTTAACATCAATACGTTATATCAATTAAATGCCTCACTCGTAGATATCAGTAGCTGACCTTAAATTCATTCGAAGTATTTTGAAGTCAAATTCATAACTGCTCATTGCTCAAAATACAATTCAATAATATACTCAATCAGACAGCCGCATTCGGTGATATATTTATGGACGCTATTCTATACTAATGCTTTTATTTTTCAGGGTACGAAGTACTTAATTTTTTAATCAAACTAATTCGCAGGAACTCAAGCACTCTCTTTTTATCTATCAAGTTCATCATCATCATTTGTGGCCAACGGGACCAACTTTACCGTTTGATACTAAATTTCGGCTAACGGGACCGTTAGATCAATACGTAATGTCAATCAAATGTCTCACTCGCAGATATCAGTAGCTTACTTTAAATTCATTCGAAATATTTTGACGTCAAATTATTACTATTCATTGCTCATAATATTCTCAATCAGACAGCCGCATTCGGCGAAATATATATCAACGCTAATCTACAGTAATGCTTTTACTTTTCAGGGTACGAAGTACTTAATTTTAACTCAAAAAAATTCGCAGGAACTCAAGCATGCTCTTTTATCTATAAAGTTCGTCATCATAAACTCATTTGTGGGCAACGGGACCAAGTTTATCGTTTGGTACTAAATTTCGGCCAACGGGACCGTTAGATCGATAAGATGTCAATCAATTTCTCACTCGTAGATATAAGTAGCTTACTTTAAATTCATTCGAAGTATTTTGACGTCAAATTTTTACTGCTCATTGCTCATAATATATTACTCAATAATATTCTCAATCAGACAGCCGCTTTCGGCGAGACGCTATTTTACGCTAAAGGTCTTACTTTTCAGGGTACGAAGAACATAATTTTTAATCAAATTAATTCGCAGGAATTCAAGCACGCTCTTTTAACTATCAAGTTCGTCATCATAAACTCATTTGTGGCCAACGGGACCAAGTTTTTCGTTCAATACGTAATGTCGATCAAATGTCTCACTCGCAGATATCATTAGCTTACTTTAAATTCATTCGAAGTATTTTGACGTCAAATTATTACTGCTCATTGCTCATAATATAACACTCAATAGTATTCTCAATCAGACAGCCGCATTCGGCGAAATATATATCAACGCTAATCTACAGTAATACTTTTACTTTTCAGGGTACGAAGTACTTAATTTTAACTCAAAAAAATTCGGAGGAACTCAAGCATGCTCTTTTAACTATCAAGTTCGATATTATAAACTCATTTGTGGCCAACGGGACCAGGTTTTTCGTTCGATACTAAATTTCGGCCAACGGGACCGTTAGATCAAATGTCTCACTCGTAGATATCAGTAGCTTACTTTAAATTCATTCGAAGTATTTTGAAATTTGAAGTCAAATTTAGAACTGCCCAATGCTCAAAATATAACACTCAATAATATTCTCATTCAGACAGCCGCATTCGGCGAAATATTTATCGACGCTATTCTATACTAATGCCTTCACTTGTCAGGGTACGAAGTTCTTAATTTAAACTCAAAATAGCTCGCAGGAACTCAAGCATGCTCTTTTAACTATCAAGTTCGACATCATAAACTCATTTGTGGCCAACGGGACCAGGTTTTTCGTTCGATACTAAATTTCGGCCAACGGGACCGTTAGATCAATACGAAATCTGAATCAATTTCTCACTCGTAGACATCAGTAGCTTGCTTTAAATTCATTCGAAGTATTTTGAAGTCAAATTTATAACTGCTTATTGCTCAAAATATAACACTCAATAATATTCTCAATCAAACAGCCGCATTCGGCGAAATATTTATCGACGCTAATCAACATTAATGCTTTTACTTTTCAGGGTACGAAGTACTAAATTTTAACTCAAATTAATTCGCATGAACTCAAGCACGCTCTTTTAACTATCAAGTTACTCATTTGTGGCCAACGAGACCAGGTTTTTCGTTCGATACTAAATTTCGGCCAACGGGACCGTTAGATCAATACGAAATCTGAATCAATTTCTCACTCGTAGATATCAGTAGCTTACTTTAAATTTATTCGAAGTATTTTGAAGTCAAATTCATAACTTGCTCATTGCTCAAAATATAACACTCAATAATATTCTCATTCAGACAGCCGCATTTGGTGAAATATTTATTGACGCTATTGAATACTAATGCTTTCACTTTTCAGGGTACGAAGTTCTTAATTTAAACTCAAAATAGTTCGCAGGAACTCAAGCATGGTCTTTTAACTATCAAGTTCGACATCATAACCTCATTTGTGGCTAACGGGACCAGGTTTTTCGTTCGATACTAAATTTCGGCCAACGGGACCGTTAGATCAATACGTAATGTCAATCAAATGTCTCACTCGCAGATATCAGTAGCTTGCTTTAAATTCATTCGAAGTATTTTGACGTCAAATAATTACTGCTCATTGCTCATAATATTCTCAAACAGACAGCCGCATTCGGCGAGACGCTATTTTACGCTTTAGGTCTTACTTTTCAGGGTACGAAGTTCTTAATTTAAACTCAAAATAGTTCGCAGGAACTCAAGCATGGTCTTTTAACTATCAAGTTCGACATCATAACCTCATTTGTGGCCAACGGGACCAGGTTTTTCGTTCGATACTAAATTTCGGCCAACGGGACCGTTAGATCAATACGTAATGTCAATCAAATGTCTCACTCGCAGATATCAGTAGCTTGCTTTAAATTCATTCGAAGTATTTTGACGTCAAATTATTACTGCTCATTGCTCATAATATTCTCAAACAGACAGCCGCATTCGGCGAGACGCTATTTTACGCTTTAGGTCTTACTTTTCAGGGTACGAAGTTCTTCATTTAAACTCAAAATAGTTCGCAGGAACTCAAGCATGGTCTTTTAACTATCAAGTTCGACATCATAAACTCATTTGTGGCCAACGCGACCAGGTTTTTCGTTCGATACTAAATTTCGGCCAACGGGACCGTTAGATCAATACGAAATCTGAATCAATTTCTCACTCGTAGATATCAGTAGCTAACTTTAAATTCATTCGAATTATTTTGAAGTCAAATTCATAACTTGCTCATTGCTCAAAATGTAACACTCAATAATATTCTCATTTAGACAGCCGCATTCGGTGAAATACTTATGGACGCTATTCTATACTAATGCTTTTATTTTTCAGGGGACGAAGTACTTAATTTTTTAATCAAAATAATTCGCAGGAACTCAAGCACTCTTTTTTATCTATCAAGTGCGTCACCATAAACTCATTTGTGGCCAACGGGACCAACTTTATCGTTTGATACTAAATTTCGGCCAACGGGACCGTTAGATCGATAAGATGTCAATCAATTTCTCACTCGTAGATATAAGTAGCTTACTTTAAATTCATTCGAAGTATTTTGACGTCAAATTATTACTGCTCATTGCTCATAATATTCTCAATCAGACAGCCGCTTTCGGCGAGACGCTATTTTACGCTAAAGGTCTTACTTTTCAGGGAACGAAGTATTTAATTTTTAATCAAAATAATTCGCAGAAATTCAAGCACGCTCTTTTTAGTATCAAGTTCGATATCATAAACTCATTTGTGGCCAACGGGACCAAGTTTTTCGTTCAATACGTAATTGTCGATCAAATGTCTCACTCGCAGATATCATTAGCTTACTTTAAATTCATTCGAAGTATTTTGACGTCAAATTATTACTGCTCATTGCTCATAATATAACACTCAATAATATTCTCAATCAGACAGCCGCATTCGGCGAAATATTTATCGACGCTATTCTATACTAATGCTTTCACTTTTCAGGGTACGAAGTACTTAATTTAAACTCAAAAAAGTCGCAGGAACTCAAGCATGCTCTTTTAACTATCAAGTTCGACATCATAAACTCATTTGTGGCCAACGGGACCAGGTTTTTCGTTCGATACTAAATTTCGGCCAACGGGACCGTTAGATCTATAAGATGTCAATCAATTTCTCACTCGTAGATATAAGTAGCTTACTTTAAATTCATTCGAAGTATTTTGAAGTCAAATTCATTACTCATTATATAACACTCAATAATATTCTCATTCAGACAGCCGCATTCGGTGAAATATTTATGGACGCTATTCTATACTAATGCTTTTATTTTTCAGGGGACGAAGTCGTTAATTTTTTATTCAAAATAATTCGCAGGAACTGAAGCACTCTCTTTTATCTATCAAGTTCGTCATCATAAACTCATTTGTGGCCAACGGGACCAACTTTATCGTTTGATACTAAATTTCGGCCAACGGGACCGTTAGATCAATAAGATGTCAATCAATTTCTCACTCGTAGATATAAGTTGCTTACTTTAAATTCATTCGAAGTATTTTGAAGTCAAATTCATAACTTGCTCATTGCTCAAAACATAACACTCAATAATATTCTCATTCAGACAGCCGCATTCGGCGAAATATTTATCGACGCTATTCTATGCTAATGCTTTCACTTTTCAGGGTACGAAGTTCTTAATTGAAACTCAAAAGAGTTCGCAGGAACTCAAGCATGCTCTTTTAACTATCCAGTTCGACATCATAAACTCATTTGTGGCCAACGGGACCAGGTTTTTCGTTCGATACTAAATTTCGGCCAACGGGACCGTTAGATCAATAAGAATCTGAATCAATTTCTCACTCGTAGATATCAGTAGCTTACTTTAAATTCATTCGAAGTATTTTGAAGTCAAATTCATAACTTGCTCATTGCTCAAAACATAACACTCAATAATATTCTCATTCAGACAGCCGCATTCGGCGAAATATTTATCGACGCTATTCTATACTAATGCTTTCACTCTTCAGGGTACAAAGTTCTTAGTTTAAACTCAAAATAGTTCGCAGGAACTCAAGCACTCTCTTTTATCTATCAAGTTCGTCATCATAAACTCATTTGTGGCCAACGGGGCCAGGTTTTTCGTTCGATACTACATTTCGGCCAACGGGACCGTTAGATCAATACGAAATCTGAATCAATTTCTCACTCGTAGATATCAGTAGCTTACTTTAAATTCATTCGAAGTATTTTGTAGTCAAATTCATTACTCATTATATAACACTCAATAATATTCTCATTCAGACAGCCGCATTCGGTGAAATATTTATGGACGCTATTCTATACTAATGCTTTTATTTTGCAGGGGACGAAGTACTTCATTTTTTTATCAAAATAATTCGCAGGGACTCAAGCACTCTCTTTTATCTATCAAGTGCGTCATCATAAACTCATTTGTGGCCAACGGGACCAAGTTTATCGTTTGATACTAAATTTCGGCCAACGGGACCGTTAGATCAAATGTCTCACTCGTAGATATCAGTAGCTTACTTTAAATTCATTCGAAGTATTTTGAAGTCAAATTTATAACTGCTCAATGCTCAAAATATAACACTCAATAATATTCTCATTCAGACAGCCGCATTCGGCGAAATATTTATCGCCGCTATTCTATGCTAATGCTTTCACTTTTCAGGGTACGAAGTTCTTAATTTAAACTCAAAAGAGTTCGCAGGAACTCAAGCATAGTCTTTTAACTATCCATTTCGACATCATAAACTCATTTGTGGCCAACGGGGCCAGGTTTTTCGTTCGATACTAAATTTCGGCCAACGGGACCGTTAGATCAATACGAAATCTGAATCAATTTCTCACTCGTAGATATCAGTAGCTTACTTTAAATTCATTCGAAGTTTTTTGAAGTCAAATTCATAACTTGCTCATTGCTCAAAACATAACACTCAATAATATTCTCATTCAGACAGCCGCATTCGGCGAAATATTTATCGACGCTATTCTATACTAATGCTTTCACTTTTCAGGGCACGAAGTTCTTAATTTAAACTCAACATAGCTCGCAGGAACTCAAGCATGCTCTTTTAACTATCAAGTTCGACATCATAAACTCATTTGTGGCCAACGGGACCAGGTTTTTCGTTCGATACTTAATTTCGGCCAACGGGACCGTTTGATCAATACGAAATCTGAATCAATTTCTCACTCGTAGATATCGGTAGCTTACTTTAAATTCATTAGAAGTATTTTGAAGTCAAATTCATAACTTGCTCATTACCCAAAATATAGCACTCAATAATATTCTCATTCAGACAGCCGCATTCGGTGAAATATTTATGGACGCTATTCTATACTAATGCTTTTATTTTTCAGGGGACGAAGTACTGAATTTTTTAATCAAAATAATTCGCAGGAACTCAAGCACTCTCTTTTATCTATCAAGTTCGTCATCATATACTCATTTGTGGCCAACGGGACCAACTTTATCGTTTGATACTAAATTTCGGCCAACGGGACCGTTAGATCAATAAGATGTCAATCAATTTCTCACTCGTAGATATAAGTAGCTTACTTTAAATTCATTCGAAGTATTTTGAAGTCAAATTCATAACTTGCTCATTGCTCAAAACTAATACTCAATAATATTCTCATTCAGACAGCCGCATTCGGCAAAATATTTATCGACGCTATTGTATGCTAATGCTTTCACTTTTCAGGGTACGAAGTTCTTAATTTAAACTCAAAATAGTTCGCAGGAACTCAAGCATGGTCTTTTACCTATCAAGTTCGACATCATAAACTCATTTGTGGCCAACGGGACCAGGTTTTTCGTTCGATACTAAATTTCGGCCAACGGGACCGTTAGATCGATAAGATGTCAATCAATTTCTCACTCGTAGATATAAGTAGCTTACTTTAAATTCATTCGAAGTATTTTGAAGTCAAATTCATAACTTGCTCATTGCTCAAAACATAACACTCAATAATATTCTCATTCAGACAGCCGCATTCGGCGAAATATTTATCGACGCTATTCTATACTAATGCTTTCACTTTTCAGGGTACGAAGTTCTTATTTTAAACTCAAAATAGTTCGCAGGAACTCAAGTTCGACATCATAAACTCATTTGTGGCCAACGGGACCAGGTTTTTCGTTCGATACTAAATTTCGGCCAACGGGACCGTTAGATCAATACGAAGTCGAATCAATTTCTCACTCGTAGATATCAGTAGCTTACTTTAAATTCATTCGAAGTATTTTGAAGTCAAATTCATTACTCATTATATAACACTCAATAATATTCTCATTCAGACAGCCGCATTCGGTGAAATATTTATGGACGCTATTCTATACTAATGCTTTTAATTTTCAGGGGACGAAGTACTTAATTTTTTAATCAAAATAATTCGCAGGAACTCAAGCACTCTCTTTTATCTATCAAGTTCGTCATCATAAACTCATTTGTGGCCAACGGGACCAAGTTTATCGTTTGATACTAAATTTCGGCCAACGGGACCGTTAGATCAAATGTCTCACTCGTAGATATCAGTAGCTTACTTTAAATTCATTCGAAGTATTTTGAAGTCAAATTTATAACTGCTCAATGCTCAAAATATAACACTCAATAATATTCTCATTCAGACAGCCGCATTCGGCGAAATATTTATCGACGCTATTCTATACTAATGCTTTCACTTTTCAGGGTACGAAGTTCTTAATTTAAACTCAAAATAGTTCGCAGGAACTCAAGCATGCTCTTTTAACTATCAAGTTCGACATCATAAACTCATTTGTGGCCAACGGGACCAGGTTTTTCGTTCGATACTAAATTTCGGCCAACGGGACCGTTAGATCATAGATGCAATCTCACTCGTAGATAAGTGCTACTTTAAATTCATTCGAAGTATTTTGAAGTCAAATTCATAACTGCTCATTGCTCAAAATATAACACTCAATAATATTCATTCAGACATTCGGAAATATTTATCGACGCTATTCTATACTAATGCTTTCACTTTTCAGGGTACGAAGTACTTAATTTTAACTCAAAATAATTCGCAGGAACTCAAACATGTTCCTTTTACTATCAAGTTCGACATCATAAACTCATTTGTGGCCAACGGGACCAGGTTTTTCGTTCGATACTTAATTTCGGCCAACGGGACCATCAATACGAAATCTGAATCAATTTCTCACTCGTAGATATCGGTAGCTTACTTTAAATTCATTCGAAGTATTTTGAAGTCAAATTCATAACCTGCTCATTACCTAAAATATAACACTCAATAATATTCTCATTCAGACAGCCGCATTCGGTGAAATATTTATGGACGCTATTCTATACTAATGCTTTTATTTTTCAGGGGACGAAGTACTGAATTTTTTAATCAAAATAATTCGCAGGAACTCAAGCACTCTCTTTAATCTATCAAGTTCGTCATCATAAACTCATTTGTGGCCAACGGGACCAAGTTTATCGTTTGATACTAAATTTCGGCCAACGGGACCGTTAGATCGATAAGATGTCAATCAATTTCTCACTCGTAGATATAAGAAGCTTACTTTAAATTCATTCGAAGTATTTTGAAGTCAAATTCATAACTTGCTCATTGCTCAAAACATAACACTCAATAATATTCTCATTCAGGCAGCCGCATTCGGCGAAATATTTATCGACGCTATTCTATGCTAATGCTTTCACTTTTCAGGGTACGAAGTTCTTATTTTAAACTCAAAATAGTTCGCAGGAACTCAAGTTCGACATCATAAACTCATTTGTGGCCAACGGGACCAGGTTTTTCGTTCGATACTAAATTTCGGCCAACGGGACCGTTAGATCAATACGAAATCTGAATCAATTTCTCACTCGTAGATATCAGTAGCTTACTTTAAATTCATTCGAAGTATTTTGAAGTCAAATTCATTACTCATTATATAACACTCAATAATATTCTCATTCAGACAGCCGCATTCGGTGAAATATTTATGGACGCTATTCTATACTAATGCTTTTATTTTTCAGGGGACGAAGTACTTAATTTTTTAATCAAAATAATTCGCAGGAACTCAAGCACTCTCTTTAATCTATCAAGTTCGTCATCATAAACTCATTTGTGGCCAACGGGACCAAGTTTATCGTTTGATACTAAATTTCGGCCAACGGGACCGTTAGATCGATAAGATGTCAATCAATTTCTCACTCGTAGATATAAGTAGCTTACTTTAAATTCATTCGAAGTATTTTGAAGTCAAATTCATAACTTGCTCATTGCTCAAAACATAACACTCAATAATATTCTCATTCAGACAGCCGCATTCGGCGAAATATTTATCGACGCTATTCTATGCTAATGCTTTCACTTTTCAGGGTACGAAGTTCTTATTTTAAACTCAAAATAGTTCGCAGGAACTCAAGTTCGACATCATAAACTCATTTGTGGCCAACGGGACCAAGTTTATCGTTTGATACTAAATTTCGGCCAACGGGACCGTTAGATCAATACGAAATCTGAATCAATTTCTCACTCGTAGATATCAGTAGCTTACTTTAAATTCATTCGAAGTATTTTGAAGTCAAATTTATAACTGCTCAATGCTCAAAATATAACACTCAATAATATTCTCATTCAGACAGCCGCATTCGGCGAAATATTTATCGACGCTATTCTATACTAATGCTTTCACTTTTCAGGGCACGAAGTTCTAAATTTAAACTCAACATAGCTCGCAGGAACTCAAGCATGCTCTTTTAACTATCAAGTTCGACATCATAAACTCATTTGTGGCCAACGGGACCAGGTTTTTCGTTCGATACTAAATTTCGGCCAACGGGACCGTTAGATCTATAAGATGTCAATCAATTTCTCACTCGTAGATATAAGTAGCTTACTTTAAATTCATTCGAAGTATTTTGAAGTCAAATTCATTACTCATTATATAACACTCAATAATATTCTCATTCAGACAGCCGCATTCGGTGAAATATTTATGGACGCTATTCTATACTAATGCTTTTATTTTTCAGGGGACGAAGTACTTAATTTTTTAATCAAAATAATTCGCAGGAACTCAAGCACTCTCTTTTATCTATCAAGTTCGTCATCATAAACTCATTTGTGGCCAACGGGACCAAGTTTATCGTTTGATACTAAATTTCGGCCAACGGGACCGTTAGATCAATAAGAGGTCAATCAATTTCTCACTCGTAGATATAAGTAGCTTACTTTAAATTCATTCGAAGTATTTTGAAGTAAAAATTCATAACTTGCTCATTGCTCAAAATATAACACTCAATAATATTCTCATTCAGACAGCCGCATTCGGCGAAATATATATCGACGCTATTCTATACTAATGTTTTCACTTTTCAGGGTACGATGTTCTTAATTTAAACTCAAAACAGATCGCAGGAACTCAAGCATGGTCTTTTAACTATCGAGTTCGACATCATAAACTCATTTGTGGCCAACGGGCCCAGGTTTTTCGTTCGATACTAAATTTCGGCCAACGGGAGCGTTAGATCAATACGAAATCTGAATCAATTTCTCACTCGTAGATATCAGTAGCTAACTTTAAATTCATTCGAAGTATTTTTAAGTCAAATTCATAACTTGCTCATTACTCAAAATATAACACTCAATAATATTTTCAATCAGACAGCCGCATTCGGCGAAATATATATCAACGCTAATCTACAGTAATGCTTTTACTTTTCAGGAAACGAAGCACTTAATTTTTTAATCAAAATAATTCGCAGGAACTCAAGCATGGTCTTTTAACTATCAAGTGCGTCATCATAAACTCATTTGTGGCCAACGGGACCAAGTTTATCGTTTGATACTAAATTTCGGTCAACGGGACCGTTAGATCAATAAGAGGTCAATCAATTTCTCACTCGTAGATATCAGTAGCTTACTTTAAATTCATTCGAAGTATTTTGAAGTAAAATTCATTACTCATTATATAACACTCAATAATATTCTCATTCAGACAGCCGTATTCGGCAAAATATTTATCGACGCTATTCTATACTAATGCTTTCACTTTTCAGGGTACGAAGTTCTTAATTTAAACTCAAAATAGCTCGCAGGAACTGAAGCATGCTCTTTTAACTATCAAGTTCGACATCATAAACTCATTTGTGGCCAACGGGACCAGGTTTTTCGTTCGATACTAAATTTCGGCCAACGGGACCGTTAGATCAATAAGATGTCAATCAATTTCTCACTCGTAGATATAAGTAGCTTACTTTAAATTCATTCGAAGTATTTTGAAGTCAAATTCATACTGCTCATGCTAATATAACACTCAATAATATTCTCATTCAGACAGCCGCATTCGGCGAAATATTTATCGACGCTATTCTATACTAATGCTTTCACTTTTCAGGGTACGAAGTTCTTAATTTAAACTCAAAATAGTTCGCAGGAACTCAAGCATGCTCTTTTAACTATCAAGTTCGACATCATAAACTCATTTGTGGCCAACGGGACCAAGTTTATCGTTTGATACTAAATTTCGGCCAACGGGACCATTAGATCAATAAGAGGTCAATCAATTTCTCACTCGTAGATATAAGTAGCTTACTTTAAGTTCATTCGAAGTATTTTGAAGTAAAAATTCATAACTTGCTCATTGCTCAAAATGTAACACTCAATAATATTCTCATTCAGACAGCCGCATTCGGCGAAATATTTATCGACGCTATTCTATACTAATGCTTTCACTTTTCAGGGTAAGAAGTTCTTAATTTAAACTCAAAATAGTTCGCAGGAACTCAAGCATGCTCTTTTAACTATCGACTTCGACATCATAAACTCATTGGTGGCCAACGGGACCAAGTTTATCGTTTGATACTAAATTTCGGCCAACGCGACCGGTCGATCAAATATCTCACTCGTAGATATCAGTAGCTTACTTTAAATTCATTCGAAGTATTTTGAAGTCAAATTCATAACTTGCTCATTGCTCAAAATATAACACTCAATAATATTCTCAATCAGACAGCCGCATTCGGCGAAATATTTATCGACGCTATTCTATACTAATGCTTTCACTTTTCAGGGTACGAAGTTCTTAATTTAAACTCAAAATAGTTCGCAGGAACTCAAGCATGCTCTTTTAACTATCAAGTTCGACATCATAAACTCATTTGTGGCCAACGGGACCAGGTTTTTCGTTCGATACTAAATTTCGGCCAACGGGACCGTTAGATCTAATGTCTCACTCGTATAAGTATTCATTCGAAGTATTTTGAAGTCAAATTCATAACTGCTCATTGCTCAAAATATAACACTCAATAATATTTTGCGAAATATTTATCGACGCTATTCTATACTAATGCTTTCACTTTTCAGGGTACGAAGTACTTAATTTTAACTCAAAATAATTCGCAGGAACTCAAACATGTTCCTTTTACTATCAAGTTCGACATCATAAACTCATTGGTGGCCAACGGGACCAAGTTTATCGTTTGATACTAAATTTCGGCCAACGCGACCGTTAGATCAAATATCTCACTCGTAGATATCAGTAGCTTACTTTAAATTCATTCGAAGTATTTTGAAGTCAAATTCATAACTTGCTCATTGCTCAAAATATAACACTCAATAATATTCTCACTCAGACAGCCGCATTCGGCGAAATATTTATCGACGCTATTCTATACTAATGCTTTCACTTTTCAGGGTACGAAGTTCTTAATTTAAACTCAAAATAGTTCGCAGGAACTCAAGCATGCTCTTTTAACTATCAAGTTCAACATCATAAACTCATTTGTGGCCAACGGGACCAGGTTTTTCGTTCGATACTAAATTTCGGCCAACGGGACCGTTAGATCTAAATGTCTCACTCTTAGAATTACTATTATCGAAGTATTTTGAAGTCAAATTCATAACTGCTCATTGCTCAAAATATAACCCTCAATTCAGACAGCTTTCGGAAATATTTATCGACGCTATTCTATACTAATGCTTTCACTTTTCAGGGTACGAAGTCTTAATTTAAACTCAAAATAAATCGCAGGAACTCAAGCATGCTCTTTTAACTATCAAGTTCGTCATCATAAACTCATTTGTGGCCAACGGGACCAGGTTTTTCGTTCGATACTAAATTTCGGCCAACGGGACCGTTAGATCAATAAGAAATCTCAATCAATTTCTCACTCGTAGATATCACTAGCTTACTTTAAATTCATTCGAAGTATTTTGAAGTCAAATTCATAACTTGCTCATTGCTCAAAATATAACACTCAATAATATTCTCATTCAGACAGCCGCATTCGGCGAAATATTTATCGACGCTATTCTATACTAATGCTTTCACTTTTCAGGGTACGAAGTTCTTAATTTAAACTCAAAATAGTTCGCAGGAACTCAAGCATGCTCTTTTAACTATCAAGTTCGACATCATAAACTCATTTGTGGCCAACGGGACCAGGTTTTTCGTTCGATACTAAATTTCGGCCAACGGGACCGTTAGATCTATAAGATGTCAATCAATTTCTCACTCGTAGATATAAGTAGCTTACTTTAAATTCATTCGAAGTATTTTGAAGTCAAATTCATTACTCATTATATAACACTCAATAATATTCTCATTCAGACAGCCGCATTCGGCGAAATATTTATCGACGCTATTCTATACTAATGCTTTCACTTTTCAGGGTACGAAGTTCTTAATTTAAACTCAAAATAGCTCGCAGGAACTCAAGCATGCTCTTTTAACTATCAAGTTCGACATCATAAACTCATTTGTGGCCAACGGGACCAAGTTTATCGTTTGATACTAAATTTCGGCCAACGGGACCGTTAGATCAAATGTCTCACTCGTAGATATCAGTAGCTTACTTTAAATTCATTCGAAGTATTTTGAAGTCAAATTCATAACTTGCTCATTGCTCAAAATATAACACTCAATAATATTCTCACTCAGACAGCCGCATTCGGCGAAATATTTATCGACGCTATTCTATACTAATGCTTTCACTTTTCAGGGTACGAAGTTCTTAATTTAAACTCAAAATAGTTCGCAGGAACTCAAGCATGCTCTTTTAACTATCAAGTTCAACATCATAAACTCATTTGTGGCCAACGGGACCAGGTTTTTCGTTCGATACTAAATTTCGGCCAACGGGACCGTTAGAGCTAATGTCTCACTTTAAATTCATTCGAAGTATTTTGAAGTCAAATTCATAACTGCTCATTGCTCAAAATATAACCCTCAATAATATTTTCGAAATATTTATCGACGCTATTCTATACTAATGCTTTCACTTTTCAGGGTACGAAGATCTTAATTTAAACTCAAAATAAATCGCAGGAACTCAAGCATGCTCTTTTAACTATCAAGTTCGTTATCATAAACTCGTTTGTGGCTAACGGGACCAGGTTTTTCGTTCGATACTAAATTTCGGCCAACGGGACCGTTAGATCAATAAGAAATCTCAATCAATTTCTCACTCGTAGATATCACTAGCTTACTTTAAATTCATTCGAAGTATTTTGAAGTCAAATTCATAACTTGCTCATTGCTCAAAATATAACACTCAATAATATTCTCACTCAGACAGCCGCATTCGGCGAAATATTTATCGACGCTATTCTATACTAATGCTTTCACTTTTCAGGGTACGAAGTTCTTAATTTAAACTCAAAATAGTTCGCAGGAACTCAAGCATGCTCTTTTAACTATCAAGTTCGACATCATAAACTCATTTGTGGCCAACGGGACCAGGTTTTTCGTTCGATACTAAATTTCGGCCAACGGGACCGTTAGATCTATAAGATGTCAATCAATTTCTCACTCGTAGATATAAGTAGCTTACTTTAAATTCATTCGAAGTATTTTGAAGTCAAATTCATTACTCATTATATAACACTCAATAATATTCTCATTCAGACAGCCGCATTCGGCGAAATATTTATCGACGCTATTCTATACTAATGCTTTCACTTTTCAGGGTACGAAGTTCTTAATTTAAACTCAAAATAGCTCGCAGGAACTCAAGCATGCTCTTTTAACTATCAAGTTCGACATCATAAACTCATTTGTGGCCAACGGGACCAGGTTTTTCGTTCGATACTAAATTTCGGCCAACGGGACCGTTAGATCTATAAGATGTCAATCAATTTCTCACTCGTAGATATAAGTAGCTTACTTTAAATTCATTCGAAGTATTTTGAAGTCAAATTCATTACTCATTATATAACACTCAATAATATTCTCATTCAGACAGCCGCATTCGGTGAAATATTTATGGACGCTATTCTATACTAATGCTTTTATTTTTCAGGGGACGTAGTACTTAATTTTTAATCAAAATAATTCGCAGGAACTCAAGCACTCTCTTTTATCTATCAAGTTCGTCATCATAAACTCATTTGTGGCCAACGGGACCAAGTTTATCGTTTGATACTAAATTTCGGCCAACGGGACCGTTAGATCAATAAGAGGTCAATCAATTTCTCACTCGTAGATATAAGTAGCTTACTTTAAATTCATTCGAAGTATTTTGAAGTAAAAATTCATAACTTGCTCATTGCTCAAAATATAACACTCAATAATATTCTCATTCAGACAGCCGCATTCGGCGAAATATTTATCGACGCTATTCTATACTAATGCTTTCACTTTTCAGGGTACGAAGTTCTTAATTTAAACTCAAAATAGTTCGCAGGAACTCAAGCATGGTCTTTTAACTATCAAGTTCGACATCATAAACTCATTTGTGGCCAACGGGACCAGGTTTTTCGTTCGATACTAAATTTCGGCCAACGGGACCGTTAGATCTAATGTCTCACTTTAAATTCATTCGAAGTATTTTGAAGTCAAATTCATAACTGCTCATTGCTCAAAATATAACCCTCAATAATATTTTCGAAATATTTATCGACGCTATTCTATACTAATGCTTTCACTTTTCAGGGTACGAAGTACTTAATTTTAACTCAAAATAATTCGCAGGAACACAAACATGTTCCTTTTACTATCAAGTTCGACATCATAAACTCATTTGTGGCCAACGGGACCAAGTTTATCGTTTGGTACTAAATTTCGGCCAACGGGACCGTTAGATCAAATGTCTTCACTTTACTATTTTGAAGTCAAATTCATTACTCATTATATAACACTCAATAATATTCTCATTCAGACAGCCGCATTCGGCGAAATATTTATCGACGCTATTCTATACTAATGCTTTCACTTTTCAGGGTACGAAGTTCTTAATTTAAACTCAAAATAGTTCACAGGAACTCAAGCATGGTCTTTTAACTATCAAGTTCGACATCATAAACTCATTTGTGGCCAACGGGACCAGGTTTTTCGTTCGATACTAAATTTCGGCCAACGGGACCGTTAGATCAATACGAAATCTGAATCAATTTCTCACTCGTAGATATCAGTAGCTTACTTTAAATTCATTCGAAGTATTTTGAAGTCAAATTCATTACTCATGTCAAATATAACACTCAATAATATTCTCATTCAGACAGCCGCATTCGGTGAAATATTTATGGACGCTATTCTATACTAATGCTTTTATTTTTCAGGGGACGAAGTACTTAATTTTTTAATCAAAATAATTCGCAGGAACTCAAGCACTCTCTTTTATCTATCAAGTTCGTCATCATAAACTCATTTGTGGCCAACGGGAACAAGTTTATCGTTTGATACTAAATTTCGGCCAACGGGACCGTTAGATCAATAAGAGGTCAATCAATTTCTCACTCGTAGATATCAGTAGCTTACTTTAAATTCATTCGAAGTATTTTGAAGTCAAATTTAAAACTGCTCAATGCTCAAAATATAACACTCAACAATATTCTCATTCAGTCAGCCGCATTCGGCGAAATATTTATCGACGCTATTCTATACTAATGCTTTCACTTTTCAGGGCACGAAGTTCTAAATTTAAACTCAACATAGCTCGCAGGAACTCAAGCACTCTCTTTTAACTATCAAGTTCGACATCGTAAACTCATTTGTGGTCAACGGGACCAGGTTTTTCGTTCGATACTAAATTTCGGCCAACGGGACCGTTAGATCTATAAGATGTCAATCAATTTCTCACTCGTAGATATAAGTAGCTTACTTTAAATTCATTCGAAGTATTTTGAAGTCAAATTCATTACTCATTATATAACACTCAATAATATTCTCATTCAGACAGCCGCATTCGGTGAAATATTTATGGACGCTATTCTATACTAATGCTTTTATTTTCAGGGACGAAGTACTTAATTTTTAATCAAAATAATTCGCAGGAACTCAAGCACTCTCTTTTATCTATCAAGTTCGTCATCATAAACTCATTTGTGGCCAACGGGACCAAGTTTATCGTTTGATACTAAATTTCGGCCAACGGGACCGTTAGATCAAATATCTACTCGTAGATATCAGTAGCTTACTTTAAATTCATTCGAAGTATTTTGAAGTCAAATTTATAACTGCTCATTGCTCAAAATATAACACACAATAATATTCTCAATCAGACAGCCGCATTCGGCGAAATATTTATGGACGCTATTGTATACTAATGCTCTTACTTTTCAGGGTACGAAGTACTTAATTTTAATCAAAATAATTCGCAGGAACTCAAGCACTGCTCTTTTTAGTATCAAGTTCGATATCATAAACTCATTTGTGGCCAACGGGACCAGCTTTTTCGTTCGATACTAAATTTCGGCCAACGGGACCGTTAGATCAATAAGATGTCAATCAATTTCTCACTCGTAGATATAAGTAGCTTACTTTAAATTAATTCGAAGTATTTTGAAGTCAAATTTATAACTGCTCATTGCTCAAAATATAACACACAATAATATTCTCAATCAGACAGCCGCATTCGGCGAAATATTTATCGACGCTATTCTATACTAATGCTTTCACTTTTCAGGGTACGAAGTTCTTAATTTAAACTCAAAATAGCTCGCAGGAACTCAAGCATGCTCTTTTAACTATCAAGTTCGACATCATAAACTCATTTGTGGCCAACGGGACCAGGTTTTTCGTTCGATACTAAATTTCGGCCAACGGGACCGTTAGATCAATAAGATGTCAATCAATTTCTCACTCGTAGATATAAGTAGCTTACTTTAAATTCATTCGAAGTATTTTGAAGTCAAATTTATAACTGCTCAATGCTCAAAATATAACACTCAATAATATTCTCATTCAGACAGCCGCATTCGGCGAAATATTTATCGACGCTATTCTATACTAATGCTTTCACTTTTCAGGGTACGAAGTTCTTAATTTAAACTCAAAATAGCTCGCAGGAACTCAAGCATGCTCTTTTAACTATCAAGTTCGATATCATAAACTCATTTGTGGCCAACGGGACCAAGTTTATCGTTCGATACTAAATTTCGGCCAACGGGACCGTTAGATCAATAAGATGTCAATCAATTTCTCACTCGTAGATATAAGTAGCTTACTTTAAATTCATTCGAAGTATTTTGAAGTCAAATTCATAACTTGCTCATTGCTCAAAATATAACACTCAATAATATTCTCAATCAGACAGCCGCATTCGGCGAAATATTTATCGACGCTATTCTATAGTAATGCTTTCACTTTTCAGGGTACGAAGTACTTAATTTTTAATCAAAATAATTCGCAGGAACTCAAGCATGCTCTTTTAACTATCAAGTTCGTCATCATAAACTCATTTGTGGCCAACGGGACCAAGTTTATCGTTTGATACTAAATTTCGGCCAACGGGACCGTTAGATCAATAAGATGTCAATCAATTTCTCACTCGTAGATATAAGTAGCTTACTTTAAATTCATTCGAAGTATTTTGAAGTCAAATTCATAACGTCATTCAATATAACACTCAATAATATTCTCATTCAGACAGCCGCATTCGGCGAAATATTTATCGACGCTATTCTATACTAATGCTTTCACTTTTCAGGGTACGAAGTTCTTAATTTAAACTCAAAATAGTTCGCAGGAACTCAAGCATGCTCTTTTAACTATCAAGTTCGACATCATAAACTCATTTGTGGCCAACGGGACCAGGTTTTTCGTTCGATACTAAATTTCGGCCAACGGGACCGTTAGATCAATAAGATGTCAATCAATTTCTCACTCGTAGATATAAGTAGCTTACTTTAAATTCATTCGAAGTATTTTGAAGTCAAATTCATACTTGCTCATTGCTCAAATATAACACTCAATAATATTCTCATTCAGACAGCCGCATTCGGTGAAATATTTATGGACGCTATTCTATACTAATGCTTTTACTTTTCAGGGTACGAAGTACTTAATTTTTAATCAAAATAATTCGCAGGAACTCAAGCACTCTCTTTTAACTATCAAGTTCGTCATCATAAACTCATTTGTGGCCAACGGGACCAAGTTTATCGTTTGATACTAAATTTCGGCCAACGGGACCGTTAGATCAATACGAATCAATCAATTTCTCACTCGTAGATATAAGTAGCTTACTTTAAATTCATTCGAAGTATTTTGAAGTCAAATTCATAACTGCTCATGCTCAAAATATAACACTCAATAATATTCTCATTCAGACAGCCGCATTCGGCGAAATATTTATCGACGCTATTCTATACTAATGCTTTCACTTTTCAGGGTACGAAGTTCTTAATTTAAACTCAAAATAGCTCGCAGGAACTCAAGCATGCTCTTTTAACTATCAAGTTCGACATCATAAACTCATTTGTGGCCAACGGGACCAGGTTTTTCGTTCGATACTAAATTTCGGCCAACGGGACCGTTAGATCAATAAGATGTCAATCAATTTCTCACTCGTAGATATAAGTAGCTTACTTTAAATTCATTCGAAGTATTTTGAAGTCAAATTTATAACTGCTCATTCATATAACACTCAATAATATTCTCATTCAGACAGCCGCATTCGGCGAAATATTTATCGGACGCTATTCTATACTAATGCTTTTATTTTTCAGGGGACGAAGTACTTAATTTTAAATCAAAATAATTCGCAGGAACTCAAGCACTGCTCTTTTAACTATCAAGTTCGTCATCATAAACTCATTTGTGGCCAACGGGACCAAGTTTATCGTTTGATACTAAATTTCGGCCAACGGGACCGTTAGATCAATAAGATGTCAATCAATTTCTCACTCGTAGATATAAGTAGCTTACTTTAAATTCATTCGAAGTATTTTGAAGTACAAATTCATAACTGCTCATTGCTCAAAATAACACTCAATAATATTCTCATTCAGACAGCCGCATTCGGCGAAATATTTATCGACGCTATTCTACAGTAATGCTTTTACTTTTCAGGAAACGAAGCACTTAATTTTTTAATCAAAATAATTCGCAGGAACTCAAGCACTCTCTTTTAACTATCAAGTGCGTCATCATAAACTCATTTGTGGCCAACGGGACCAAGTTTATCGTTTGATACTAAATTTCGGCCAACGGGACCGTTAGATCAATAAATGAATCAATTTCTCACTCGTAGATATAAGTAGCTTACTTTAAATTCATTCGAAGTATTTGAAGTCAAATTTATAACTGCTCAATGCTCAAAATATAACACTCAATAATATTCTCATTCAGACAGCCGCATTCGGCGAAATATTTATCGACGCTATTCTATACTAATGCTTTCACTTTTCAGGGTACGAAGTTCTTAATTTAAACTCAAAATAGCTCGCAGGAACTCAAGCATGCTCTTTTAACTATCAAGTTCGACATCATAAACTCATTTGTGGCCAACGGGACCAGGTTTTTCGTTCGATACTAAATTTCGGCCAACGGGACCGTTAGATCAATACGAAGTCGAATCAATTTCTCACTCGTAGATATCAGTAGCTTACTTTAAATTCATTCGAAGTATTTTGAAGTAAAAATTCATAACTTGCTCATTGCTCAAAATATAACACTCAATAATATTCTCATTCAGACAGCCGCATTCGGCGAAATATTTATCGACGCTATTCTATACTAATGCTTTCACTTTTCAGGGTACGAAGTTCTTAATTTAAACTCAAAATAGCTCGCAGGAACTCAAGCATGCTCTTTTAACTATCAAGTTCGACATCATAAACTCATTTGTGGCCAACGGGACCAGGTTTTTCGTTCGATACTAAATTTCGGCCAACGGGACCGTTAGATCAATACGAAATCTGAATCAATTTCTCACTCGTAGATATAAGTAGCTTACTTTAAATTCATTCGAAGTATTTTGAAGTCAAATTCATAACTTGCTCATTGCTCAAAACATAACACTCAATAATATTCTCATTCAGACAGCCGCATTCGGCGAAATATTTATCGACGCTATTCTATACTAATGCTTTCACTTTTCAGGGTACGAAGTTCTTAATTTAAACTCAAAATAGTTCGCAGGAACTCAAGCATGGTCTTTTAACTATCAAGTTCGACATCATAAACTCATTTGTGGCCAACGGGACCAGGTTTTTCGTTCGATACTAAATTTCGGCCAACGGGACCGTTAGATCTATAAGATGTCAATCAATTTCTCACTCGTAGATATAAGTAGCTTACTTTAAATTCATTCGAAGTATTTTGAAGTCAAATTCATAACTTGCTCATTGCTCAAAAATCATAACAGCCGCATCGGAAATATATACGCTATTCTACTAGCTTCATTTCAGGACGAAGTTCTTAATTTAAACTCAAAATAGTTCGCAGGAACTCAAGCATGGTCTTTTAACTATCAAGTTCGACATCATAAACTCATTTGTGGCCAACGGGACCAGGTTTTTCGTTCGATACTAAATTTCGGCCAACGGGACCGTTAGATCAATACGAATCTGAATCAATTTCTCACTCGTAGATATCAGTAGCTAACTTTAGATTCGTTCGAAGTATTTTGAAGTCAAATTCATAACTTGCTCATTGCTCAAAACATAACACTCAATAATATTCTCATTCAGGCAGCCGCATTCGGCGAAATATTTATCGACGCTATTCTATGCTAATGCTTTCACTTTTCAGGGTACGAAGTTCTTAATTTAAACTCAAAATAGTTCGCAGGAACTCAAGTTCGACATCATAAACTCATTTGTGGCCAACGGGACCAAGTTTATCGTTTGATACTAAATTTCGGCCAACGGGACCGTTAGATCAAAGATGTCAATCAATTCTCACTGTAGATATCAGTAGCTTACTTTAAATTCATTCGAAGTATTTTGAAGTCAAATTTATAACTGCTCATTGCTCAAAATATAACACTCAATAATATTCTCATTCAGACAGCCGCATTCGGCGAAATATTTATTGACGCTATTGTATACTAATGCTTTCACTTTTCAGGGTACGAAGTTCTTAATTTAAACTCAAAATAGCTCGCAGGAACTCAAGCATGCTCTTTTAACTATCAAGTTCGACATCATAAACTCATTTGTGGCCAACGGGACCAGGTTTTTCGTTCGATACTAAATTTCGGCCAACGGGACCGTTAGATCTATAAGATGTCAATCAATTTCTCACTCGTAGATATAAGTAGCTTACTTTAAATTCATTCGAAGTATTTTGAAGTCAAATTCATAACTTGCTCATTGCTCAAAATATAACACTCAATAATATTCTCATTCAGACAGCCGCATTCGGCGAAATATTTATCGACGCTATTCTATACTAATGCTTTCACTTTTCAGGGTACGAAGTTCTTAATTTAAACTCAAAATAGTTCGCAGGAACTCAAGCATGGTCTTTTAACTATCAAGTTCGACATCATAAACTCATTTGTGGCCAACGGGACCAGGTTTTTCGTTCGATACTAAATTTCGGCCAACGGGACCGTTAGATCAATACGAAATCTGAATCAATTTCTCACTCGTAGATATCAGTAGCTTACTTTAAATTCATTCGAAGTATTTTGAAGTCAAATTCATTACTCATTATATAACACTCAATAATATTCTCATTCAGACAGCCGCATTCGGTGAAATATTTATGGACGCTATTCTATACTAATGCTTTTATTTTTCAGGGGACGAAGTACTTAATTTTTTAATCAAAATAATTCGCAGGAACTCAAGCACTCTCTTTTATCTATCAAGTTCGTCATCATAAACTCATTTGTGGCCAACGGGACCAAGTTTATCGTTTGATACTAAATTTCGGCCAACGGGACCGTTAGATCAATAAGATGTCAATCAATTTCTCACTCGTAGATATAAGTAGCTTACTTTAAATTCATTCGAAGTATTTTGAAGTCAAATTCATTACTGCTCATTGCTCAAAATATAACACTCAATAATATTCTCATTCAGACAGCCGCATTCGGCGAAATATGACGCTATTCTATACTAATGCTTTACTTTTCAGGGTACGAAGTACTTAATTTTTAATCAAATTAATTCGCAGGAACTCAAGCACGCTCTTTTAACTATCAAGTTCGTCATCATAAACTCATTTGTGGCCAACGGGACCAGGTTTTTCGTTCGATACTAAATTTCGGCCAACGGGACCGTTAGATCAATACGAAATCTGAATCAATTTCTCACTCGTAGATATCAGTAGCTTACTTTAAATTCATTCGAAGTATTTTGAAGACAAATTCATAACTGCTCAATGCTCAAAATATAACACTCAATAATATTCTCATTCAGACAGCCGCATTCGGCGAAATATTTATCGACGCTATTCTATACTAATGCTTTCACTTTTCAGGGCACGAAGTTCTTAATTTAAACTCAAAATAGCTCGCAGGAACTCAAGCATGCTCTTTTAACTATCAAGTTCGACATCATAAACTCATTTGTGGCCAACGGGACCAGGTTTTTCGTTCGATACTAAATTTCGGCCAACGGGACCGTTAGATCTATAAGATGTCAATCAATTTCTCACTCGTAGATATAAGTAGCTTACTTTAAATTCATTCGAAGTATTTTGAAGTCAAATTATAACTGCTCATTGCTCATAATATAACACTCAATAATATTCTCATTCAGACAGCCGCATTCGGCGAAATTTATGACGCTATTCTATACTAATGCTCTTACTTTTCAGGGAACGAAGTATTTAATTTTTAATCAAAATAATTCGCAGAAATTCAAGCACGCTCTTTTTAGTATCAAGTTCGATATCATAAACTCATTTGTGGCCAACGGGACCAGGTTTTTCGTTCGATACTAAATTTCGGCCAACGGGACCGTTAGATCAATAAGATGTCAATCAATTTCTCACTCGTAGATATAAGTAGCTTACTTTAAATTCATTCGAAGCATTTTGAAGTAAAAATTCATAACTTGCTCATTGCTCAAAACATAACACTCAATAATATTCTCATTCAGACAGCCGCATTCGGCGAAATATTTATCGACGCTATTCTATACTAATGCTTTCACTTTTCAGGGTACGAAGTTCTTAATTTAAACTCAAAATAGTTCGCAGGAACTCAAGCATGGTCTTTTAACTATCAAGTTCGACATCATAAACTCATTTGTGGCCAACGGGACCAGGTTTTTCGTTCGATACTAAATTTCGGCCAACGGGACCGTTAGATCAAATTTCTCACTCGTAGATATCAGTAGCTTACTTTAAATTCATTCGAAGTATTTTGAAGTCAAATTCATAACTTGCTCATTGCTATAACACTCAATAATATTCTCATTCAGACAGCCGCATTCGGTGAAATATTTATGGACGCTATTCTATACTAATGCTTTTATTTTTCAGGGGACGAAGTACTTAATTTTTAATCAAAATAATTCGCAGGAACTCAAGCACTCTCTTTTATCTATCAAGTTCGTCATCATAAACTCATTTGTGGCCAACGGGACCAAGTTTATCGTTTGATACTAAATTTCGGCCAACGGGACCGTTAGATCATAAATGAATCAATTTCTCACTCGTAGATATCAGTAGCTTACTTTAAATTCATTCGAAGTATTTTGAAGTCAAATTCATAATGCTCATTGCTCAAAATATAACACTCAATAATATTCTCATTCAGACAGCCGCATTCGGTGAAATATTTATGGACGCTATTCTATACTAATGCTTTCACTTTTCAGGGTACGAAGTTCTTAATTTAAACTCAAAATAGCTCGCAGGAACTCAAGCATGCTCTTTTAATATCAAGTTCGACATCATAAACTCATTTGTGGCCAACGGGACCAGGTTTTTCGTTCGATACTAAATTTCGGCCAACGGGACCGTTAGATCAATAAGATGTCAATCAATTTCTCACTCGTAGATATAAGTAGCTTACTTTAAATTCATTCGAAGTATTTTGAAGTCAAATTCATAACTTGCTCATTGCTCAAAATATAACACTCAATAATATTCTCATTCAGACAGCCGCATTCGGCGAAATATTTATCGACGCTATTCTATACTAATGCTTTCACTTTTCAGGGTACGAAGTTCTTAATTTAAACTCAAAATAGTTCGCAGGAACTCAAGCATGGTCTTTTAACTATCAAGTTCGACATCATAAACTCATTTGTGGCCAACGGGACCAGGTTTTTCGTTCGATACTAAATTTCGGCCAACGGGACCGTTAGATCAAATGTCTCACTCGTAGATATCAGTAGCTTACTTTAAATTCATTCGAAGTATTTTGAAGTCAAATTTATAACTGCTCAATGCTCAAAATATAACACTCAATAATATTCTCATTCAGACAGCCGCATTCGGCGAAATATTTATCGACGCTATTCTATACTAATGCTTTCACTTTTCAGGGTACGAAGTTCTTAATTTAAACTCAAAATAGCTCGCAGGAACTCAAGCATGCTCTTTTAACTATCAAGTTCGACATCATAAACTCATTTGTGGCCAACGGGACCAGGTTTTTCGTTCGATACTAAATTTCGGCCAACGGGACCGTTAGATCTATAAGATGTCAATCAATTTCTCACTCGTAGATATAAGTAGCTTACTTTAAATTCATTCGAAGTATTTTGACGTCAAATTATTACTGCTCATTGCTCATAATATAACACTCAATAATATTCTCAATCAGACAGCCGCTTTCGGCGAAATATTTGACGCTATTTTACTAATGCTTTATTTTTCAGGGTACGAAGTACTTAATTTTTAATCAAATTAATTCGCAGGAACTCAAGCACGCTCTTTTAACTATCAAGTTCGACATCATAAACTCATTTGTGGCCAACGGGACCAGGTTTTTCGTTCGATACTAAATTTCGGCCAACGGGACCGTTAGATCAATAAGATGTCAATCAATTTCTCACTCGTAGATATAAGTAGCTTACTTTAAATTCATTCGAAGTATTTTGAAGTAAAAATTCATAACTTGCTCATTGCTCAAAATATAACACTCAATAATATTCTCATTCAGACAGCCGCATTCGGCGAAATATTTATCGACGCTATTCTATACTAATGCTTTCACTTTTCAGGGTACGAAGTTCTTAATTTAAACTCAAAATAGTTCGCAGGAACTCAAGCATGGTATTTAAATTTTCAAGTTCGACATCATAAACTCATTTGTGGCCAACGGGACCAGGTTTTTCGTTCGATACTAAATTTCGGCCAACGGGACCGTTAGATCAATAAGATGTCAATCAATTTCTCACTCGTAGATATAAGTAGCTTACTTTAAATTCATTCGAAGTATTTTGAAGTCAAATTATAACTGCTCATTGCATATAACACTCAATAATATTCTCATTCAGACAGCCGCATTCGGTGAAATATTTATGGACGCTATTCTATACTAATGCTTTTACTTTTCAGGGGACGAAGTTCTTAATTTTTAATCAAAATAATTCGCAGGAACTCAAGCACTCTCTTTTATCTATCAAGTTCGTCATCATAAACTCATTTGTGGCCAACGGGACCAAGTTTATCGTTCGATACTAAATTTCGGCCAACGGGACCGTTAGATCAATAAGATGTCAATCAATTTCTCACTCGTAGATATAAGTAGCTTACTTTAAATTCATTCGAAGTATTTTGAAGTCAAATTTATAACTGCTCAATGCTCAAAATATAACACTCAATAATATTCTCATTCAGACAGCCGCATTCGGCGAAATATTTATGGACGCTATTCTATACTAATGCTTTCACTTTTCAGGGTACGAAGTTCTTAATTTAAACTCAAAATAGCTCGCAGGAACTCAAGCATGCTCTTTAACTATCAAGTTCGACATCATAAACTCATTTGTGGCCAACGGGACCAGGTTTTTCGTTCGATACTAAATTTCGGCCAACGGGACCGTTAGATCAATAAGATGTCAATCAATTTCTCACTCGTAGATATAAGTAGCTTACTTTAAATTCATTCGAAGTATTTTGAAGTCAAATTCATAACTTGCTCATTGCTCAAAACATTACACTCAATAATATTCTCATTCAGACAGCCGCATTCGGCGAAATATTTATCGACGCTATTCTATACTAATGCTTTCACTTTTCAGGGTACGAAGTACTTAATTTAAACTCAAAATAGTTCGCAGGAACTCAAGCATGCTCTTTTAACTATCAAGTTCGACATCATAAACTCATTTGTGGCCAACGGGACCAGGTTTTTCGTTCGATACTAAATTTCGGCCAACGGGACCGTTAGATCAATACGAATCGAATCAATTTCTCACTCGTAGATATCAGTAGCTTACTTTAAATTCATTCGAAGTATTTTGAAGTCAAATTCATAACTGCTCATTGCTCAAATATAACACTCAATAATATTCTCATTCAGACAGCCGCATTCGGCGAAATATTTATCGACGCTATTCTATACTAATGCTTTCACTTTTCAGGGTACGAAGTTCTTAATTTAAACTCAAAATAGTTCGCAGGAACTCAAGCATGGTCTTTTAACTATCAAGTTCGACATCATAAACTCATTTGTGGCCAACGGGACCAGGTTTTTCGTTCGATACTAAATTTCGGCCAACGGGACCGTTAGATCAATACAAATCTGAATCAATTTCTCACTCGTAGATATCAGTAGCTTACTTTAAATTCATTCGAAGTATTTTGAAGTCAAATTCATAACTTGCTCATTGCTAAAATATACACTCAATAATATTCTCATTCAGACAGCCGCATTCGGTGAAATATTTATGGACGCTATTCTATACTAATGCTTTTATTTTTCAGGGGACGAAGTACTTAATTTTTAATCAAAATAATTCGCAGGAACTCAAGCACTCTCTTTTATCTATCAAGTTCGTCATCATAAACTCATTTGTGGCCAACGGGACCAAGTTTATCGTTTGATACTAAATTTCGGCCAACGGGACCGTTAGATCAAATGTCTCACTCGTAGATATCAAGTAGCTTACTTTAAATTCATTCGAAGTATTTTGAAGTCAAATTTATAACTGCTCATTGCTCAAAATATAACACTCAATAATATTCTCATTCAGACAGCCGCATTCGGCGAAATATTTATCGACGCTATTCTATACTAATGCTTTCACTTTTCAGGGTACGAAGTACTTAATTTAAACTCAAAATAGTTCGCAGGAACTCAAGCATGCTCTTTTAACTATCAAGTTCGACATCATAAACTCATTTGTGGCCAACGGGACCAGGTTTTTCGTTCGATACTAAATTTCGGCCAACGGGACCGTTAGATCAATACGAAATCTGAATCAATTTCTCACTCGTAGATATCAGTAGCTTACTTTAAATTCATTCGAAGTATTTTGAAGTCAAATTCATAACTTGCTCATTCCAAATATAACACTCAATAATATTCTCATTCAGACAGCCGCATTCGGTGAAATATTTATGGACGCTATTCTATACTAATGCTTTTATTTTTCAGGGGACGAAGTACTTAATTTTTAATCAAAATAATTCGCAGGAACTCAAGCACTCTCTTTTATCTATCAAGTTCGTCATCATAAACTCATTTGTGGCCAACGAGACCAAGTTTATCGTTTGATACTAAATTTCGGCCAACGGGACCGTTAGATCAATACGAAATCGAATCAATTTCTCACTCGTAGATATAAGTAGCTTACTTTAAATTCATTCAGTTTTGAAGTCAAATTCATAACTTGCTCATTGCTCAAAACATAACACTCAATAATATTCTCATTCAGACAGCCGCATTCGGCGAAATATTTATCGACGCTATTCTATACTAATGCTTTCACTTTTCAGGGTACGAAGTTCTTAATTTAAACTCAAAATAGTTCGCAGGAACTCAAGCATGGTCTTTTTACTATCAAGTTCGACATCATAAACTCATTTGTGGCCAACGGGACCAGGTTTTTCGTTCGATACTAAATTTCGGCCAACGGAACCGTTAGATCAATACAAAATCTGAATGAATTTCTTACTCGAAGATATCAGTAGCTTACTTTAAATTCATTCGAAGTATTTTGAAGTCAAATTCATAACTTGTCATTGCTCAAAATATAACACTCAATAATATTCTCATTCAGACAGCCGGATTCGGTGAAATATTTATTACTAATCCTTTTAATTTTCAGGGTACGAAGTACTTAATTTTTAACTCATAATAATTCGCAGGAGCTCAAGTACGCTCTTCTAACTATCAAGTTCATCATCATAAACTCATTTGTGGCCAACGGGACCAAGTTTATCGTTTGGTACTAAATTTCGGCCAACGGGACCGTTAGATCAAATGTCTCACTTTAAATTTATTCGAAGTATTTGAAGTCAAATTCATAATGCTCATTGCTCAAAATATAACACTCAATAATATTCTCATTCAGACAGCCGCATTCGGCGAAATATTTATCGACGCTATTCTATACTAATGCTTTTATTTTTCAGGGTACGAAGTACTTAATTTTAAACTCAAAATAATTCGCAGGAACTCAAGCATGCTTTTTTATCTATCAAGTTCGACATCATAAACTCATTTGTGGCCAACGAGACCAAGTTTTTCGTTCGATACTAAATTTCGGCCAACGGGACCGTTAGATCAATACGAAATCTGAATCAATTTCTACTCGTAGATATAAGTAGCTTACTTTAAATTCATTTTTTGAAGTCAAATTCATAACTGCTCATTGCTCAAAATATAACACTCAATAATATTCTCATTCAGACAGCCGCATTCGGCGAAATATTTATCGACGCTATTCTATACTAATGCTTTCACTTTTCAGGGTACGAAGTTCTTAATTTAAACTCAAAATAGTTCGCAGGAACTCAAGCATGCTCTTTTAACTATCAAGTTCGACATCATAAACTCATTTGTGGCCAACGGGACCAAGTTTATCGTTTGATACTAAATTTCGGCCAACGGGACCGTTAGATCAAATTTCTCACTCGTAGATATTAGTAGCTTACTTTAAATTCATTCGAAGTATTTTGAAGTCAAATTCATAACTTGCTCATTGCTCAAAATATAACACTCAATAATATTCTCATTCAGACAGCCGCATTCGGCGAAATATTTATTGACGCTATTCTATACTAATGCTTTCACTTTTCAGGGTACGAAGTTCTTAATTTAAACTCAAAATAGCTCGCAGGAACTCAAGCATGCTCTTTTAACTATCGACTTCGACATCATAAACTCATTTGTGGCCAACGGGACCAGGTTTTTCGTTCGATACTAAATTTCGGCCAACGGGACCGTTAGATCAATAAGATGTCAATCAATTTCTCACTCGTAGATATAAGTAGCTTACTTTAAATTCATTCGAAGTATTTTGAAGTCAAATTCATAACTTGCTCATTGCTCAAAACATAACACTCAATAATATTCTCATTCAGACAGCCGCATTCGGCGAAATATTTATCGACGCTATTCTATACTAATGCTTTCACTTTTCAGGGTACGAAGTTCTTAATTTAAACTCAAAATAGTTCGCAGGAACTCAAGCATGCTCTTTTAACTATCAAGTTCGACATCATAAACTCATTTGTGGCCAACGGGACCAGGTTTTTCGTTCGATACTAAATTTCGGCCAACGGGACCGTTAGATCAATACGAAATCTGAATCAATTTCTCACTCGTAGATATCAGTAGCTTACTTTAAATTCATTCGAAGTATTTTGAAGTCAAATTCATAACTTGCTCATTGCTCAAAATATAACACTCAATAATATTCTCATTCAGACAGCCGCATTCGGTGAAATATTTATGGACGCTATTCTATACTAATGCTTTTATTTTTCAGGGGACGAAGTACTTAATTTTTTAATCAAAATAATTCGCAGGAACTCAAGCACTCTCTTTTATCTATCAAGTTCGTCATCATAAACTCATTTGTGGCCAACGGGACCAAGTTTATCGTTTGATACTAAATTTCGGCCAACGGGACCGTTAGATCAATACGAAATCTCAATCAATTTCTCACTCGTAGATATCAGTAGCTTACTTTAAATTCATTCGAAGTATTTTGAAGTCAAATTTATAACTTGCTCATTGCTCAAAATATAACACTCAATAATATTCTCATTCAGACAGCCGCATTCGGCGAAATATTTATCGACGCTATTCTATACTAATGCCTTTCACTTTTCAGGGTACGAAGTACTTAATTTTAACTCAAAATAGTTCGCAGGAACTCAAGCATGCTCTTTTAACTATCAAGTTCGACATCATAAACTCATTTGTGGCCAACGGGACCAGGTTTTTCGTTCGATACTAAATTTCGGCCAACGGGACCGTTAGATCAAATGTCTCACTTTAAATTCATTCGAAGTATTTTGAAGTCAAATTCATAACTGCTCATTGCTCAAAATATAACACTCAATAATATTCTCAATCAGACAGCCGCATTCGGCGAAATATTTATCGACGCTATTCTATACTAATGCTTTCACTTTTCAGGGTACGAAGTACTTAATTTTAACTCAAAATAATTCGCAGGAACTCAAGCATGCTCTTTTAACTATCAAGTGCGACATCATAAACTCATTTGTGGCCAACGGGACCAGGTTTTCGTTAAATACTAAATTTCGGCCAACGGGACCGTTAGATAAATACGAAATCTCAATCAATTTCTTACTCGTAGATATCAGTAGCTTACTTTAAATTCATTCGAAGTATTTTGAAGTCAAATTCATAACTTGCTCATTGCTCAAAATATAACACTCAATAATATTCTCATTCAGACAGCCGCATTCGGTGAAATATTTATGGACGCTATTCTATACTAATGCTTTTATTTTTCAGGGGACGAAGTACTTAATTTTTTAATCAAAATAATTCGCAGGAACTCAAGCACTCTCTTTTAACTATCAAGTTTGTCATCAAAAACTCATTTTTGGCCAACGGGACCAAGTTTTTCGTTTGATACTAAATTTCGGCCAACGGGACCGTTAGATCAATACGTAATGCCAATCAAATATCTCACTCGTAGATTTCAGTAGTTTACTTAAGTCATTCGAAGTATATATAAGTCATATTCATAACTGCTTATTGCTCTGAAAGTACCAGTCAATACAATACTCAATCAGACAGCCGCGTTCGGCGAAATATTTATCGACGTTAACCTGCATTGAATTGTTATTGTTTTCAGGGTTCGAAGACTTAAATCGGAACTCAAAATATGTATTAATAATATGTATGAACTCAAGTGTGATCTCTTTGATATAAAATTTATTTCAAATTGATTTGTTAGCATTATGTTAGTATATTTTAGTTAGGATCTTTTAAACAACCATTAAAAAAACAACACACAACAATCACTCATACAGTGTTAAGCAAATTTTGTTTGTTTCGATTTTGGTTATTGGCATTCTCACCATCGCATTTTTCACTTGCCCGGTTTATTATACCACAGACTTGTGAAAAATACGTCTTGAAAATAATCTTCCACCAGCTCCGGTATTGTAACTCAAAGCTAGTGGTCGATTAGCATCAATAATCAACTTGGTTCTCGCAATGTCCTTCGGGTCAGTTGCCCTGAGGGGGTTGCTTGATACCAAAAATTTCGTTTTCCCAAATTGTTTTCATTCATCAGCGGTCTCTGCCAGCCGAATTATGAAAATTTGTGTCTGTTTGTTGATTCGAAAAAAATTCCAAATCTGTTCGAATTGGGTCTAATGGAGGTTTGTGTAAATAAAAATTATCGTAATGGCCCATTTTGATTCCCTTATGGGCATGCGAAATTTTATATTCATCCCTCTTCATTTTCATATTTCGAAACATTTAGCCACCACAAATCATGATAATATGCGGGTTCAGTCATTAGCGGTATATGGCCACCCGCATAATGACAAAAAATGTTGCGTTTTCTTCAATTTGTTTGATTTTTTTTTCTGATTTCGAAGATAATCCGAATCAATCGTTTCAATTGTTTACAGAAAATTTGCGTGACGACCCATTTTGATTCCCTTATGGGCTTGCGAAATTTTGCTGTTAACGGCTGTATATTTCGAAAAAACTATCCAACATTAACTACTGTGAATTCTCGTTGCGACAAGAGTAAAACCTAAGACAAGCAGGAGCATAATTTTTGTTTTGCAAATTTTGGATGGAATTTTAGAAATAATTTAGAGATGTGTGTGCGTGGTGTTTTTTTTTTTTTTGTATTCTATGGTTGTTGATAGTTTTAGAACGGACCTGATTTGGTTAAATTTTTTTCAAATAATTCATTTTGTATTTTTTATTTTTATGGGTTTTTTTTGCGGGTTCTGATTAATTTCAGTTAATTAACCTTCAATTTTTATTTAGGTATAGACTTAATTTAGGAGGTTCAAACATAATACTAAAAATTGCATACTTTTAGGGGAACGTCATGATTTTAAAATTAGATGTTGCCATTGTTACTGAAAAAGTGTCTTCAAAATGTAGTTTCTTTCCATGTTTAAAAAAAATATCGTTTTTCTAGTAGTACTTAATTTTTTTCTTTTTATATTTCGGAATAATTTTTGTACAGTCAAATTAAATTACATTTTTTCTGCCAGGTGAAGTGCATTCTTTGCAGTTAAACTGCAGTCGAAAGATTGAGTTTTTTATTCAGCACAACGATGTGTTTTGATGTGGTGAAAAGGTTGTACTTTTGTGTATCGGTGCTTGGTGCTAGTGCCTCAAGGGTGACTTATGGGACCAATATTCTTTTGTGCATTGGTGAACTCGTTTGATTTAACCTCGTTAAGGTGGGCTTCTTGGAGTGTCTTTAATGATGAAAAAGTCTTCTCATAAATTGCTGTTACCATAAGATTTGTATGAATACACATAAGTTCTGTGCTTCAAGGGTGAATTTGCGGACCAATATAGTGCGTTGGTGAATTCATTTGATTAAACGTCGTTAAGGGATGATTGTTGTAGATATTGGGTGAAATCGTTTCGTTGAAGAAATTAGAGTTTTTTCAATGGTGAAAAACCGTTATTCTCGTTTAAGTTTTGACAATTTTTGTGATTACTAAGTTCTAGTTCCTCAAAGGTGAATTTTCGGAATAATACTCTTTTGTGCGTTGGTAAATTCATTTGATTAAATGTCATTAAGGTGGGCTTGTTGGAGATGTTGGTTGAAATTTAGTTGTCTCGCTGTAGAGGTGGGATTTATGTGAATGGTGAAGTGGTCTTCTCGTAAATTAACGCTTCTTTCGTTTGTGTTTGGAGAATTTAACGATATTTACATTTATTCATTTGAATTGTGAGGAAATAAAGTAAGAAATAAGGGGAATTTGTATGATTCTAAAGTGCTAGTGCCTCAAAGGTGGATTTTCGTACCAATAATCTTTTGTGCGTTGCTGAATTTATTTGATTTAACTTCGTTCAGATGGTGGGTTTGTTGGAGGTGTTGGGTGAAATTCTGTTGAGTCTCGCTGTAGCGATGAGTTATTTTGTTTTGGAGAGGTTTTCTCAAAAATTACCGTTTTTTTACAATTTCGATGTTATTTGAAATAAGCGTAACTTAAGGGGAATATTCGGATGTTAAATGTTCAGTTGAATCTCGTAGAGGTGGAAGTTTTTGAATGAGTCTTCTCAAAAATTACCATTATTCTCGGTTTTATGTTGGCAATTATTTGTATTAGTACAAAAATAAGTGAAAATACCTCAAGGGTGAATGTTCATACCAATATTCTTTCGGGCTTTGGCAGATTCGATTTGATTTGATGTCGATAAGGTGACTATGCTGGAGATGTTGATAGAAATTCAGTTGGGTCTCGTTGAAGAAATAAGAGCTTTGTGAATGGTGAAAAGGTCTTCTCGTAATTTACCGTTATTCTCGGTTTTGTGTTGACTATTTGAAAAATAGTCAACACAAAACCTCAACACCTCAAGGGTGCATTTGCGGACCAGTATATTTTTGCGCGTTGATGAATTCATTTCATTGATGTCGAAAACGGGAGCTTGTTGGAGGTGTTGGGTGTCTGTTGTTTCTTTGAAGAGATGAGTTTTTTGAATGGTGAAAGTCTTCCCGTAATTAACCGTTATTTTTGGTCTGGTTTTGACAATTTGTATAATTACTAAGTGCTAGTGCCTGAAGGCATTGGTCAATTTGTTTGTTTTAATTGCGATGTTGGGTGAAATTCAGTTGAGTCTAGTTATAGGGATGGAAATAGTGAATGAGGTCTTTTTACCAATTACCGTTATCTTTTTGACAATTTCTTTATGAGATTATTCATTCGCATTGCGAGGTCATCAAATATGAAGTACGTTAAGATTGTTGAGAATGGAATGAAGTCGATGGACATAAGTTTATTGCAAGTTTATTGCAAGGAGGAAGATAAGGGTCTTGAAGAACTGGCAAGTTTCGCATTCAAAGGCATGAATTGTGGGTGATTTTTTTTTTAATAAAGATTCGAGCGTAATGGTATCGAATCGATAGGAAAGAATATTGTAAAATCAGCTCTCCGTTTTTGGTGTATTCAAGTGTTGATAGAAAATAACTGAGATTAACATCTTCGTGGCAATAAGTGTGGCTTTGTGTCGTCATGACATAACGATTGTATTAGTTCAAACAAATTCAGTTTTAAGTTTGTGTTAATTGCTTTCGTTGTTGTTTTTTGTTGGGTTTTTGCATGAAGGTTAGGGCAAATCCCTTAAGAAGTGTATGGTAGATTATAGTGCTTGAACCGAGGAGTTACGTATATTTGAACATGTGTGTGGGTAAGGATGTTCATCAATAATTCGGATAAGTATAACTTAGTTTTGATAGTTCAACGCTGAAGTCTGTATTCATCAAGTTTGTTTCTTGTCAGGTGTGGGTGAATAAAGGTCTGTTCTTTAATATCACTTAAATATATGGGTTGAATCTGGACCAGTGAAAACGAAGAACGCAATGACTTGAAATATGATCTACTGAGGATTTGCAATTGTATATTTGAAATTGTTTGTTGTTTTTAGAAGTTCGAAGATGCAGTGAGCTGGGGGTGCTTGTGTTTTTATGCTTTTAAAGGTTTTAACCCGTTCTTAAATTTCTTTTCGTTATGCAGTTATTCTTTATTCTTAAAGTATTTTTATTTTTCTTTGTTCTTCTGGGTTTTTGTCAGAGATTTTACATTATGTTGTTCTAACATTTGGACCGTTTCTATAACGCTTTCATATATTTTAATAAATATAAAGTTTTATTGTTGTTTTTCTTACTCGTTGAGATTTCTTATAAATCTGATATCGATGTTCTTACTTCTAATAAATAAATACTTAACGAACTTTAACCATTATAATTAATAGAAAAAGTTTAAGTCGCAATTCGAAATTAAACGATATATCTGGGATTTTACCTTCAGTTTTGATATCGTGCTGATGAAGAACGCAATTGAAAGATGAAATTTTCTTAAATTTGATGACTTACTCTTATTTGATGATACTTAGGGATATGAAACGTTGATATGTTGAATGAAGAATGAAGAAGACTCTTAGCCATGAAGGACTTTTTTCTTATGGGTTTATTGTACTTGCTTATTTTTCGTTAATTCTTGGTCCGTATTATACTCTTGCACATGAGCTTTTTTACTCCTATTATTTCTTTAGGTCAAACCGTGACTCAATCTTTGGTTATTGAATTATTTTTCTTGCTTGATTTAGGATTTTTCAATTCTTGTATTCTTCACTATTTTTAAATAAATGATTTTTCATTCGTTGTTAGGTTTTTTTCTTTATTATAAATAATTGACGTTGATTTCAATTATTTCATATTTTTTGTTTAATGAGAAACAAGTGTTTTTTTTATTATTGAAAGCTAAGTAATAAGTTTTGGTAATGTACGTAGCTTAGTTGTTAGGTGCATTGGCTGCTAAACAGAACGTCGTGGGTTCGGGCCCTACTCGTGCCCATAGTTTTTATTTCATCTTTCGAGGGCACTGCCTCTTGCGAAGAACTGACAAAACTTTTAAGAATATGTCATAAAAAAGTGCTTCTCTACTTTGCCGTTCGGAATCGGCGTTAAATTTAAAAAATTATACTATCATCTAGTTTGTATGTATCTGAGTATGATTTGGGCTAACTTTTTTCAACAAGTACGGGTTTAATATACTCTATTACTTCGTGGACCCGATAATTTATTTTCTCTTCTCTGTTATTGAATATAATCAATAACACTCATTTGTTTTGAGTTAATCATTCTTATTTTTGAATTTAAATAACAAGGCATACAAGTTTAACCTACTTCAGCTCTGTTGGAGGTGTTGACTCTGGGAGAGAAGTTGATTGTAGACATGTCTCTGAATGGAGAATTTGTAAGATTTTGCAGAAAGGTAAAAATCATGAATTCCATGGGGATTGATGAATGACGTCGAGACTGGGTCTGGGAATTGTCTTTAATAAATCTGTAATCTGGGACATGATGCACAAAATGTAAATCGTCAGCCGATTCTTTTTAGTGACGGGAATTTCAATCTGGAAGGAACAAGACAATCTGATGGTGTTCACAAAAAGTAAACAAATTTTTGTAATTTGGAATTCATTTTTGTAGATGACGATTCGGCTTAACAGATGTAAATTAAGATTTTTGTGAATGGTGAAAATGGCTTCTCGTAAATTTGTGTTGAAAATTTGAACAAGCACGGAGTGCTCTTAGGTACCTCAAGGGTAAATTTGCGGACCAGTATTCTTTTGCACTTTGGTGAATTCATCTAATAATGATGCTATTAAGCTGGACTTGTTTAAGATGTTGGGTGAAATTCAGTTGTGTTTCGTTGTCCAAATGGGTATTTGTTCGAATGGTCAAGAGATTATCTCGTAATTTACCGCTATTTTCGGTTTTTTGACAAGTTGAAAAATAACGAAGTGGTAGTACCTCAAGGGTGAATTTCTGGATCAGTATTCTTTTGCGCGTTGTCGAATTCATTTGATTTTATGTCGTTAAGATGGTCATGTTGGAGATGTTGGTTGAAATTCAGTTGGGTCTCGTCGAAATGGGACGTTTTTCGAATGATGAAAAGGTCTTTTCATAAATTACCGTTATTCTCGGTTTTATTTTGACAATTTGAAAAAGTACGAATTAAAATAAGGTACCTCAAGGGTGAATGCTTGTACCAATTTTCTTTTCTAATTTAGCGGACTCGATTGATTTGTTGTCGTTAAGATGGCAATGTTGAAGATCTTGGATGAAATTCAGTTGGTTCTTGTAGAGATGGGTGGTTTGTACATGGTGAAAAGTTAACCTCGTAAATAACCATTATTCTCGGGTTTGTTTTGACAATTTGAAAAAGTACGAAGTGGTAGTACCTCAAGGGTAAATTTTTGGACCAGCATTCTTTTGCACGTTGGCGAATTCATTTGATTTGATGCCATTAAGATGGTCATGTTGGAGATGTTGGTTGAAATTCAGTTGGGTCTCGTCGAAATGGGAAGTTTTTCGAATCATGAAAAGGTCTTTCCGTAAATTACCGTTATTCTCGGTTTTATTTTGACAATTTGAAAAAGTACGAATTAAAATAAGGTACCTCAAGGGTGAATGCTTGTACCAATCTTCTTTTCTAATTTGGCGGATTCGATTGATTTTATGTCGTTAAGATGGCAATGTTGAAGATCGTTGAAGGTCGTTGAAGAAATGAGAGTTTTTTGAATGGTGAAAAAGTATTCTCGTAATTAACCGTTATTCTCGGTTTTGTTACCGACGAATTCTTTGCGAAAATCAAAGACAAGGCATTGCCTACTTATGATTTATTTTCTTCTGATCACAGGAGTTCTATAAAATGATAAATGTTATAATTTCACGGCAGTTGTTCAAGGCCTGTCTTTAACTTCTTTTGTAAGATATTTAGATTCTTTAGTTCTGAGACAGATGACTTTTGATGAAAAGGACGTTTGTGATGAAAGTGTTATGGCAACGATAATGAAATGACTGAGGCCCCTTTGGCACATGACGAGAAGAATATTGAAGTTGAAGAATATTGGTTTCTTTATCTTTGATTGTTTCAAAAGTTATCGTCGCTGCTTTTGTTGTTTTTCTAGTTGAAATTCGATGCTTTACAGAGAAAAGAAGTTTAATATGATATTATGAAGCAATGTTGTAAAAGTGTTTTGTTTTAACTCGAGTTGAATTAATGGAAATTTTGATGTCCGCTTTTAGGGAAGTATTTACACGATGAGGGTGCTCGTAAATATTTTCCTTGAGTATCATTTAGTTGTACCGTACGATAGTAAAAAGTATAAACCGTCATTCATTCATGTTATATTGTGTTTGATAATTTTGTCTGACCTCGAAGTAGAGTATTTATATTCGGTTAATATATCAAAAGATAAGAAATTAATGTAAAAATTATTTAAATTTATAATCAAGGAAAAAAGAATGTCAAATATATTTTTAGAAAAATAGGTGTGTAAATTATAAAAATTTTCGGAGAAAATATTTTGTAATTAATTTAAAAAATTGTATTATTAAATAATTGACTTTTATGTCGGTTTTATATAGTTATTAAAAACTTAATTAAATTTAATGATATTTTTGATGTTTAAATAAAATATGTCCTGAATCTTATTTTTGTTTAATTGTTTAATATTTTTATTTTGTTATATAACGTTCTTTTCTTTATAAATTTAATATAAATGTGTTTTAACATTTCCAGAAGTGAGATCCCTTAAATAATTTGTGTGAAGTTTATAAGGAATTCGCTTAGGGGCAGTATTGTCGAAGGTGCGATTCATTTTGTCTTATAAGTATGAAATTTTAAGAGTTAGACATCCGAGGGTTTTATCAGTAAAATGAAAATACATATTACTAGACCTATTGACTTGCTTTTTTGTTGTATAACGATCTTAGGTACTTATACCAAGTAAAACTGACGCTTTCGACATTTAATTTATGATTTCTATTAGTTTTAATACTTAGAAAGTTTTGATGTTAAGAGAATTATGTTTTTGATATTATAGAATAAATGGGGACTTATATTCGTTAACGTGATGTCAAGACGTTGATATGGTGACTTGGATATTTTCCCAGATTTGGAGAAAGGGCTTGCTTTTCGTTTGTTTGTCTTGCAGCTCTTGAAAATGAATTGATTGGTTTAAAGGAAAAATCTAGGAGTAAGACAAGTATCTTGGCTGCTTGTGCAGGTATTCTTCGAAATCAATTTAGACTATGGGGCACATTGCATGAAGTTGCAAGGAATTATTTTGACAGACGATTTTTTTTTTATTCATTTTCATATCAGGATTGTTGGTTGGGAAAATACAGAACATGGAAATGATGAGTTGGTGAGTTCTTGGTGAATGGATTTAATGATAGGATGGTGGAAATATCCCGATTTGTTATTGCTTTTGTCAGCTATACTTCATAATCATAAATGATGAATTTCTTCAATTGAAGGTTAATTTTTTGTTTTTGTCTTTATTATGTAAAATTTATCGTCTTTCAACTTGTTTTAAATAAAGACCATTCAGTAAAGACCGTATTTTAATTATTTATTATTCTTTTTAGTTTAAATAATCGTCAGGTTGAGTATTGTATGTTTTATGGTATGAGCAGGTACATCGTGGGAATTTATTTTTAATTTGAATATTTTTGTTTTATTAATTATATTCGGGTTTAAATTTGAAGTTATGATTACCACAGAATGCTGATGTCCTAAAGTAAATGACCTCAAAATCAAAAGTAGTGATCCACAAAAAATTGACACCTTTAAAATATGTTATTCGTTTCTAGACTTTGTTTTATGAAGGTTCGTCGATTCGCAGCAAAAGTTCATTAAATTAGAAAGATAATAGTTATTCATTGCATTTAGGCATGACTCGTGATGCTTATTATAATTTCAGTGCGAAAGAGTGAACATTTTCTCAAAGTTTTAATATTTTAGAATTTTCAAGAAATATTTTTAAGTTCTTGCTTAAGCTTATGAGCTCTTGTTTTGAAGATTCCCTATTTTCTATTTTAGTCAGGTTTTTGTAATGCTTATTTTGTGTTTTAGTATTTGTTATTTTTAATTGTAAAATATATTTGAAATATTGTTGATTTAATATTATTTAAAATTAAATTTAAAATCAAGTCAAAGGGAATAAGAAATGTGATAAAAATAATGTTAAAATTATTTATGAAATTTGTATTTTTCAAAACTAAATTTTTCAATAAATTGAATAATAAAATATATGTTAGCGTCGTCGTGTTCAATGGCTATTAAAAAACTCGTTAAAATGCATATTTAAGTTAAAAATAATCTATGTTAATTGCATATATTTATTTTTTTTATTTTGTGTAAATTTTGAACGCACATCTCAGTCGTTAATTATTTTTTTATAATTTTTAGAATTTTTATCGTTAAACTAAGATTCTGTAACGAAAATTTATATTATGTTTCTTAAATTCTTTTAGTACTCGTTGTTTGTTTTGCTTTTATTTGGAGACGTATGTGTATGAGGGAATATTTCTTATTTACGAACAACCTACATCTCTAACCTATAAGCTTGAGTTCTAATAAGATAACTTAACTATGGATTTGAATACACGTTACTAAACGTAGTTATACGAAGTAATGTATGCTTAATTGGTATTTCAAAAACAAGATTTTTTTGGTTTGGGGTCATAAATAAATTAGAAAATTTGTTTGTGTCCGATGATTTTGAAGAATAATTTACCTTGTTTTTATGTTTCCTGTTACTTAACCTAAAGGTGTCAAAAATAGTGTAATACGACAACAGAAGATAATTCGGCGTAAAATATATTGATGTGAGTAAATTGTTAATTTAAAGTGTGTATAAAGTTGTTTTATGCAGCAAAAATATACCTAATTTATGAAGAATGATTAACCTTATATTTATTTCAAGTCGATGATTTCATGGTTTTTGGAAAATTAGGACTTTTCTGTGCTTACCTAAACACTATAAGAATTTGAAGATTCCTAACACTCTCTATTATAAATCAAACTAAGCTCAATTATCTGCAAAAGGCTTTCATGTAAAATTTTATGAAAAACATGTTTTTTTTTCAATCTTAAAAATAGTTCAAGTAATTACCAATAATATGATTTTGTTTTTGTTTCCAAATAATAACGATGAGTTTTGAAACTGAAAACATAAATATGCATTTCTAAATTATTCGATAAAAATGTGGATGTGAATTTTGAATAAACAACAAGGTCGGTCCTCTCCCATCACAAGAGACAGCGAGAGAGAGAGACAATAAAATATGTAAACAAAAAAAAAATATTGATGATTCTGTGGTGCGATTAAATTTGTTTTTATCAACTAGTTTTAAAAATTTCAATTAAAAATAATTTTCTACTTACAGTTTTTGCCGATAGAAAAAAAACGTTAGTTTTTTCCTAAGGTTTGCTTTGTTTTCTTGTCTTTTTTTCGTATAGAAAAATTATACCTACTTAAATCGCATCAAAGCAAGGACGCTCGTAGATTAAGCAAGGCCGAACCTGCCGGGGGACTCGTTCTATAAAACAAATGCTTGGTTTTTTGTTTCTTTCGCAAAAAAAGAATTTTGTCGCAACAATATTTTTTGGCAAAATATCAAATCGTTGAACGAAATTGAATTTTGTATTGTGCAGTCATAAAAACAGAGATTTTGTTGGTTTAAGATTAATAAATTTCATATTTATTTATTGCTTAATTTTTCTAGCTCTTTATCTTTCTTTTTTTTTGCAGATTTTTCTTTTTTTTTTTGTAAAGAGACGATTTCTTTTTTTTTTTTGGTTTGACAAGATTTTGTAGTTTTTCAAATTCATAATCATTATTTGTTAAAGGAAAAAATAGAACGCAATGATATCAAATTATTTTAATTTACAAATTTGTTTTCAAAAAAAATCCTTACAGCTTTTCTCAACATTCAATTGTCGACCGCACGCAGTCGGCCGGTTTCAAAACAAAAGTTTATAAAAGAGATAAGTACAATTTTTAAGATGTTTTTGATTAGCTAAATTATCAGTTTGTTTGTTTTTTGTTTGATTTAGAAACTTAAAAGTTGTTATAACCGGATACGGATATCATCCACATTGCACGTCGATAGAAGATCACCGCCGATTATATTGATTGTAGGTTTCAAATAACAATTTTATTGTTTCTTGTTTAGAAGAAGAATAGACACGCCTATTTTGTGAATAATTGTGTGTCACGCAAGTTTCTAGATAGGTAGTAGACAAAGTAGATTACGTGGACCCCTAGGATCTTAGAGGAGGGGTCACAGTTTCTCAGTCGGTTCAGATTTCATATTTTTTGTCATAAATAACGCATATGCCTATTGTTTTATACTCTAGCTAGTCTGTTCTTGTGATTAATCGCTCCCTTTTCTTTTATTATGCAATTCCATGACGACGACGTAGGTGTATATATATTATAGTGGACGCAAGGCATATACACACATTACAATCGTATATATATATGTATAGAGAAACATATATACTGACTGACTGACTATATATATATTTTCGAGCTTTTTCAGCAACTCATTGTCATGTCCCAAAACTATAAATTTGCAAAGAAAAGAATTTTGTTTGTTGGTTAAGAGAAAAAAATAAAATTTGTTGTTTTTTTTTCGTACATGTAAAATATTGTAAAAAAGTTTATAAACTAGGTTAAGAGAAATAGAAGAGCTTAAAGCTTATATAAATTTTAAAATTAAGTCAAAAAGAAAGCTTACAAACTACTGGGAAAAGGTTTTGTTTTTAATCAAATTGATGAAGCTTTTTCGTTTATCGATTTACTTTGAGCTGTAATATTAAAGTTGAGCTTTCTTTTAAGGTTAGCTTTTTAAGTTATATTTTAAATGGTTTCTGTCGATTTTATTTTGTATCATCGAAGATTACAGCAAACATTAGTTGAGCAATCAAAGCTTTCACACGAAAAACCGAGTAGAGAAAAAGCTCCTCGTTGTTTCTTTTAGAAGTAATGACGTGTCGTTTTTCTTACAGAAACTTATAAATGCGTTTTCAAGAGTTATTTGATGCCCGACGGGCGATTTATGGTTCGATTTAAATGTGTGATGAAATCGTTGTTTTATTGTACTTTTAACAAAAAGCTTTGATGATAAAATGATGATTTTTTTCAACTGCGCAAATTTAAGGTGTGTATACCATAAAGATGAATTTTCTTTGATTCGAGAATTTTCTTGAATAGTTTTTTTTTTAACGCCGAAGGATTTGATTTATTTTAACGACTTTTAAACCGGAAATTAATAGTTTTTAAGGTAGAGGTGTTAATAACGTTTACAAAAAAAAAAAAAACTTACAAACTAAGATTTTAAAACTTTTCACTGTTTTGTCGATTTTTTTGTTTATTTCTCGCTATTTACCTTCCTATGCAAACCTGGTTGTGTCGTCGATCCCTATTCTGTGGTCAAATTTTAAACCCCTTTTCCTTATCTTCAGAGACTTCAGCACCATCTTATGCCTTGTTTTCAACTAATTTCCTTCCATACAGGTAGACAAATACACGTCCCTTCCTTCAGGAAAATTTTAACCACCAGCTAACGCTCTTTCTTTGTGTAATTTTTTCACAATTTGTCGATGACTCATCATTTTTCTTTTCGCAAGATTTCAGCAAAATTTGAAATACCAAATTAAAAGAAAACACTTATCCAGGATCTTCTTCAGTTGGATGATAATAATGGATGCAATTTTTGAAAAACAATTTGCACTTTCTTGCAATTTTTTCACTCTTGAGAGACATTTTGAAAACTTAACTCGACCTTTATTTCACACAATTAAATATTTCAACTTTCTTTTCTCACTATTTTCTTATATTTAGATTAATACTCCTGTACACCAAAGCTACGAATGAGCTGCGAAGGAAACTGACAGTCGTATTTATAGTACGCGTTTGAATAAAACGGAAAATTCCATGGCGTTCTAGAAAAAAGGGGAAATGTGTTGTTATATACTTGTTGGTAACTAAGGGGAACGGACTTATTTATTGTCGTTTTTAAATAATGAAACAATGGGAATGGAATGTGTAGACGTGAGCAAATGTGTGTATTCTGTTTGCTGTATTCGCATGGGGTGCTTTAGTGCAGCTGGCTTATTGGTTATCGGCGAAGAGGGACAGCGGAAGGAAACGTTTGTGTTTGACATCCATAGAAGATGAGAAATACAAAAAAAAAAAAGATGATTTGCTTTCTCGTTCCCAGGCACCAACAAAACAATAATGTGATTGTGAACAAAGGACTAGCATTGCATGGGGCAGTTAGAAATAATAAAGTTTGTGATGCGCGAACTTATCGATTTTTGGAAAATTCTAGAATCTGTGGAAAAATTAATGCATAATTTTCTGTAATTCAATGAGCAATTTTTCTTTTTCAAATATCAGCGGATTTTTCTTGATCTGTAAAGAAAACAATCAGTGCAGTCAAAATTATTGTTTAGTTTGACATATGACATGCGAAATTAAATGGGAATAAATGGTAGTTGGGACAATTTACTGTTTTGTTTCATTTAATTTATTATTAGTTTATCAATGTATAAGTTTAGGGCACATATACAAGTGAATTAGGAATGGTTATCATTTCTGAGTTGTTTTATTGTTTGTTTTGTTTTTTTTTTCGATTCCAAACGATTTATAACGTTTTCATTTTAAATATGTGCTCAATTGCTCAAGTATCTGGTAAGCTAGCACTGAGGTTATTAGCTAGGGTAATGGATCACAAGATAGAGTGATATTTATTCAAAGCTTGTAGGCCAATTCGTTTAAAAGACATTTGTACCTTATAAATTTGATGGCAATGACCAAAGCATACACAAAGACCGGAGCGATTTTTAAAATTTTCGAAAATCAAAATTATACCCCCCGCAAAAGTTGCATACAGTATTAACATTAATTTTAAATTTTTTTAGAATTTTTTATTTCCACCGCTAGGGGTCGCGCATTTTACAGCTCAAAATAAAAACCTACGATTTCTTGATATTTCTCTTTTTTTGTACTTCAAACACTGGGCAATAACTTCTATTATTTCCAAAATGTATATCATTGACTTAAAGTATGTATGAGAATGATTTTAAATTAAACCCAAAATATACATCATTTGCAGTTTTATTTGATTTTGAGTCGGTGGTTTACTCGGGCGATTACTTACTTTTTTTACAATAATTATTTTTTTTAAGTTTTTCGTTGAAGTTCTAAGTAGGCCATGAATTCAAATTTGTTTTTTTTTTTGTTGGGTATTTAAATTGTAATCTAATCTAAGACACTGCTCTTCATCTAACTTATTTGGAAAATGAAGAAAATTCTTAAAGAAAGCGAATAGCTCTAACTGCCGCGACAATTATGGATATTTACGACAAAGCATCAATTCCGACAATTGGTAAGTTCTGTGTTGAAAAAGGAATTAATAAATTCAACGAAAGAAGAACTGCTCTCCTTAAAACACCAAAGAGCAGAAGAGTACCGGGAGTTTTTGAGGTCCAATTGGATGCACTGAAAAGTGACGGAGAAAAACTATTCGACATTGCTGCGTGTAAATGTGTTGAAATTGAATTTTGTCGATGTGCCAAAGAAAAGAAAGTTCCTGTGAAAGAACGTTCGTTTTTGGCAGACCAACGATCAGTTAGAAAAATGATGATCGGGAATATCGATATTTCGGAAACCAAAAGGCTTCAAAAGTCTCTCAAAAGAAAGTTGGAATGCATTTCATCTGCAAGCACATCTGAGATACCGACTGACGCAACATTATATAGTGAGACAGAGTTTATCTCTTCAGATGTCGATGATGAAATGGAAATTGAAGCGTCAACAACATCTCAACAGATGCCCGTTACTCAAAACCAAAATCCCTTTTTAATATTGCGAAAGTGGCAGATAGATTTAGAATATCTGACAGGGCAACTGCAACGCTTGTAACAGCGGTCTTGCAAGATTATGGCCTCGTAAATGACACGAATCAATCAAACATAATCGACAGAAGCAAGATTCGAAGGGAAAGGACAAAATCAAGGTTTCAAAGAAAAGATCTTTTTGAACTAAATTATTTTGGTCTTTATTTCGACGGCCGCATGGACTTTACAAGAAATATTGGGGGCATTTCGAAGGAAGAACACATTGTCTTGATTGCAGAACCCGACTCGCAATATATAGGACATGTAACGCCACCAAATGGAAGATCGGAAACCATTGCAAACGAAATCTATGATTTTCTTGAAGAAACTTCTATTTCCAAAGATAATTTAAAACTTATTGGCTGCGATGGAACAAATGTAAACACCGGAGTTAGAAACGGAATCATCCGAAAAATAGAATTGAAAATTAAACGGCCTTTGCAATGGTGTATTTGCTTGCTCCACGCCAACGAGTTACCTTTGAGACATCTTATTGAAAAATTTTACGGAAAAACATCTGGTCCGAACGCGTATTCTGGTGAAATCGGCAACGATCTAAAGAACTGCCAAAATCTAACTGTTGCTGATTATAAGATCATAAAAGTGAATTTACCTGAAATACCACTAGAATCCTTAACTTCTGACCAAAAATATCTATACGAAATTTGTATGGCGATCAGTAATGGTGTCAAAGAAGGATCAATTTTCTTGAAAAATCCTGGAGCAATGGTCCATTCAAGATGGTTGACGACAGCTAACCGCATTTTAAGAGTTTATGTTTCTAAACAAGAACCAGAAGAACCATTACAACACATAGTTCACTTCATTTGTAAAGTTTATGCGGTGATGTGGTTCGAGATAAAATCCAAGTCGTCGCTTGCTTACGGTGCGAAACATTTTCATAAAGCCATACAACTATCAAGTTTTTGCTCGCAATGGATACTTCGGACACTGTGAAAATATTTTGGTAGCCATGCTGCTGGATAATCGTCAAAACATTCGAGAACTTGCTGCTCGACGTATTCTTAAAGCAAGAGCAACAAACAAAAATATTGGAAATGTAAGACAATTTGAACTCCCAAAATTCAATTTTGAAGCCGCTGAATATTTTGAACTCATTGATTGGTGGCAGATAGAGAAAAATGTTTTAACTGAACCTCCAGTAGTAATGGATTTTGCAGAACAAGAACTTTGGGATATTGTCAAACAAAACGAAAATAATAAATCGAAATTATTGACAAGTTTCCCATGCCACAGTCAAGCAGTTGAGAGAGCTGTAAAATTAGTCACAGAAGCGTCCCAAACGGTTTGTGGATTAAAAAACAGACGGATTAATAAAGAATACATTGATTTCTCGAAAGGAACTGCCATGTGTTGAAACGAAAAGGGATTATTTTAAATAAATAAAAAAAAAAAATTTAATGAAAATTATCGATGTTTATTTTTTTTTTATTTTAACCTGGCTGCTTGTCTCTGATGGCGACTTGATTTATTCTTCTTCAAATGGCAATTATGAACCACATTGTGTAATACCTTACCTAAAAATAAGAATTTAAATTTATTCCGATAGATTTTTTTCAATGGATCTTTTTGATTGGGTAATTTTGAGTTTTTTCAATGCTGTTGCGCGACCCCTAGCGGTCATCTTAAAAATTAAAAAAAAATCCTGAAATTCATTTTAGAACCCAACACAACTTTTGCGAGGGGTATCTTTTTCATTTTAACAACTTTATTTTTTTCCATACAACTTCACTCCGGTCTAAGTCACATGACTAATTTGCGAGGTTAGTTCACCTTCTTTTTGTTGATTTCCATTCCAAATAGAATATATAGGTAAATGACTACTCTCGTCAGTCATCAGTAATGAGTAATGACTATTTACTTGTAAACGTTTCAGATCGTCATTTTATCGTTGGTCATGTGCTAGCGTCAGTCTTTCTCTTTCATATGAAAACCAAGATTGAAGATTGAAATGTATATGTATCTACATATGTAGGTATACGTATAGGGATTTTCAAACCTGATAAAACCTTTTGCTCAATATTTTAAATTCTTTTTTTTTCCTCCGCTTCTCATACTTCGGCCATAGTCAAACATCTTTAAAGAAAAAGAGATGATGTTTGATGACATCTTTGATGAGTGCGTACCAGTGCTGTCGTTTTTGCACTATAGTAGTATTTTACTCCTTTGAAGAGTCAAATACTACTGCTACTCATTAACGAAATTTACTTCCAAACTCAGTGAACAAAATATCTTCCATATATTATGAGATAAAACAAAAGACGAAAATCAATACGCTCACATCTCTAAGCTCATTTCAATGAGTGAGATAGTTGGCCTTAAATTCAAGTCATAGTAACCAATTCACCAAAACTGCCACACATTTTAAGGCACATTTTAAGTTTCCTAAAACTACACACCTAATTCAGTACATTGATTACTCGAAACTGTGAAAAAATGAGCCAGCAGTTTTTGAAACACGCTTTCATGGATCACTTAATTCTGCATTTGTAGTTTCGTTTATGATTTTGGAGCACTACAACCTTGAACCTACACTGAAGGTGCAGAAACGAAATTATAAGCATTAATAGAAAGGTAAAAGTTGAAAACTAGATTTAATTTTGTAATGGAATGATGGTGGAATTACTATAAATAGAACTGTAAGAAACCTGACCTTTATACCTAAAAAACCTTCGTCGCAAGACAGCATTCAACTTTTGCAAATTTAAAGTGATATTTTCTGTGCACTTCCGTTGTAAATTATAATTGAGGGACAACTTGGGGAAATTTTAAATATGAAATCGTCAGTAAAGTTGGAATCTAGCGAAAAAGAATTATAGGCATAAACAATTGATTTTGAGCAGTTTTCTTCACTTTTCTCAATTTGTGAACCTTTGCAGTTCTCTTGGGTTGAACTGTTAAGTTAAAAAAAATCAGCTTGACTTTACAAGCTGATTTCTTTTTAAAACTTTTGTAACTTTCAAAAAAGTTTTGAATTTGAAAGCAGTAGGTATCCACTGGGAAATTCATAACAGTTTGTAGTAGATTATGTTAAAAACATAACGTTTTTTTTCGCTTTTGGAGACGGTAAAAACAACTGCGCGATGAAATTCTGAATCAAGAAGAATTATCGTCTATTTATAAACCTTAACCACATTATTTTTGAAACGTCAAAACGATCTGCTTAGCACCTTACGAGTGATACTTTTTTCCGGATCCAATTTATCGGGCTACGTACCTATAGTTAAGAAATTATACTACTCAAATCAATTCAAATACACTCCCTACGAATTTTTTGAAACGACAGCACTGGTGCGTACGCTAGGCTTCAAGCCATCAAATATTCATCAAGCAAATTTGTCAAACATATTTGATAATGTGAACCCCCTAATTCAATATGTTTATTTTAATCGCTGGACCTAATCAGTCCCAGTAGAGGTTACAATAGAAGTAATTGACAACCTGCATTCTTATCAAGATTATCGAGAATTTCCTTCTAGCTTAACCTTAAGTCTGGAACACCGCTTGAAATTGGCAAAGTGTCTTACCATCCTTATATTATTGAGTCGTGTTTTCTTGAACGGAATATAACAAAAGGACTAACCATAAGTTGATTCTACTTTTATTCCAATTGATAAAGGTATTTCTCAGAGGAATAGAAAGTAAGTTTGCTTATAAAGAGTTGATGTTCTTCATATTAATGGAGCTTCAAAAAAATTGTATCAACATTCAAAAATAATTGTTTTCTAATCTGCTTAGAATATTTTGTCTATTTTGATCACACGAACATTCTAGAAAAGAAACCCGAAATGACGTAGATATGTAGAGTAGATTGTGTGTGTAAAAATCGAAGGTTGAAGCAAGGACATGCGCAGATGTTACTGTGAGAAAGTATTCCGGTTAGGTTAGGTTAGGGGTTAGGTACATAACACAGCCAAAAAAGGAGGTTCCTGGGAGTTTGTCATGTATGTTTGTATCTATGTTGAATAAAATAAAAGGAAAGACATTTCTATAATTTTCATCCCCTAGGTTTTGTCGGTAGATCCTCAATTAAATGAATACCTGCGTACTTTCCCTTGAATACCGTGTTACGAATGAGAGCATTTGATGAGAATTTTCTAGAAATAAGCTGACATTAATGCAACTGTTTCTTATGTTTTGTTATTGCATACAACTTCTAGGTAATTGTTCAAAAGGCAGCATGTTGTCTAACATCGACAAGATAAGTCCTCTCATAATACTTATGCAATACCTGAAGCTTGTTCATGCCCCTGCCATAAGGTAGAAACAAAATATATTTATTTATAAAAGTATCAAAATGCGACGACTTTCAGCTGTTTTGTTTTTTAAGGTCAAAGACTCATTGTCCAACCAATTCTGCACTTCAGGAATTTCTGTTTATTAGATGGATTATTAATGTAACGGAACCTCTTTGCCACCCTATTAATTAAATCGCCATACAAACTGATCAAGGGCTTAGTTTTTGTTTTATAAAATAATACTACGTTTTCACCTACACCTAAATCACCTTTTTCGAGATTTAGAGCTAAATCCACTTCTAAAACTTCGGATTTACCATACAAATATAAATCTTCTCAAAAGTGGTTTTAAAATAAATCAACCCTAAAACACCTTGGCTGAATGATTTCATAGACTGAAAATGAACCAAACATACCTAATTTTGTGAACGCGTTCATTGAAATGTCATAATTTGTTTTTCTTGAAATTTGAATTGAATTTAAAAATGAAAACAAATTCGAATAATTCTGAATGTAAGTGCTGATAATTTAATTTATTGTATTTTAAAATTTGTACAATATAATTTTTAAATGGCAGATGTTGAAAAAGGTAAAGATTTCTAGAAATTCTTGGCGAGTAGAAGATCAGGAGCTGTTGGTGGAGCTTTGGGGTAAAAATTGGCCAGCTGCGTGAGGCCCGAAAAAACACATATTTTTAAGGAGATGGCTTTAGCATTCCAAGGACATTCACCAGAGGAAGTGAAAACGAAAATTCACAACCTCACCACCCGCTTCAAGTAAGTTTGATCTAGGTTCTGTAATATACGTATGTATGCACATATTTTAATTCCTTTTCATTTATTTGCTTGTAGTAAAGAGAAGTTTTTGGGTACGTCTTCTTCCCAAAAATTTACTTGTTCGTGTCTTTAAGACTTTTGATTTAATAAATATTAATTAATCTAGGAAATGTCAAAATAAAACCGATTATGGCCAGTGGAAACACTTCAGGATTTATGCTAAATCATCTTAGCTAAAACTCAGTTTTATTGTAGGTGGAAACGTAGTATAACCGAACACTAAGGTTGCATCAGCGATCTCTTGCAACATGACTTCGAGAAGATTCAGCGATATTGCGATGACTGGAAACTGAAAATAAATGTCCAGAAATGCGATACAATTCTGTTCCGTACTCCGTTGGCTAGGGCCTCGGGGGATACGCCCAAGAATTGGCGCAAGATGGTCAAGGTCATTGTTGGGCCTCACGGACAGGAATTGATGAGCAAAAATGAAGTGAAGTACCTCGGTATCTGGCTGGATCAGTTCTTATATTTCGACAGACATAGAAGTTCTGCTCTGACCAGGGCCAGAGGAGCTTTCGCTCTGACAAAACAGCTGTTTCACAGCAGTCGGCTTGACCCCAGAGTGAAGGTAATTTGCTACATGGCTCTCATACGGCCGAGCCGATGATCGTTTATGGCTGTCCAGTGTGGTTCAACGTTGCACCATCTCAAATGGAGAGGATTCGGGTGTTCGAGAGGCAGTGTCTTCGGCGCTGTCTTGGTTTGTTTCGGACACCGGAATCTTGTTGTGTACATTACCATTCTAACGAGGTTCTATACAACGGGGCTCGGATCAACAGAATTGACAATTTCGTGATTAAAACTTGTTCGGGGTCACATTGCAAGAGCTATGACTATCTAACAATCTATCTATCCGAACGACGAATATTTTAATAGAGCACACTTGAGTGGCTTCATTCCGCCAAAGACATATTCCTCTATTTAGATAGATGCGGTCTGATACAGGACAGATTGGCGGTGCCGCTCATCTACCACGTCAGGCGAAGAACCGCCGATCGGCGGCTCCTTTACAGTCGAGACGTCCTCGAACAAGACGGAGCAGAGCTGCTTCGGTTCATTAGGGCTGTGTCCGAACGGGACCGAAACGATAGGCTGAAGCAGGAGAACTAGTTCCGGTGGCACCAGTCAGCACTTGAAAATGAGTAGTCGGGGTGGAATTTTGAGCCTTGGCCGGCTTAAACTAAAACATACTTGTTATAGTTTAAGGGTTTTGGGTTAAGGTTTAAGTAAAGTAGGCATGGTGGCACACACATTGACAAAGACAACAAATGGTAAATACAAAACATTAAAATAAAAATATATATATACATAAAAAAAAAAACAAAAAAAAAGAAGAAGAATAGAGATAACAACAAAATATGTTAAACAAAAAATTAAATAAAAATGAAAGAGATTTGCTGCTGTGGTTGTTCTAGTTCGGACTTCGGAAGTAGTTGTTAGGTAGAATGGGTAGTTATAGGTAATTTTAATTAGTTTTATTTTTAAGGACGATCATATTTGTAGCATGTAAGAAACAATTAAAATGATAGTTTTTTTTTTATTTTTCTAACAAGAAGCAATAAACCAAATTTTATAAAATAGTTCATAGGCCGAAAGGCATTATTTTTAAGAAAATCATGAATTAATTAAAGCGCCCGGTTGGGGCCAGTAAGTTAAATATAAGATTTTAGATAATAAGCTAGTTTTAATTCCTTTGTCTAGTAATAAGTAGTTTTAAGTAATAATGAATTAAAAAAATGAATTTTGAAAAAAAAGCGATCAGCCTTGCCTCTTGCATACAATAGAGACAGTGCTGCCAGAAGTGCAAATTTGTCTGCATTTTAAAGATTCTCAGATTCCCAGAAACCTACAAACCTACATCATATGTATAGATATTTGTCTTCAGAGCAAATATTTTTTTTATTGGTGAATGCGGATTTTTTGAAATGAGTTCATGGCAACACTGAATAGAGTCAACAAACTATAAATGCGAAATAATAATTTTAACTAAAAATTAATCCCAAAACTCCTTGACCTACGATATTTTTATTCCATCAACCATCACACCATAAAACTGTTTGTGTATGTATTGTGTATGTACACATGTACATTATTTATTGTATACATTGTTTGTTTCTCCTATTTTTGAAAACAGGTTCATATGCGCTTATGTATTTAATATAACCATCATCTAATTACTCCACACCACTTCTCGTTGAATTCCATACACTTTATGGCATACATATACATATTTATATTTATACATTGCATGTAGAAAAACCTCATACAAAAGTACCCATATTCCATATAGCTACTTTAGTAATATAACAATTATACAAATTATGTGTTTAAGAGGCCGCGGCCGGTATTATAGCTATCATTGATATGGATCCGGAAAAATCTTTGAAGGGATATTTAACTATGTTTTCTTTCGATTACTAATTCTTAATTCTTCTTTCTTTTTTTTTGAAAAAAATATATAAGTTCACAAACTTATTTTTCGTTAAAAATGTATTTTTCTATTTTCCGTACGGAAATTCGTTTTCCTGAACAACTGATGGATTTTTGTCAAAAAATGAAACGAATCGTTCCAATGATTTTCGTTTCAATTTAATGTAATTCCAATGATCTGTGTTTCAATTTCTCACAATTCCAATGATAAAATTATTACAGGAAAAAAATTCCTGACAGAAATTTTCAATCATTGCTATAAGCGACCTATCGAACAAATTCCAATGATGTGTTTCAATGATGAAAACCAATGATAGCTATAACTGGACCTCTAAGAGGAACGGACTTATTTTATCGTCGGTCGTTTTAAAAATGAAACATAATGGGAATGAAAGACGAAGCCAAGTGTGTGTATTATGTATTCGTTTGGGTGCTTTTGTGTAACTGGTTTGGTTTGTTGTATGTTGGTAGGAAGGGAGGGATGTTTGTGTTTGATGTGCATTGAAGCTGAAGGTGAGAAATGCAAAAAAAACAATGAGGTGATTTTCTTTCTCGTTCCCAGGCACTAACAAACAATAAGGTGAACAAAATCTTGCATTGCATGGGGCAACTTCAGCTAGATATAAAGTTTGTTATGCGCGAACTTATCGATTTTTTCACGTTATAGAAAGTTCTAGAATTAATGGAAAAATTATTGCATTATTATATTAATTTGTCAATTTTTATGTTTAGGGCACATGCATATGTGTACAAGAAAATTAGGAATGTTTGGCATTTATGAATTGTTAAATTTTTTTGTTTTTTTTTTCGATTTTAAACGATTTGCATGACGTTTTCATTTTAAATATGCCTTGAGGCCTATGTGTATGGTAAAACAAAAACAAGGGGTCTTTAGCTACCAATTTAAAAGTTAGAAATTTGATAGCCATGGCCAAAGCATCAACATGACGCATTTGCTTTGTTCGTTTGCCTTCTTTTTTTTGTAGGTTTCCATTCCAGGACCCATGTTCTGTAACTCAGGTGATAACTTATCGCAGTGATAAAAATGAAACACAACCTTTTTGTCTTTTATAACATCTGCTCAAAATAGGGTTTCTGTAACTGGGAGTAATAAATTAAAAATTCAAATAGAAAGTCCAGTGGAAAGTAACAAGGATCATGTCTTTAATTTGAATCGCTAATGAAACAGTGTGTTTAATTGCAGTTTGTTATTTTGTTTGCATGCATCGCCGTCGCAAGTGCTGGAATTATTGCTGCTGCTGTTCAGTTGGAACAATGCGACCCACATCCACAATACACCTATGGATATGATGTGCTGGATTCTCTTACCGGATACTCAAAGAACCAAGTGGAAAACCGTGATGGTGGCGTTGTTGTGTTAATGTTGTTGTTGACAATATTCTTTGAACGATGCTGACGGTTACAAACTTATTGTTGATTTTATAAATGGATTCAATGCTATTGTCCATCGGGAACCTCTAGTTGTTGCTGCTGCACCAGCATTACTGAAGGCTGCTCCAGTTGCAGTAGCTGCACCAGCACAAAACGCTTATGCTGCTGCTGGGCCAGCGATTATAAATACCACTTAAGTCATGCATCGCCACTTATCTTGTATGTTTAATGAAGCTATTTAAAAAGTTGTGATATTTGTTAAATTTTAATTAAAATATTTTCGAAAAATTACTACTTTCTATTGAAACTAATGTTTACAATGTCTGCTACCGTGAAATGTGTCACAAAGGACTACCCGATTCGATTTCTCCCCTCTCACACTATCCGACGAGAGTCTATCGTCTCTATTAGACTTTCGGCTCAATCGAGGTAACCGTCGAAGTGGAATTTTCTCCGATTTCTTCCGAATTTCGCTTCTAGGTAGTTCTCAGGCAAATTGTCTCCGATTTGATTTGAGCCATCACCCAGTGTCTATGCGTAAGCCAGTAATTCCGTGGACGTCAGGTTGAAGATGAGACAAGCCAGTCCATCCCCTTTTCAGAATGCATCAAGGATTTGGACAGGTTTGGATAGCAATCGAAATACATACCTCAACTTGGCTTAAAACGGTGGACTTAATCAAGTTCAAGAGAGGAAAACGACTATTGACAAAGAAACGCATTTATTCTCACTTATTATAAAAAAACAAAAGAAAAAGAAAACAGATCACAATTCAAGTCGAGTATAAAAAATAAACGAATAATTGGTAAAATAACAAAAATAAAATCTCACAAATTCATAATAAAATCATAAATTAACAAAAGTCAGAATTTCTAATCTATTTGAAAAACATTTTTTAAGATTTTTTTAATATTAAAATTTGTCTCCAATATTTGCTGATTTTGATGTTCAATTCTGGAGTTTTGCTCCAGAATTTCTTTAAGTATTGCATCCAACTCATTTTGAATTTTCTTCTCCTCCTCCAAACTGTTTGATACCCAGCTGTTTGAGTTGAAGTTCAAGTGTGATTTATTTTCAATTTCAGTTTCTTCTAAAAATGGGTCCATTTGGATAGTGGTGGACGGGTACTGGAATTGAAAATGATACAAAAAAAAACTAATTTTTAACTAAAGACAAAATTTTACCTAACGTTCACTGAGGTAGTTCCACGCTCGAAAATTGAGCCATCACCATCGGCGGTGTCCTTGGTGCAGTTTGGTGAAAATTTTAAGCTCCAAAGGGTTCAACTCCCTCGGTGCCTCACCCAGTCCACCGCCTCCTGTTTTGTTTATGAAAGCTCGCTGTTAAGTAGCTAGCTTTCTGACGCCATTCTTTAGATCTGCCCAATGATAAAAAAAAATTGATAAAAAAGTTCTTCCACCATTAAATTATAATTTTTTACATACCTTTTTCCACTGGTCACTCGTTTTTAAAACTGGACCAATGGAATTTAGTTGAGCCGCCAACGCACACCACATCTCATGTTGGAGTTCGTCCCCTAAAATTGTCTTCGGGCAAACTCAACGTGGTGCCCCATGTACTGCACAAACAGATCCTTTTGTGCCTTGGACATTCTTCATGAGCTCTGAAAATTTAAATTAATGTGCTAAGTTGTTTTAAAAATTAATTTCCATTTTGTTTGTTTTTTGTTTTACCACGACCCAAACACCAAGTGATAATATTTTTTGATTCAGCAGTCAAAGTTATCGAAGTTGAAAGATACAGAACACCAGGGGTGGAATCGCGTAAGGTGATTTGTGACTATCACCTTTGTGACTATCAAATGTGATCACATTTTATTTTCCTTCTGTGTAAGGTGATCACTAAAAATTATTCGCAACTTGGCACTACTTCCAAAAATAAACATTTGACGTTTCGTTTTTGACCTAAAAATCTTTGGTATATATATGGCAAACTAGCAATCGATCATCGCGCCGTCTAGTTACAAGCTGAGAAAGCTATTTTTTGTACATAAGTTGGTATTGAGAAGAAAAAAAAGCACGATTCTCGATAGTACTAGGTATTTCATATACACAGCAGTTATTGACTCCGATTTATTCATTGCGAGGTTATATAAACACATAGACATTATACATTCAAATACAAATACAAAATTTGGGGGATATAATATGAAAACGTTTACATACATTGTTTTTCAGAAAATATAAACAACTAGCTGACCCTGCAGACTTCGTACTGCCTCAATCGATAATCGATACCCCTCTACCACACTACCCACTACCCTTTAAACGCTATACCCGCTTGTGCTACCCAGTACGTCTACCCATATCCGCTACCCCGTTACGACACTACTCTGTTACCCGCTACCAACTATTTCTACACGCTTTCCGTTACACCATTAGCGAGAAACCCACTATTTATTACCCGCAACTCGCAACCATTCACCCTGCTACTCAATACCTACTAAACAACCACCCCACTACCCGCTATTCTGACCATATCTCATGTACATTACTATCCTGAGTGATGCATCAATGTACAAACAAAAATAATAAATTTTCTTCAAATTTTTTTATCGTTTGCATATTTTTTTGATTCGTTTCGATCCATCTTTAAAGAAATAAGCGATATCAAAAGAAAAAAACAGTAATGCATTTCATTTGAAAGAGTGATTTTGAGATTTTTGTTTAGTCAATTTTTTTCGCATTTAAAATTTTCCATTTTTCCATTTTTTTTTTTACTTTTTCTTGCTTTCCAATTCCCCATCACAAATTTTCCAGATGCCCTTTGAAAACCAATGAGTTTTCCAAGTTCCTTTCGAAAACCCATTTTTAAATTTTCCAATTTTCCATTTGAAATTTTCCAGTTTTCCGCTTGAAAACCAACGCATCCACAATTTCATGCAATTTTCCATTTGAAAACCAATGAGTTTTCCGAGTTTTTCATTAAGAACTTTCTATTTTTCCATTCGAAAACCCATTTTGAACCAAAAAATTCCAAGCAAAAAATCTAATTTTCGACCTTTGTTTGGTTTTTCCAGTTTTCCCACTTTTCCATGAGGTTTTTCCAATTTATTTTTTCACAGAAATCATCACTGAATACAACAGTATAAACCATGAAAATTTCATAAATATCTGTTGGGCCATTTCGGAGTCTATAAGAGACATACAAACAAACACACATCCATTTTTATATATATAAAATAAAATAATATAGAGATTTGGGTAAACACAAAACAAGCTTTGTATTTGGAAGTTCAAACATATTTATTTTATTTCGCTGATTAACCTCTTTTTTTTTATTCATTTTCTCGTTACCCATTATTTTAATTGTTTTTAAATAATTGTACTGGAACAGACACGTTCACTTTCTACGAAAATTTTAGAAAAAACCACAATAATTTAAAAGCGCCAACAATTTTATATGAATGTGATAACAAAATAGCTGTCACAAGAAAAAGTATCAATTTGGTGATTGTCACATGTGACTATCACCTTACGCAGACAAAATTTGTGATTTGTGACTATCACCGATCACAAATCACCTTACACGATTCCACCCCAGTTATCGATAATTTTCCAGTGTTTCTGTTGACTACGTTCCGGGTGATAAAATTAACGATTGTCAAAGTTATCGAAACCCAACAACGTGATAATTTGAAATTTGTTTCGATTCCTAGCGTTTATCACTTTTTTCTTGCGAGTGATAAGTTACAGAACATGGGTCCAGATACACATAGGTGGTAACTACTCTCATCAGTTATCACAACTTTTACGTAAACGTTTAAGATCGTTGCTTTGTCCATAGAGAAGGTATCACGTATTATTTTTAGCTATTAAGGTATTATTAAGGTATACCCTCTCTGTGGTTCTGTCGTTGGTTGGTGGTAAGTAATTTGCTAGCTTCATTAATTCATATTCATTATTTTTTTATATTCTTATTCATCAAAATTGAAATCTAGGAATATTCGAACCTCGCAAGACGCTAGTTTTCCTGCTAGAAATGCTTGTCAGGAATCTTGCTTCTTTTCTTGTAAGCTTCGCTGTGAGGACTTCTGCTAGTTTTGATAATTTGCCTTCACATGACTTTTGTTCAAAGCTGGATTTGTTTTTTTGGTTTTTTTGAAACTTCATATATTAGTTGTGTGTACGTTTTTTTACTTTTAGCATTATTATCTACGTCTCTATTACAAAATACTTTACACTTGTAAGGAAATTTGTCCTGTTTTTAAGGAATACTTTAAACCCATTTCAGAGCACACAATTTCACCTGCAGTTTCACAAATATACACAAAACAAATTATAACTGCAATTGGTTATTTAATGCAAGGGGTTAAATGACATTTCACTAAAAAAGATGTTTCTATTTCTTTGAAAATCTAGCAGCAAAACTAAACTAGCAAGAAAAATAGCTCCTGCTCTATCTTCGAAATATAGCAGCGCAGCTAGCAGTGAAACCCACAGTGACATCATTTTCTAGCACAATAGCCAGTAGGCAAGGTTGTAAGCATTTCTAGCAGGAAAACTAGCGTCGTGTGAAGCGGGCTTAAGATAAGTTGAGAAAAAAAATGGAGAAAATTGAATTCTATACAAAAATCATCAAACTCTTCTGTCTCTTGGCAATACAAGCAACAGTAAGGCTAAACACAAACCGAAGCGGACAAACTGTTTGTATGCTATGCATAATATTTATGCTCCTTCTCGTTTTTTGAGACCTAGAGATGGAAACTTCTTAAATGTTCCTTACCACATTACAAATTACGCTAAACAAAATCCAATCACAAATTCTTGTATTGATTTAAATTTCTTTGACGTTGTCATTGATTTTAATAAAACTAGATTTAATATTGAGAAAAATATATTGAACTCATTGTAATTATTTATGTATGTTATTTATTTACACATCCATTATTTAATTTCAAATTCTATGTTATTAATTTTGTACATATATTATTATTAAAGTCATTATAAAGTTTCCTAACTTGATTCACGATAAATAAATAAATAAATAAATAAAAGTTTGTCTGTTTCTTGATAAATGTGTTTGTGCCATTGGTCGAGGAATAAAGAAGCAAAATAAAATCAAGGGAAAACGCAACCTATTTTTTTTTTCAATTTTTGTCTTCTTTGTTTGTCCGCTGGCAAAACATACCGAAGGCGACAAGGACAAAATATTTTGTCTTTGTCGTCCTCGGTCTCGGTGTGGGGTGAAGTACGACACGATTTTTTGTCTTGCGACAAGCAAACAGTTTGTCCGCTTCGGTTTGTGGTTATCCTTAAGGTTAACGTCATTTCATCGTCTAATTTCGTTGAATACATCGAATGGAATAGAAATTTGATAACAACTGATTGGAGAGCACAACATATCGTGCGGGATAGTAGTTTGCGGTCATATGGTTTGTGGTCTCGTTTCTTGCGGTCACGTGGTTTGCGGTCTATCGACCCCAACCCACCCAGTTAATTCTGTATTTTGAATTTCTATTTATTTGTTATCTTTTAAACTCATCTATGCCCATACCTGGTATTGGATCAGCATCTTAAAAGAACACAAACATAATCCATCTACAATCTACATACATCAAAACCTTAGTTTTTTTTTTTAATCAACAACACAAAGTTTGCGTGTTACATTTACAATAGAGTCAACAAAAACAAACTATAAATGTGTAAATGTGTATAAGTAATTTTGTACTAAAAGCAAATCGCAAAACTCCTTGACCCACGATATTTTTATTCAATGGCAATATAAAAACTTTACATATAGGAATATGCATCATATGTAAATGTATGTATATAATATATGTGTCATTGTTTCTCCTATTTTTGAAATAGACATCATCTAATTACACCGGTCAACATGAATTTTGAGTCTCAGTTCTATACCGCGGATTTTGATTACTTATGCCTAACTTAAAAATATGAAAATATTTTTACATTATAAAGTTTGCTTTTGTAGCTACCAGAACGAAATTTCAAATTTGGCTGGAAAACCCCTATTTTCAGTTTGATTTATATTTTAAAGTAAAACAAGTTATGAAATATATATATTTTTTCAACTTTTATTATAGAAAAAATGAAAATAAAAACAAAAATTCAAAAAAAAAAAAGAAAAAAAAAGTCTAAAAATGAATATTTTTTGGATTTCTCTTGTGAAAGTAAGAACTTTCTCGTATGAGGCCCCAAATGTAATCACCCATCATATTTTCACTATATTATTGTCCTTGATAACGTTGTTCAAAATTCACTATATCTTGGTGGAAGCGTTCCCACTGCTCTTCTGAATATTCACCCAAGTTATCTTTAAATTTGTCTAAGTGCGCATGAAGCAGGTGCACTTTAATGACATTCTGCAACCCATGGTTTTGAAGCTTACAAGCATATTTGAAATCAGCTCTTTATAATTGTCAGCCTTTTTGTTGCCAAGGAAGCCATGTATTACTTCTTTAAGACTGAGTCACGCTTGTTTTTCATGGCTGCTCAGGAGCTGTATAAAATTTTCATACGCCATTATTTTTCTTATTTGAGGACCTACGAAAATACCAGCTTTGATTTTAGCTTCCGAAAGTTTCGGGAAAAATGATTTCAGATATTGAAAGGCTTCAGAGTCTTGGCGAAGAGCCTTTACGAACTGCTTCATAATCCCTAATTTTATATGCAGTGGAGGCATTAAGACATGTTCAGGCTGTACAATTGTGGTATTTTTGATGTTATGTTGTCCGATTTCAAAATCTCTTCGTTGAGGTCATGAGTGCTGTGTGTAGTGTAATGCATCGGCTCTGCTAGAGGCCCCCACATCTCTCTCTTACATCATAATTGCTAAGGCTCTTGAAAAATCTAAAGCATTATTCACATGAGCACGACCGAAGTACGAAATGTCAACTTTTCATGATATTTACCACAAAAGCAAACTTTATTAATCATTATTGGCGTTTCTATTTATTTTTCGATGCACCTCATCAGAAAATATAGTTTAAATAACAGACTCAAACATTTTTTTTTTTGTTGACCTGTGTTATTAATCAACTGTCCACTCCACTTTTTATCAGATTCCATACAAAAAATGTGCATATATACAATTGGATATATGTAGATATTTGTTTTTAAATGGGTTTATGTATACACAAGAACCTCACCTCATACAAAAAAGAGAGAATGAAAAAGAGGGGAATGGAAAAAAAAAAACAAAATATTTATGTTTATGCACTTATTGGCATATGGCATTGGAACGAAATTGAGATTTTCTTATTTACCCTTGGATCGTTGCCGTTTGTGTCTTGTGTTTGTGTGTGCAATGTTTTCTTTTGCTTCCCCTCGTTTTGTACTGTATCTGGATACATTTATACTATATACTACATTTTTTTGTTTTTTAGATGGTTTCTGCATTCGTAAGTGGTATCCGGGTACATAGCGGGTATGTGGGTACCCGAGTACCCATCTGACAATTGAGTTTATATATTAAAACATACCTAGCAAAGAAAACGCAATCTAAACCATAAATATATGTGTGTTCCATGTAGATAGGTAAAAGCTTGGATAAAAACCCTCGACGCTTTGTATATATTTGGGGAGTAGTTTCAAGATGGCAAACGATGGTGGCGCCATATTGGGATCTTCCACAGAAGAAATTTGTTTACGTTTGTATTGTACTGCAAAAATCAAACAGATCTTCTGTAATTTCAAACAGAGAAACCAATTTAGTAAAACTAGTCGTTCCATTTGCAAAACCTCGACGACTCCACCAACGATGATAATAAGTTGTTTCAAGAGTAGATTATTGCAAACATCCCGTCTGTCACCACGGACCGATTCGGTATATTCCTTTTAGTCATTTTGTTTATTTTGAAAACTTCAAATTCATACCTAATAGGGTAATGGCACCAGTTTCTCAACAGACCCCGGTGTCTAGACGATTTTACACATATCTCTATCTCTATATATATAAAAATGGATGTGTGTTTGTTTGTATGTCTTTTATAGACTCCGAAATGGCCCAACAGATATCTGTGAAATTTTCATGGTTGATACTGTTGTATTCAGTGATGATTTCTGTAAAAAAAAAATTGGAAAAACCTCATGGAAGAGTGGGAAAACTGGAAAAATTGGAAATTTTTGGTTCAAAATTTGTTTTCGAATGGAAAAATAGAAAGTTCTTGATGAAAAACTCGGAAAACTCATTGGTTTTCAAATTGCATGAAATTGTGGATGTATTGGTTTTCAAGTGGAAAACTGGAAAATTTCATATGGAAAATTGGAAAATTTCAAAATGGGTTTTCGAATGGAAATCGGAAAACTCATTATTTTTCAAAGGGAAAATTGCGTGTAATTGAAGATGCATTGGTTTTAAAATGGAAAACTGGAAACATTTCAAAATGGGTTTGGTTTTTCAAGAGAAAAACTGGAGAATTTCAAAAAAGGCATTGGAAATTTGGAAAATTTCAAAATAGGTTTTCGATTTTAAAATAGAAAGTTTTCGATGTTTCCATCAGAAATTTCATTGGTTATCAAAGGGAAAAATTAATAATTTTGGATTGGGAACTCGGAAAACTCTGCGAGAAAACGAAGAACTTCAAGATCTAAAATCAAGTTTTTGCATAGAATTTTAGTTGCATATTATTGATATGTTTGTATATCCTTTAGCGGCTCTTAGTCCGCTCAATCCTCAATGCATTTCTTATAAAACTTTCACTGTACGTTCAACCTTAATAAAAACAACATTTTGGGAAAGTCCTACAAGAAAGTTAAAATAAAAGGGGCACAATCGAAAGCTGCATCGAATTTTGATTTTTGTGAAATAGTCAAAACACACCGGAAGTACGATTATTTGTTGAATTTTCAACGAAATTTGAAATAATTAAAGTAGAATGTTAGATTTTCTCTATTTCAATTGGATTCAGGAAAATCACATTGCATTTAAGCAATATCTTTGTTAAAAAGTTGCTCTGAGGGGTGGCGAGACGAAGTTCGCAGGGTCGGCTAGTTAGTGAATAAAAGAGAAACGAAACACAGAATTTTGAAAGAACAATAAAATACAAAGATATTAAATAACACATACGAAGTTTCAACCCGATAGAAAGTATAACGGAAAATAGTTAAGGGTCATTTGAGCAACAGCCGTTTCTGTTTTGCTATTGGGAATAGTTGATTTTGTGCGATCTTATAATCAAATGGAATTAGTTTCAATGAAAATATAATGAACTTCTAAAAACCAAAGAGAAATATTAAATTAAGCATTTTTTAAATCGATTTTATCAGTGTCCGGGGCACTGGTCCCAAATATAGCGAAAATCTAGTCTCCGGACAGCTCCAAGATTGTATTTTATTATTTTTTTTATATTCAAATTCTTTTTGAAATGTTTAATCTCCTTAGACGAAGTGCTCTTTTGTATCCAGATTTGAGAATAATAAAACCAGTTTCCCTCCTCCACTTTTCTATTTATTGGAATGTAACGTTATTCTACATTGGCATATTGCAAGCATACAAAAAACAAACACATCACTCATCAGTATGACTTTTTAGGTTTCATCTCTATCAAGTGCACAAATAACAGTATACATTAGTTAAGTGTTGAAGGCTTCGTTCATTTCAGGTAGATTTGGAATCAAAAATGTAATGTAAGTATCACAAATACAAATTCAGATAAAAAACAGGAGAGTCATGCGCCATTTAAGCAACGTGGTGAAAATAAGTTCAAAACCGTCCGGAGACTCTGTTTGGATTGTCCGGAGACAAGGAAGTATTTTTTTAAATTATGTGGATACCAAGCAATAACTACCGATGCAGAAAATTGTTGAAAAAAGATATTGAGTTTCAAATTGGAAATGTCCGGATACTCGATTTTCAGTCGTCCGGAGACTAGAACTATCGTCTGGAGACTCCGGGAAAACGCCCTTTTTTTGAAATTCACTAATTTAAATTAATCGGAACGAAATCATGAAATGTAAAGAAAGAGCCAAGTTCTCTTATGAGCGAACAAAACTGTATATAAAAAGTAGTGAGATCTACTAGAACGCCAAGTACTAAATATTTTAAATCATAGAAGATAATACAACAACATTAAACGAAACTGAGCCCAAAGTTAGTTTGAATGAAAATTTCATTACTTTTGGTAGCTGACTTTTAATACAGTTTTGTTCGCTCAAAAGAGACTTTGGCTCTTCTTTAACATTTTATGTTTTTGTTCTGATTTTACATCATTTTTCAATTTTTCTTTTAATATGGAAGCGTGAACCCGAAATACACTAAATCAGCTAGCAATTTGCAAACTTTAACAATATAATTGGAATTGCTCTGTCAATTTATAAATAAATAATAGGTAGGTTAGATGTTGTTAACTCATTAAAAACCTAAGGGTCCATTGTGAAACCACTAAAGAAAGTTACTCATGGGAGTGTTATGAACTTAAGCAAACCAGAATTCAAAATCCTACGACCATTTTAAGAAAGTGGGCGGGAATCACTTATTTTTTCTCTTAAACGTTTTTGACCATTTCGATAAAATGGGTGGATACCCATGGTGGATGGATAGTGGATACCATACACCTAAATGGAAATAGAATTTTTTCTCATTTTTGTTTTATGTCATTCAACCAAAACCTTACATGAATTCCAAATTTCAACATCCTACGACCATTTTAAGATAGTGGGCGGAAACCACGCCCCTAAATGATATTTAAATTATGTTACTTACATTTTTCCTTATGTTAAAGGTTCAACATTCGAATCTTGAACATCAATATCCTGCGGCTATTTTAAGTGGGCGGATACCACGTCCCCTGAATGAAAAAATTTCAATTTTCGATTTTTGCCTTTGAAAACCTTCCAGTATATCAAATTTCAAGATTCTGATATTGTTAGAAGTGCTTCACAATTTAGATGATCAGACAGTGTCAGTCAGTCAATCAATAATGGTTTTTGAAATGTTTACTGTTCAGTATCTCAGGAAGTAGTGGCTCTACAAAATTACAAGGCCTTTGTCTCCATGAAGTCAATACGTTATTCAAATTTGAAGCTTCTAACTCTATGGGTTCAAAAGTTATGGGAGGTTTAGAATGTTCTTGAGTTCGCAGCACAAGCCTTACGACCGATCGTTAGAAAATTTCGGAATCAAACTTGAAATCCACGATTTTTCGCATCGCATCAATCTTACTGTTCGTGTAGTTTAATATCGAAGACAGTTATAATAAATCGCATAGCATTTCGACCTTTTTGTTTCTGGAGCTTAAAATAAGTCGAGGCGAGGTTCGTTGGGTCTGCAAGTAACATATATAAATGCATTTACATCTATTTATCAGTTTTTTTTTTTTTTATAATAACTATTGAAATTTGTAGAAATAAATATTACAATTAACAATGTTTTAAAGATATTTTTTGTCAGTCTAATGGAAATCGAGAGCAATTTCCGGTCTAATGGAAATTTAAAACAATTTCCGGAATACTTATTTCTTCGGTTTTCTTTGATTGTTTTCACCTGCGTTAAGCCATGTTTACTGTATTTTCTATATTTTTTGGATCAATCGAATTTCTTGCATATGAGCCGATTGACAATTTGAATATAACCTCGTCAATATGTCGTTGGGCAACGCAAACTTCATAGTTTCCCCTTTCGCTGGCACTTGCGCGCAATCTGTGTGCTATATAATCACCGTAAGCCGAATAAATATCTCGTTGATCTTGCTGGTAAAAATTTCTTGAAGTGTTCGGTGTTTGACGTGTTTCGTGTTTTTCGATCGAATCGATCTCCATTTCCATTGACTGTTGTTTCACTTCAATTGGCTTGTGAACAGTTTGGTTGCTTGAAAACGAATCATCATTCCCTGTCATTTCATCTTGATCTCTCTGCGAATTGAGAAAGAAGAATGTATTCATTTTTGTTTTCACAGGAAAATAATCAACTTACAGATTGGCACATTTTTTCGTATTCTGTCGACCACTTTGGCCTTATTTTTACAACATCGTTATAACAAATTGTATGGAAACCAAGATTGTATTTATCGCTGTTGTTTAAGGTAATGTCACCATATCTAGCATTCTTCATTCGTCGGAATTTGATTGAGTTCAAGCATTTGTCAAAGGAATCGTCGTCAAAGGGGGTCACTTTATCCGAATTCTTGCAGAGAAAACATGTTACTGTCGTTGTTTTTGTCTGCAAAGGAAAAATAAATTGTTTACGTGAGTTTTGAGGTACATTTTTATTTTCAAACCAGCCTGACAGACGAAATTTCCGAACTCTCTACCCCTGTTTTGTCTGCTTTAGTATCATAGACATTAGGTCCGTTCGTTTACTCCGTAAAACTGACAAAACGAAAAACTGACATACTCTCCCACTTTTTCGTTCTTTTACTGCCACTTATTGTAAAATCTGTCACTTTTGAAGGAGAAAAATATTTCCCTATCTGTCGATTTTAGACACAAAAATTTCTTGTGGCAGTTTTGTAAGTTGTGTCAAATTTTTTTTTTCTATTATTTTTGACATTTCATCGTGATCATGTTTTCTGCACTTGCTCGCAAAAAAGTGACGTTTAAAAAGTGGGAGAATTTTGTGTTCAACGCATTCTGTTACTTTTGTGCACATTTGTTTTTTTTTCTGAGAAATTTATCCCCACTCCTCGAAATTTGACAGTTTTTACACAAACTGCCCAAAAAGTAAAAGAACGGACCTATTATAATGTGTTAAAATGTTTCAACTTACCCCCAATTCACGTCCGTCGTTACTCAGTCCCAAGTGAAAACGAGAGCTGTGACTGTCGTTATTTTCTGTATCACTGATTATTTCACAATCAAGTGGCAGATCCAATTCTTGTTTTACGATTACCTCAACCTGTTCATGTGGCAACGCCGCCGGAGCTGTAAGATTCTGCCAACAACTTGCAGAATTATTTGATTCATCATAGCTCCGAACAGACACATCTTCTGAATGTTCTGTTTTATCATCGGCTAAAGTTTGCCAAAGATCACCAGAACTTAAAGGCTCTGGCTCTAGCCTCTTTATTTGTTTTCGAAATGGATATGGTCCACTTAATTTGACCTTTTCTTTTTGCTGCCAACGCCAAAGCCATCCGTTACTAGCTTCAAACGTATGATTGTTCATCATTCGTGCAAATTTCACAGCCTGTTGACGCAACAGAGGACCATTTACAAAAAACTTCTTTTCCTTCATCGAACGGTACCATTTCGAAAGAGCTTCATCGATGGGTTTATTATTGCCGTGACGTTTGCGCATCCCCGATTTGTGCTTCTTGTTCTGCGACTCCATTTCCTTCTCAGTTTCCATTATTCGATTAGCTGTACACTTGCTGATATTATAAACGTCTTGGACTTGTTCGAGCAAAAGCTCTCCACTTTTCACTGATCTGATTATATCTGATTTCTCTTGATCGGTTAAATCTGTAAGTTTTCGATAGATGTTTCTAGAAGAGGACATTACGTTTTGTTTTTTAATTTATTAATAAAGCCGCAAAGCGCAAACCAACCCCAAGCAACAGTTTATCAAAAGAGATGAAACGACACACTAAACACTGAACTCAAATAAAACACGAAATACCCAATGGCTTGCGGGCAACGAGGCAGAATATCTCTTTCGCTTCAATCGGGGAGTTTTTTTTTTGTTTGTAATATACTATTGTTGCTTTACCCAGAAGGCAGAAGCCGTTCCCCTATGTGTATATTCATAACAAGTACAAATATGTGTGAGGGTAAGAAATGTGCATCTTCAAAAGGGGAAATTATTAGCAGATATACAGGCTACAGCTACAGTCAGGTATAAAATACATTGGGTTTCGGGTATTATTTATGTGTATTTCTGCTAAGATATAATTTTATAGATTGTAGTAAATAAAACTGTGTGTAGGTATTAAGGTACAGTTACAGAGTAGGGCTTTAGTTGGTGTATGGTTTAAAATTGTCATTTTTGTTTTCTGCGTACCCAATGAAAATTTTTACTTCATTGTACGAAGTACCCTGAAACAATTAATAGGGTGGGCAGGGTTAATTCAGTCATAAAGTTTAAGCATGCAATATTATTAAATAATCATCTTTGGATTCGGTACATGAAGAGATTAATCCCCAATAGATGTATGTTTGGAATACATTTTTCCTACTTGAAGGGTTGCCCTAATTAAAAAATTCAAGGGATAGAAAATATGGTACATATATAGTATTGTTGGGGGAAATATAACATTCGGAATTGCGTTAGAATGTGTATCACAACTTGGCATTTTGTTAAAACTTGACACAAGCCTGATGAAAATGGAATGGGTTAAAATTTATCCAGCTGTGGAGCATAGAGAATCTATTTACCTAGAGTCGCAACTCGCTCTCTTTTTTAAAAAATCACTGTCCAAAAAATGTTGTGGTGAGTCTCTCAATTTACTCTTATTTTTCGTGTCCGTGAATCTGTGAAAGAGGTGAAAAAAATTCAATAAGCACATGACCGCACTGTTTTAAGGGTGAAATAAACTCTGCCAACGTGGTTAAATGTGTTTTTTTAGTTATTTATTCGTAAATCATAGTTGAATTCCATTTAAAAAGCAAAAAACACTATGCACTGCACTTTGTATTGTTATTTAAATACAACATGAATTTCATACAATTATTTTTAATTGTTTGAATTTAACTGACTCTTATTATTGAATTTTGAGCGCAGGCTTTTAAAATTGAGCCTAGGCTTTTCACCTTATTGAGCCCAGCACACAGGCCTACCCATTGCAAATGTATTGGTTCGGCCTCGCATTTGAAATGCATTGAAAAGCCTATACATTTACATTGGGTAGTATATTTTATCAAATTTAATTTTTTTAGTCGAAAGAGAGTAAAATGCCTTGAGTTGCGACTCTAGGTATAGCTCCTCTGTGCTGTGGAGCATGTTAAATGGGTTAAAATGTTAAAATTTTGACGTTTCTTTTTTTTTCTTATGAATGATAGAGAAGTTTGGTTCTATAATGCTGTTTTATTCTGTTCTTCTTCGGTTTATATACATAGTTAAAGGGCCGACACATAGAATTCGTCAGTCCGTCAGCGTTGAAGTTTTCAGCTGACAGCACAATAGCAACTCATATGACGGATCATAGAGAACATATACAACGTATACGTTGACGTATACGTTGACGCTGACGGACTGAAGGATTCTATGGGTCGGCCCTTTTCGTTGTTATACTTTGTCAGCCGTATTTATTAGATTCTCCTTATACACCTCTATACAGTATATTAGCTATGCTATGAATAAGGCTCTATGTAACGTTGAATAAATTCTTATTTATAAAAATTTGTTCAACGTAGCATACTTATTTTAGATCTCTGTCAAAAAAAAGTACCAAAACGGTGATCTACTACATTCGACAGACATTTGAATTCAAAAAAAAATATTATTTCCTGTCAACAATTGATGTGTATGAATAAAATTTGTTACAGATTTTTTTTAGAAAACTGATTTTAATTTTGAAAGTCTTTTTCACACATGCTCATTGGGTCAAACCGTATTTTTTATAAAGTTTAGGCTTTCGGGGAAGCGAATCCATGTCTTTCACAACACTGGTAAATTGATATAAAAAGTTTAGTTGCTGACAAGACTCAAATTAATTCCAAATTTCTTGACATATTATAATAAAAATTAATGTTTTTTGTTATACGTATTATAGTACCTTATAATAAGCTTTATACAACCCTAAACGTCTGTATAGCTTATTCAATCCCTATGCAGTGTAGCTAAAATTTTATAAATAAGGATTTTCCTTATACAGGCATTATAAGTCTTATAATAGGTCTATGTTCGGTTTATAAATAAGGCTGTGTATGTATACATATCCCACTGAATAATTAGTTTTTAATTTTTCATAGAGAAAAGGATCGACATGCTTTTCCTTAAAGGTAGGGGAAGTTATTCCGGTTATCACGGGTAATACCGCGGCGTTAGGCTAAAGTTGATCATATTTCTAAATCGAACCTCGAAATTATTGTTTTTTTTTTCTATTGAGAATAATATGGCAGAGATGTCAGCTTTGAAAAATAGTTTTCAGTGTAACTCAAGGGCGGTTTCAGAGGCTGGGCAATAAGGACGATCGGCCCCCCCTAAGCCGCCTAAAATCTGGTGATTTGACAAGCAGAATATAGTTTTAAAATAATGTTAAACATAAATCATCATCATCACGACCGTGGCACGTGGAAACATTTATATTCAGGTGAAAATAAAATAATAAAACATGAGTGCGACCCCTGGGGTCCACACGACTTACTTTCCAGAGGGAAAAACAATTAAATACAATATTCAATTGTTTATTGAAAATCAAACGTTATGCAATCTCTTTTCCTTGGAACCACAAGAATATATCCGCTTAAACTCATTTTTTTCTCAATCCTTTCATAAAACCAGCAAACAGATTTCGCTGAAAACTTATTCAGTTCTCAATCAAGTAATTTTTGGCCGAACGAGACCAGTTTGATATCACCACCATGAGCGGTTAACTGCATACATGAAGAATCTTTACTACTTTCAAATTTTGAATGCCAGTTAAAAAATTGCTAAACCGTTATCGCTGTACACTTAATCAGATCTTAATAAAGCAATTCCGCATCGAATGAGTCCAATTTAAGGTCAATACTGTGAGTAGTAAGCGAGATATAATTGCAGAAAAAAACATAACGCCAATACGCATTTACACACGCTGACATGAAAATAAAATGGTTTGATGCAAACATTGTAGATTCACAAAATCGGACCCTTTACAATAACTTCCTCTGGGAACTTAAAAATATCAAAATTTTGCTTACATAATACCTTTAATAAAATCAACTGCAATTCGTGACCCCAGTTCCACCTAACACCATCTCACCTCACTGAAATCTCAGTGGTCTCAGAGATTTAATAAGCGGAAAAAAAAAATCTCAGCTGAGAACTGAGATTTTTTTCTGGGATTTCTGAGATGAAATTATTTTTATTCGATTTCTGACATATGTGCAACAAAAATTTGTAAGGTAACCATTAAATCTCAATGAAAACTGAGAATTGTGTTCCACCAAATGATTTTTGCTCAGTCAAAGTGACATTGAGATCTCAGTGAGATATTTTTAGGTGGAAATGGCCTACTGAATTAACATAGGAAGCATTGTCATAAATTAACAGCTTGGTTTACTATCTCCAAAAATGTCCTAGAGGTATTAATAAAAATAGAATTGTGCGACAGCTCTTGAAGAGCCAAGGCCTAAGTGGCTTACTCTCATCAACAATTCTTTGAGTGCGTGTGAAGAATTGAGGAGACCTTCAATTTAATGCCGATTCCGAACGGCCTTTCTTTCATGACAGATTGATACTCTTGAGTAGAGGTAGAACCCGTGAAAGATGAGATAAAAACTTTATGGGCACAAGTAGGACTCGAAACCACGACATTACCGAAAGAGATATTATTAGCATCCGAATTTAAAACGGGGAAATAAAATGGGATTTGGAAAAGTATGACTGTTCTTTGGAACGTTGCATATATGTTCTTGGGTAGTTCTTCCAAGATGAAAATTGCGCGTGCTCTCCAGATTTTTGTTTCCTTAGTGTTCAGTGCAGCAAATTGAGAGAGAACTTTTTCTACTATCAGGAGAACTTAAATTTGGCTGCGATCAAACATGGCAGAAGATCGACTAGTTGGCTTAGCGCTATTCAACATTCAGACTTGGACTTAAATACAGACTATATTATAGATAGATTTGAACAAAGCAGACATCGATTATAAAATTGTACTCGTTATACCTTTCAAAACCGTGTTCGATTAATTGTTCTTTTAAAGACCTATTTTTATTTGCCTATTAAATCAACATTTTCAGCATCGCCCCCCCCCCCTAACAAGAGTCTCTGGATCCGCCCCTGAAGAAGGATTTGTATTGTTGCCGCGCATTTGTATGGTACTTAAAAACAATGCATTGTTATAGCATTAAATTTTCATATGCTCTTGCTGTAGGGATTTCAACATTCATACATACAATTCAAAATGGTTGTAAATGAAAACGATCTGTATAACATAACTTTCCTCAATAGGTTTGTTCAATGTGCGCTCTGGGTCGCTCTGTGGCGCTCTGATTTCGCACTGAGCTGTTCGATGTCGCTCCTTTTTAGCCCCGGTGCATTTCCACCGTGTTCGATGTGCATTCAGTGCTCGCACCGGGAGAGCTCTGAATCGCCCCAAGTTTTTTTCGGGGCGAGAATTTCGGAGCTGTTCGAATCAGCTGTTGCTATACAACAAAGAGAAAAAAAAAACAGAGCATTACTTACGCGTTCGATGTGAAACCAAACCCAGAGAAATCTTTCAGTTTTTTGACAACTCCGTTCACAGTATGACAAGCACCGGAGCGCCCCGGGGCTGGTTACATCGAACAAACCTAATATAAGAACGGGTCAAAGTTGGCGTAAATTCTTTATAAGACAGTAGATTGGCTTATACAATAAATTGGTTCATTTGAAGTTATAATTAGAAGTTTGTTGGCGCTTAAATTGAAAAATAAAAACAAAATTTTTTCAAGCAGTGACGAAAGTGATTTCGAAGATTACTATCGAGGAAGAAGACCCCGATTTTTTCGAGAACGAATAAATTTCGAGCTAATGTCTTATCATTCCTTTAATGAAAAGTTTCGGATTAGTTTTTCGGTTTGTGAGGAATTGTTGAGATACATTTGACCATCATTGGAACATGAAACCAATCGAAACCATGCTCTCTCGGCCAAGCAACAGATTTTGATAGGACTTCATTGGCTTGAAAACGGTGGTCATTATCACGGAGTAGCTGATATGCATGGAGTCTCAAGGCAACAGTGTGCCGAGATAAGGTTAAGTGGCCGAGAAACACTGCTGACGTGGTCGAAAAATTTTATTCTATTGCTGGTATGCCGAATGTAGCTGGATGCATTGATGGCACATTGATAAAAATAGATGCTCCAAGGGAGCATGAAGACCGTTTTGTAGATCGACATGGAAATCACTCCATCAACTGCATGCTTGGTTGTGGACCTGATTTATACTTTTATTACGTTACTGCAAGATGGCCATCATCCACTATCAATTTTGATAGGTGTGTTTAGAATTAATTGAAGCTATACAAATGTATGTATTTACTATCTTTAAAAAATCTTATGTTTATGTGTTTATAGGTGATTCGGGTTATGGATGTACAGATTGGTTGATAACACCCAAAAACAATACCATGAATGATACCTTCTTACTATATCAAAAAGTTCCAGTCGTTTCCTTTATATCCTTAAACCACAATTACTTACAATCAAAAGCTTCTATTTTGAGTGCATATTGCATTAAGATGAATGCATAATAACTGCATTGTTATTGCACTTTAACTGCCAAACGACGTCCATTAACGCTCTTTAAAGGGACAACAAAACTAGGTTACAACGTTATCTGTGAATTACATTAAAAACCCAAAGAAACCAAAATTAGCCATCATATTTTGTTTTTATTAGTCTTTCTACTCTTGTAAAAAAATCGTTTGTAGTTACAAGTCTATCACTAATACAAATTTTACAAATACTTTTATGAAACAGAAATATTCGCCACACTTATAAATTTCACTTGTAGCTACAAGTCTACTTACTTGTAATTATTAGTCTATTGAAATTCTTTATTAAACAGAAATTTGCTAATAATTTACAAGCTACAAGTAAATTCACAAATAATTATTAGACTTGTAGTTTTATGAAATATAGGGCCCTGATGATGTTTCAAATCTATCAGAAAACTCGTTACCGTCCCAGACCCTAGCATAAGGTGACGATACAAAATTTGAATAAGTTAAAAGAAACTTTCGAGTTTTACCTATGCAGGAACGCAGTAGCGTAGCTAGGCGTGGGCGAGTGGGGCACTTGCCCACGGCCTCGCGCCTGGAGGGGCCTCGCGCAAAGCAGCCAACCTTATTGGAATAAAATGAATAGTCATCAAATTTCAACTAATGTATTGAAACACTTCCAATGAAAGATTCGCTATTATTTAAGAAATCCCTGCCTACTCTTACCCGAAGGTCAAGAGTAGGCAGGGACAAATTGTTGGTCTTGAAATTATGTAAGAAAAAATGCCTCAAGCATTAAATTAACCCTTTTCGGAGTAGAGGGACTAGAACTCTTTCATTTTTACTCTATTGTTTTTTCTTCTTTCATGTGAAAATCTTCAGTTTCAATTTCATAAACAGTGTCTAACGCATCGAAATCTTCGTCATTGGTTGACTCTGTGGGTAGGTATGATTGGCAACGTCACTGTATACAGAATTATTATTTATTGAGAAAGAAAAGCTGTACATTAAGTAAAACTTATTAAAGTGCACGATATAATACAATACAATAATATAATATTAATTGTTAAATCAAAATTTATATGATAAACACCTATTTTAATAATTAAAATAAAAAATTGAAAATTTAATAGTTAAAAACTTAAAAGCAATCCCAACTTCAATAGAAAACAAAAAATGAAGAGTAAAAAGTGTCAGTTCAAATTAGCGATATTTTCAAAGCAAAGTTCATGAAACCTTCTGTGTTCGACTCTATACCTTATATGACTGGGAAGATTATTCCACAGTCTGACAGCATATACGAAAAATTGCGAATCGATACTAGAAATAAGCTTCTAGGTTACTTCCAAAAAGTTGACGAAATATGATAGTATCTGCGAACTTCGAAAAAAAGTCTGGCAATTGCGTTAAAGCCTACTTTCAACTTATGAAGTGACCGAGAATCAGGATCTGAGAAAAGTTCACATCCGTAAGATACAATAGGCAGGAAAAGTGATTTAACAAGTTTCAGTTGATAGATTTAATTTTGCAACAGATAAACTTCTTAGCGAAGCATATATTGTAACGAAATAGGACTTAGGCCTCTCCACTCCTCGTAGTCCACCCTAACAAACCCCATATGTACAGGCATATGAGGCTGGTCAAATTCATTTACATATGTATATGCACTATAATATTTTATTTAAACAAAATAATGGTTAAAATTAATATGACTTAAATTACTAAAAAAAAAATAAGTTATAAAATTTTATCAATTATTTATTAACATTGTTGAATTTATAAAAGAAAAACAACGACGAGCCTTACTTTTTCTATATGAAAAAAATCAAAATTCTATGACTAGTGGTGGGGAAAGGGTAAAAAAGGTATGTGTGTGTGTTTTTTTTTCTTCTTTATTTTAATTTTAATTTTTAAAATTTATTACTAGATTATTATTAGTAGGAATTTACTAACCTGTATTTCGTGTACTTAGAACTCTTCCGCAGCAGTGCACTACTCCGGCCGGCTTTACTAAAATAAGATATAATTAAAGGTGTGTAAGGTTTGTACTTTTTATTACTCTTTCCCACTATTTCCTTTTTTTTAATCTTTATGACATCAATAAATTTTATTTATTTAATAGGGTTCACTGATTTTCTTTTCAAAATAAAGAGGTTTTCTAAAATTTACAGGTAACTATGATAAATTAAGGTACGTTTAATAAAATAAAAAAAAATTAACAAAAAATATTTTTTTTTTGCAGCTTATTCCGGAACACATCAGAGTGAGGGAGAGGGACACTTTAGGTAAGTTTTTTTTTCTAGTTCTTATATATTTCACTTTTCAATTTTATTTCTTTTTTTTAGATTTTCACTGATTCAAATTTTCCAATGTATTTTCATTCTCTTCAAATATTTTTTTTTTTCAATTTTACACTGTTTTTTTTTCTATCTTTTCACAATTTACTCAGTTTTTTTATTTTATTTTATTTTAGGACATGGCTTCAACTTATTTCTTTTCCAATATTAATTGTTCAATTTTCCCACTGTTTTTTTTTTTTTTATTTTCTTTTAATGTTTTTTCACTTTTTTATTTTCTTTCTTTAAGATTTTCAATATTTCATGTTTTTTTTATAATTTCACTGTTTTGGTTTTTCTTTCTTTATGATTTCAATATTTAATGTTTTAGAATTTCACTGTTTTGGTTTTTCTTTCTTTATGATTTTCAATATTTCATATTTTTTATAATTTCACTGTTTTGGTTTTACTTTCTTTATGATTTCAATATTTAATGTTTTAGAATTTCACTGTTTTGTTTTTTTCTTTTTTTTTTAAGATTTTCAATTTTTTTATGTTTTCAGAATTTCACTGATTATGGTTTTTCTGTCTGAAAATTATTGAAATGATGTGAAACGAAACGACGACGACGAAGCATACACAATTAACTATCTAAAACTGACTCAAAAACTTAGTTTTTTCTCTCTTTTGAGTTTGTTTACTGTTTTCCTGACTACTTGATTTAAAAAAAAAGAAGCGTCGGTTTCGTTTTAAAGTGTTTTTTTTTTTCTTTTTTTTTTGTACAGTGTTTTGTGTTTGCAGAGTCGTGTTGATTATTTTAAGTGGAGTGTTTTTTTTGTAATTTGTAAAGTATTTATTGAGTGATAATTATGAATATGTGCTATGGTAAGTGTTATAAGGTAAGTATATTTATGTTATGGCTAATGATAACGATAAGTGTAAGGTAAGTAATGTTTAGTGCAGGTATGTTAGTGTTAGTTTAATTATGTATAATGTAAAACAGTTCCCCACAATATTTTTGAAATAATTGAATGAATGTTAGTGTCCCAGTTAAGAATATTATTAAATATTATACCGATGTTTTAAGCGTGATTTACAAATTCAACTGGGCAATTATAATAATACGCAAACTACTGCGGTTTTCAACAACAACATAATCGATGCCATAGCCTATCGGTCATATTCAGTCTGATTTATGCACCAATGTCATTGAAAACTGGAGCTTTTGAATGCAATCATAGACAAATAAAACCCAATTGGTATCTTGTTTTATTCCGTTTTAAAATCAGCCCTTCAATTTCCATTACAAAACAGCCGAGTTTCATACAGAAGAAGAAAAAACAATAGATCAAATATGAGCGCCTTCTAGTCCCTCTACTCCGAAAACGGTAAATTTAAGAGAAAATGCTTAACGCATTTTTTTAAATAATTTTAAGACAAACAATTTGTACCTTACCACTTTTGAAATATTCACGAAAAACTGAATTTCATGACCTTTTGACCACCATCATTTTCTAACTTTTTTAGCCGGCACGATATCAATGTCGATTTACGATGCACTTATTACGATGCACCGTAATAAAGGTCGAGAAAAATTAAATGATTTAGCTGTTGTGGTATCGAATCGGAAGGAATTATGATTATTTGAGTTTATTGATACATGAGTCCGTAATCCACCACTTTATTAAATTAACCCTCCAATCGCGCATTCATTTTGTCTAATTCGCACCACACACTGGGGTGCAACGTTTCACATCATTACGAATAACGCTTAAGTTTTTCTAAATTAAAAACTAAAAAAAATAATTTGGGAAACATCATGAAACAAGAACGTCTACATATCAGTCTTAAGAGTTTTATCCATATAGAAGCAGAACTAGCTTCTAATATAAATAACACTTCTCTTTTAGAAGATTTCAGCAGAGCAAAGGGTCGTAAAATCTTGGTTTTGTGAAACTGCAAATGAAAATAATTTTTTACTTTTCCCCATAGACCCATTTTTACTTCTCTCAGTATTATACTCTAATGCAAAACAAAATATTCATTGAAAAGATTTTCGAGAACTTTAATATTATATCAATAAAGCTCAGGGTAACTATTATTTATGTCCATGAAAAGGGCCTTGCAGATGAGACTTTGCCCACGCCTATATTCGTGCTTGCTACGCCACTGCAGGAAAGCTTGTAAATTAAGGCCTGCCTGTTCACCTTATCAAATGCAGGAGGATGCAGCCTTAAAATCTACGAAACAAGAGTACAACTTTTTCTTCTTTTCAATAAACTTTTTGGCTATATATTTGATAAACTTGAAATATGGTCCATGGTCAAAAATCCTGGTCGGAAGCCAGCTTGGAACACACTCAGACGATTATTTTTTCCAATCCATTTGATTAATCTTTTGTACCGAATCGCAGCGAAGATTTTTCTAATAGAATTTAAAATCAAGATTCCCCTATAGTTCTCTGCACTGTTCGGATCACCTTCAACACTCTTGAAAATCAAAAAAATAATAGCTTCCCTAAAATTGTTTGGGAGTTGGGACACAATTTTCTTTATAAATCTTATTGAAAAATATGACAATATAATTCATCATTTCGACTGTACAAATTTTTAAAAACTCAACTGGAATGCCATATGTCCCAGGCGCTTTATTGTTTTTCAGTGTAAAGAAGTGTTACATGCCCTCATACGACAATATCGATTTTTCCAACAAATAACTAAATAGACGGTAAATTTTGCATTTCGAATTCATATAATTCACACTCGCTTTAAAAATCATATTTACATACATTTTATTTGGCCTTGGATCCATATCAGACAATGCATAAACAAACATCTCGTATTACTCATTAACTTATGGCGTGCTTGCATTCATCATCGCTAACAGTCTTGATACATGACACAAGCAATTAAACCGAAATACATGAAAGTTTAGCTTTCGCATTCGTACAATTCACATAAGGTTTTAGTAATAATCCCAGATCCTTTTCCGATCGTGTCTCCGAAAATCTCCTCAGAACCAGAACCAATTGCAACACTGCCAAGCAGCCATCAGAGATGCCGCCTCTGAAGTGCTAGGGTTTACACGGCCACCACAACGAAACCCTGGTTTGACGATGAATGCCGGCGAGCACATGCAGCTAAACAAGAGGCATACTGTAGTGTATCCATGTATGCGCCGCCACTGCCCCTTCAATAAATGAGTAACAAATTATGTGAAATGCAAATCGAGTATGTTAGTCATATCATAACATCAACATTCCACTCGATTATATTGATTGTCACTCAATAGTAATAAGATCCTCATTAATATAGTTAAACCAATAGAAAAACAGAAATATTTTGAATATGAAATTCAACGCATAGAAGTAAGATACAAAATAAGTATAACAGTTAAGACAATAGTATTTAAGGAATGAATTTAGTGAAAATAAAACAGAGTCAAGAGAACATTCTTGTGGTCTTCTACTTTCAGTCACTCAATAGTAATAAGATCCTCATTAATATAGTTAAACCAATAGAAAAACAGAAATATTTTGAATATGAAATTCAACGTATAGAAGTAAGATACAAAATAAGTATAACAGTTAGTATTTAAGGAATGAATTTAGTGAAAATAAAACAGAGTCAAAAGAACATTCTTGTGGTCTTCTACTTTCAACCTTACGGCGAGCTAACTCGCCCTAACATTGTAGCGTGGTGCGCTTACACCAAATAATAGGGCTCTCTTAAATCACTACTTAAGCGGCGCTGCAAAGAAGAACACGAGCAGCTCGTGAGTTCTACGAGCAGAAAAGGAAAGAAGAGCATAAACTTCCCAGAAAGAAAAAAAGGGAGCATGAGAAGCGCGTGATCGAGGAGATAGAGGAATGTCACAACAGGAGCTAGGTTCGAAAGTTCTACAAAAAAGGTGAAACAAACCTCCAGGGCTTATACACCCGAACTGAAGCCTGTAGAGACCATCATGGGAACATCGTAGTAGAACCGCAGTCAGTGCTGAGAATATGGAAAGATCACATTTCCGTCAGCAATACAGAACCATTCAATTTGGGTGCAGAAGGCCAACAATTCCACCCACCCCACATGGACGAAGTGAAGATAGCGATATCTAAACTAAAGTCGAACAAAGCCGCTGGAGCAGACGGGCTAGCCGCCGAACTGTACAAAGCAGCTGGAGATGATTCGGTAAGGAGCATGTACCAGCTCATCTGCAAAATTTGGTCGGAGGCATGCCCGATGAATGGAACCTCAGCATCGTATGCCCGATCCTCAAAAAAGGAGATCCCTTGCACTGCACCAACTACAGAGGTATAAGTCTCCTTAACATCGCCTATAAGATCTTGTCTGCCGTGCTGTGTGAACATCTGAAGCCCTTCGTCAACAACCTGATATGTCCTTATAAGTGTGGCTTCAGACCCGGAAAGTCCACCATCGATCAGATATTCACCCTACAGCAGATCTTGGAGAAGACCCAGGAACTTCAAATCGATTTCAAGGCCGAGCATGACAGCGTCTATAGAAACCAACTATATAGAGCAATGTCTACTTTTGGCATCCCAGAAAAACTCATCCGTCTGCGTGATGTCAGTGGAGCGTTTGTGAGCCTTGAGACGGAGGCCAGGAAGATGGTTCTAGCGGTTAACGAGGGCAAGACCAAGTTAATGCTGTCGACAAGAAAGGACTACCAACATCGACGTCTTGGAGCAAACGTCAACATAGACAGATTTAACTTCGAGGTAGTTAAGGACTTTGTCTGCCTGGGATCCGCTATCAACTCAGACAACAACACCAGCAGCACAAGAAGGCAATTGAGTAGTAAAGTCCTCTCCCGTGCAACTAAAGTGACACTCTACAAAACCCTCATCATCCCGGTCCTCATGTATGGTGCAGACACATGGACTATGACAACATCTGATGAAAACGCTTTGGGCTGCTTTGAGAGAAAAATTCTTCGAGTGAAGAGAAGTAAAGGTCCAAAGACTTAGATGGTTGGGTTATGTTGAGCGAATGGAAAATAATGCTCCGGCTCGTAGAGTCTTCGAATCTAACCCAGAAGGACGTCGCAGAAGAGGCCAGGGACCTAGCTGGCTGGAAAAGTTTATTGGGTGAGGCCCTGGTCCGACCTGGACTGTAAAAAATAAAATAAATAGAGTGGCGCGACAGCTCTTGAAGAGCCAAGGCCTAAGTGGCTAACTCTCATCAACAGTTTTCTAGGTGCGTGTGAAGAATTGAGGGGACCTACAATTTTACGCCGATTCCAAACGGCAAAGTTGAGAAGCACTTTTGCATGACAGATGATACTCTTGGAAGTTTTTTCAGTTCTTCGCAAGAGGCAGTGTCCGTGAAAGATGAAATAAAAACTTTGGGCCCGAGTAGGATTCGAACCCACGACGTTCTGCTTAGCAGCCAACGCACCTAACCACTAAGCTACGGACACTACCGACCTGGACTGTAGCGCCACCATAAGTAAAGTAAGTAAGTTTTAGTAATAAAGTTCATATGAGGATCAGTACTTTCGTAGTAAAATCACCACTACCACTACCTTTCGTCACTACTATTTGTCATTTGTTGTCATTTCAACTTTAGAGTTTCGATTTGAGTGTTTTTGGTCTTTTACGCCGCCGACCGCCATTTATTTATTAAAGCTTCCCCCCATAAGTGGTAAGGGGTTTTAATATCGATGGAAAGTTTTCCGAATACCGAGCGTGCCGCAACCGCCATTTCTTTGTTAAAGCTTCCCCCACCAGTGGTAAGGGGCTTTAAACATCGAAGGAAATTCGTCCTGAGTGCCAACAGGGGCCTTAAATAAACCTGCTAATCGAGCAGAGCTATTGCCTGCCGTGCGGCGTGCCACCAGTGGCCAGTAGCGGAAGCTCTACCGTCAGTCAAGACAGCAAGGATATCCGTCAAGCGGAATCTAGAAACTAGATTCGAACACACATCAGAAGTGACGCCAGCGCTTTAGCAAGTTTAAAAAAAATTCAAGCAAAACTCAATTATTTTCTATATATAGCTTCAGAAGATCTATCATTGGGGTTTCGTGTCTTCTTCAATAGACCTTGGCAAGACCGGCGAGCGAAACTCGGCTGGGAAACAAATGGCACATCACAGCAGTATTCCTTCGCACTTTCACCACCTAATTCACGGACAATATTCCAGAATGATTTCGAGTTTTGCAGGATTCTAAATTTTCAGCTATGAGCTTAAGATAGTCATTTTTTTATCTGTGCACAATTGCTTGTATTCCTTATTCACATGAAGGTATAAATGCTTAAAAAATTGCGAGTTTGTTGATCTAAAGAGCCTCAAATATGAAAATGACATATTGCGAAGTTTTCTGCAATCTGTTTGATTTATTCCTTGGTACTTGGTAGCAAAGACTTCTTATTTCTTACTGCCAACGGAGCAAAATTTTCGATCACATTGACCATACTAGTGCTAGTTTATCGTGCTGGAAGATTGTCGAACAGGTGATTAAACCTGATGATTAAGGATCTGTGTGTAAAGCGGAGCATGCATCCCAGACCATTTAAGTTATAGCTTCTTTGTTAGTAATAGGAAAGAAATTCCGCTTTTACCACAATGGCAAGTGACCAGAAGAGTTGAATAAGGAAACCTCAAAGTCTTTAATGCAACTTAGCCTGTTCCCGGAAATTGCGGCAAAATCAATTACAGACAAATTCTGACCACTAATAAAAGTCAGCTCTTCTAAAGCGTCGCTTATCGATCCTTTAAGAACACATAGCCCGTGTGCTTCGAAAAATTCTATTAAAGTTTTGCCATTTCGATTGCAAATATCATCTTCAGGCATTAAGAACCCCAATAACTATTATATTTTCCACTGAAAATTTATTCATGAATTCTACAAGCTCATCATTATCGTTCTGCCAGTCGTTGCAGTTTAAGGACATAGGAATGATAGAATGATTGATATTGTGACTATTAACTTTGAAAACAATTTTGTTATTTAAATTTAAGGCAAATAGTTTTGAAATTATTCAAGAAATGTAGCGGCAGCTGTGGAGGGAACTCGAGTTGTCTTGGCATTACACCGACGGGCTTCTGTAAAATGATTAAAAGAATAATTAGTAATAGTTGTGAAAATTTGGAAATGTTTACCTTTTTACAAAGTACAACCTCGAATAGCGCTCTTTCCCTTTTGACAGCGCATGAATTTCGACCTAAGTGAAGTTGTTTGCCCTCCACGACGAAGAGACGTCATCTCGTTTGACAGTGTTTTCTAAATCGACCTGATAGTGGTGGGCCAGGGATGGTATGAGTTATCGCGTCTGTAGATGTTTTCAACGTAGGTTTTGATTGAAATTACTTACCAACTTGCAAGATTATAATGCGATTATTTTCGGGTAGCAGTGATTAAATAGCAAGAATGTAGCCAAATCTGTTGATGTTGTTCATGGTAGTGCCGAATTTTAACGTCAGCTGGTGAAAACCTTACTTTTCCTACTTTAGTAGAAGTAGAAAAAAAAATGGTTTTTAATGTTTTCCCATCTCTACTTCGAGATGTGACGTCACAATTGTGACAGTCCATATTGACATTTCAGCATGTTGATGACAGTTGTCTTTCGAATTGCGAAGTTCGAAAGATGGCCGATCTGCTCGAGACTCGTCGTAGAGGGTGTTTGGAGCGAATAAGTAGGGTTCTCCAAATTCAGCAAACGTGAAAAATGAGAGCAACGGATCTTATGTATATCGGAAACAAAGAATTTGGGTTCAGTTAGAAGAAAAAGGTAGCCTCGAAGGAAAAAGCGAATTGCACGAGGGATCAGTTTTCGATAGAAAGTGGTCGCTGTGGTTTGTGGAAAAGTTAAAGTCAAGGCATAATGTAAGCCGTAATAGTAGTGTTTGGTAGTAGTGATAGTGATTAACTTTTTTTTGTACTGTAGACATTTTAGCGGTACAAGAAACGAAATTTGAGGGGAAACAGAACTTTTAATAAGTGATTCGGCGAAAAAGTTTGAGGTGAGTTTGAAGAGAATTCGTTATACGAAATTTTGGGATAAATTGGCGGGAAAGTTTATTTCACTCATTGACTACTTGTTAATGATATATGTATTTGTGCATTTAGGTTTCGGTGCCGACGTGCGGTCATTCGTCAAGGGCGAATTTTGACGCCATTTTGGATCGCTGGAAACGAATACCGATAAGTACCATTTTCTCAATTTAAGTATATTTAAGAAATCGAAAACGAATTTAATTCATACAAAGCAAATAAAACAAACCAAAAAGAGATTTGTGGCCGAATGCGAGAAGGCCACTTCAAGACGGCCACACTGTAGTTTTCGGATAATACCGAATTCAAGCACCGAAGCCTCTAATACTTTAAGCTTTTGAAAGTCGCATGACATTTTAAATTGAAAATCACAACCAAAGTCACGATTAAGCGGATAACCGAACCCCAATAGAAAGGGAACTTTTACGGGCAGCAGAAACGCCGCAAAGTATACCTCCGTTATTCGAATCGAGATTTAAAAGTATTTGGCCGTCCGTTATATGGAAACGAAAAATTTCAATTTTTGTCTGTTCACGAAATTTCAATTATTGCATGTACCAATTATTTATTCCATAGCATAAGTTATTTTTATTATATTTATTATTCGAATTTTTATCCTATCTTTCTATTATTTATTTCTTTTATTATTTATTATTAACTGTTATACATTGTTTGAGAACTGCGGGACGTTAAGGAATACTTGAATTCATTTTTCTTTAAAGTAAAAAGCTTAACTCGGCATTGAGCCAGAGGTTAGAACCTATATATATACAGGTACCAACCCTTGTGAGCGCTCTAGAGGTAGGGTAGAGATATATATAACAGGTGGAATTATTAAGGATAAAAGCTTTAAATCTCCAATTGTGAGTAAACGTGTCGTAAAGACCACTTAGCGTCGAAACCAGCATTCCCTAGCGTCAAACGTCGGTCTTTTTTCGTTTTTGTCTTACATAATTCTTTTTATTGTTAATAGTATACTTTTTGTTGAATTTCACTTGTAGCTACAAGTCTACTTACTTGTAATTATTAGTCTATTGAAATTCTTTATTAAACAGAAATTTGCTAATAATTTACAAGCTACAAGTAAATTCACAAATAATTATTAGACTTGTAGTTTTATGAAATATAGGGCCCTGATGATGTTTCAAATCTATCAGAAAACTCGTTACCGTCCCAGACCCTAGCATAAGGTGACGATACAAAATTTGAATAAGTTAAAAGAAACTTTCGAGTTTTACCTATGCAGGAACGCAGTAGCGTAGCTAGGCGTGGGCGAGTGGGGCACTTGCCCACGGCCTCGCGCCTGGAGGGGCCTCGCGCAAAGCAGCCAACCTTATTGGAATAAAATGAATAGTCATCAAATTTCAACTAATGTATTGAAACACTTCCAATGAAAGATTCGCTATTATTAAGAATCCCTGCCTACTCTTACCCGAAGGTCAAGAGTAGGCAGGGACAAATTGTTGGTCTTGAAATTATGTAAGAAAAAATGCCTCAAGCATTAAATTAACCCTTTTCGGAGTAGAGGGACTAGAACTCTTTCATTTTTACTCTATTGTTTTTTCTTCTTTCATGTGAAAATCTTCAGTTTCAATTTCATAAACAGTGTCTAACGCATCGAAATCTTCGTCATTGGTTGACTCTGTGGGTAGGTATGATTGGCAACGTCACTGTATACAGAATTATTATTTATTGAGAAAGAAAAGCTGTACATTAAGTAAAACTTATTAAAGTGCACGATATAATACAATACAATAATATAATATTAATTGTTAAATCAAAATTTATATGATAAACACCTATTTTAATAATTAAAATAAAAAATTGAAAATTTAATAGTTAAAAACTTAAAAGCAATCCCAACTTCAATAGAAAACAAAAAATGAAGAGTAAAAAGTGTCAGTTCAAATTAGCGATATTTTCAAAGCAAAGTTCATGAAACCTTCTGTGTTCGACTCTATACCTTATATGACTGGGAAGATTATTCCACAGTCTGACAGCATATACGAAAAATTGCGAATCGATACTAGAAATAAGCTTCTAGGTTACTTCCAAAAAGTTGACGAAATATGATAGTATCTGCGAACTTCGAAAACAAGTCTGGCAATTGCGTTAAAGCCTACTTTCAACTTATGAAGTGACCGAGAATCAGGATCTGAGAAAAGTTCACATCCGTAAGATACAATAGGCAGGAAAAGTGATTTAACAAGTTTCAGTTGATAGATTTAATTTTGCAACAGATAAACTTCTTAGCGAAGCATATATTGTAACGAAATAGGACTTAGGCCTCTCCACTCCTCGTAGTCCACCCTAACAAACCCCATATGTACAGGCATATGAGGCTGGTCAAATTCATTTACATATGTATATGCACTATAATATTTTATTTAAACAAAATAATGGTTAAAATTAAAATGACTTAAATTACTAAAAAAAAATAAGTTATAAAATTTTATCAATTATTTATTAACATTATTCAATTTATAAAAGAAAAACAACGACGAGCCTTACTTTTTCTATATAAAAAAAATCAAAATTCTATGACTAGTGGTGGGGAAAGGGTCAAAAAGGTATGTGTGTGTGTTTTTTTTTTCTTCTTTATTTTAAATTTAATTTTTAAAATTGTGCACTACTCCGGCCGGCGTTACTAAAATTAGATATAATTAAAGGTGTGTAAGGTTTGTACTTTTTATTACTCTTTCCCACTATTTCCTTTTTTTTTAATCTTTATGACATCAATAAATTTTATTTATTTAATAGGGCTCACTGATTTTCTTTTCAAAATAAACAGGTTTTCTAAAATTTACAGGTAACTATGATATATTAAGGTACGTTTAATAAAATTAAAAAAAAATTAACAAAAAATATTTTTTTTTTACAGCTTATTCCGGAACACATCAGGGTGAGGGAGAGGGACACTTCAGGTAAGTTTTTTTTTCTAGTTCTTATATATTTCACTTTTCAATTTTATTTCTTTTTTTTTAGATTTTCACTGATTCAAATTTTCCACTGTATTTTCATTCTCTTCAAATTTCTTTTTTTTTTCAATTTTACACTGTTTTTTTTTTCTATCTTTTCACAATTTCCACAGTTTTTTTATTTTATTTTATTTTAGGACATGGCTTCAACTTATTTCTTTTCCAATATTAATTGTTCAATTTTCCCACTGTTTTTTTTTTTTTATTTTCTTTTAATGTTTTTTCACTTTTTTATTTTCTTTCTTTAAGATTTTCAATATTTCATGTTTTTATAATTTCACTGTTTTGGTTTTTCTTTCTTTATGATTTCAATATTTCATGTTTTAGAATTTCACTGTTTTGGTTTTCTTTCTTTAAGATTTCCAATATTTCATGTTTTTATAATTTCACTGTTTTGGTTTTTCTTTCTTTATGATTTCAATATTTCATGTTTTAGAATTTCACTGTTTTGGTTTTTTTCTTTTTTTTTTAAGATTTTCAATTTTTTATGTTTTCAGAATTTCACTGTTTATGGTTTTTCTTTCTGAAAATTATTGAAATGATGTGAAACGAAACGACGACGACGAAGCATACACAATTAACTATCTAAAACTGACTCAAAAACTTAGTTTTTTCTCTCTTTTGAGTTTGTTTACTTTTTTCCTGACTACTTGATTTAAAAAAAAAAGAAGCTTGGGTTTTGTTTAAAGTGTTTTTTTTTTTTTTTTTTTTGTACAGTGTTTTGTGTTTGCAGAGTCGTGTTGATTATTTTAAGTGGAGTGTTTTTTTTGTAAAGTATTTATTGAGTGATAATTATGAATATGTGCTATGGTAAGTGTTATAAGGTAAGTATATTTATGTTATGGCTAATGATAAGTGTAAGGTAAGTAATGTTTAGTGCAGGTAAGTTAGTGTAAGTTTAATTATGTATAATGTAAAACAGTTCCCCACAATATTTTTGAAATAATTGAATGAATGTTAGTGTCCCAGTTAAGAATATTATTAAATATTATACCGATGTTTTAAGCGTGATTTACAAATTCAACTGGGCAATTATAATAATACGCAAACTACTGCGGTTTTCAACAACAACATAATCGATGCCATAGCCTATCGGTCAAATTCAGTCTGATTTATGCACCAATGTCATTGAAAACTGGAGCTTTTGAATGCAATCATAGACAAATAAAACCCAATTGGTATCTTGTTTTATTCCGTTTTAAAATCAACCCTTCAATTTCCATTACAAAACAGCCCAGTTTCATACAGAAGAAGACAAACCAATAGATCAAATATGAGCGCCTTCTAGTCCCTCTACTCCGAAAACGGTAAATTTAAGAGAAAATGCTTAACGCATTTTTTTAAATAATTTTAAGACAAACAATTTGTACCTTACCACTTTTGAAATATTCACGAAAAACTGAATTTCATGACCTTTTGACCACCATCATTTTCTAACTTTTTTAGCCGGCACGATATCAATGTCGATTTACGATGCACTTATTACGATGCACCGTAATAAAGGTCGAGAAAAATTAAATGATTTAGCTGTTGTGGTATCGAATCGGAAGGAATTATGATTATTTGAGTTTATTGATACATGAGTCCGTAATCCACCACTTTATTAAATTAACCCTCCAATCGCGCATTCATTTTGTCTAATTCGCACCACACACTGGGGTGCAACGTTTCACATCATTAAGAATAACGCTTAAGTTTTTCTAAATTAAAAACTAAAAAAAATAATTTGAGAAACATCATGAAACAAGAACGTCTACATATCAGCCTTAGGAGTTTTATCCATATAGAAGCAGAACTAGCTTCTAATATAAATAACACTTCTCTTTTAGAAGATTTCAGCAGAGCAAAGAGTCGTAAAATCTTGGTTTTGTGAAATTGCAAATGAAAATAATTTTTTACTTTTCCCCATAGACCCGTTTTCACTTCTCTCAGTATTATACTCTAATGCAAAACAAAATATTCATTGAAAAGATTTTCGAGAACTTTAATATTATATCAATAAAGCTCAGGGTAACTATTATTTATGTCCATGAAAAGGGCCTTGCAGATGAGACTTTGCCCACGCCTATATTCGTGCTTGCTACGCCACTGCAGGAAAGCTTGTAAATTAAGGCCTGCCTGTTCACCTTATCAAATGCAGGAGGATGCAGCCTTAAAATCTACGAAACAAGAGTACAACTTTTTCTTCTTTTCAAGAAACTTTTTGGCTATACACTTGATAAACTTGAAATATGGTCCATGGTCGAAAAATCCTGGTCGGAAGCCAGCTTGGAACACACTCAGACGATTATTTTTTCCAATCCATTTGATTAATCTTTTGTACCGAATCGCAGCGAAGATTTTTCTAATAGAATTTAAAATCAAGATTCCCCTATAGTTCTCTGCACTGTTCGGATCACCTTGAACACTCTTGAAATAACAAAAATAATAGCTTCCTTAAAATTGTTTGGGAGTTGGGACACAACTTTCTTTATAAATCTTATTGAGAAACAGGAAAATATAATTCATCATTTCGGCTCTACAAATTTTTAAGAACTCATCTGGAATGCCAGGCGCTTTCAGTGTAAAGAAGTGTTACATGCCCTCATACGACAATATCGATTTTTCCAACAAATAACTAAATAGACGGTAAATTTTGCATTTCGAATTCATATAATTCACACTCGCTTTAAAAATCATATTTACATACATTTTATTTGGCCTTGGATCCATATCAGACAATGCATAAACAAACATCTCGTATTACTCATTAACTTATGGCGTGCTTGCATTCATCATCGCTAACAGTCTTGATACATGACACAAGCAATTAAAGCGAAATACATGAAAGTTTAGCTTTCGCATTCGTACAATTCACATAAGGTTTTAGTAATAATCCTAGATCCTTTTCCGATCGTGTCTCCGAAAATCTCCTCAGAACCAGAACCAATTGCAACACTGCCAAGCAGCCATCAGAGATGCCGCCTCTGAAGTGCTAGGGTTTACACGGCCACCACAACGAAACCGAACACGAGCAGCTCGTGAGTTCTACGAGCAGAAAAGGAAAGAAGAGCATAAACTTCCCAGAAAGAAAAAAAGGGAGCATGAGAAGCGCGTGATCGAGGAGATAGAGGAATGTCACAACAGGAGCTAGGTTCGAAAGTTCTACAAAAAAGGTGAAACAAACCTCCAGGGCTTATACACCCGAACTGAAGCCTGTAGAGACCATCATGGGAACATCGTAGTAGAACCGCAGTCAGTGCTGAGAATATGGAAAGATCACATTTCCGTCAGCAATACAGAACCATTCAATTTGGGTGCAGAAGGCCAACAATTCCACCCACCCCACATGGACGAAGTGAAGATAGCGATATCTAAACTAAAGTCGAACAAAGCCGCTGGAGCAGACGGGCTAGCCGCCGAACTGTACAAAGCAGCTGGAGATGATTTGGTAAGGAGCATGCACCAGCTCATCTGCAAAATTTGGTCGGAGGCATGCCCGATGAATGGAACCTCAGCATAAGGAGATCCCTTGCACTGCACCAACTACAGAGGTATAAGTCTCCTTAACATCGCCTATAAGATCTTGTCTGCCGTGCTGTGTGAACATCTGAAGCCCTTCGTCAACAACCTGATATGTCCTTATAAGTGTGGCTTCAGACCCGGAAAGTCCACCATCGATCAGATATTCACCCTACAGCAGATCTTGGAGAAGACCCAGGAACTTCAAATCGATTTCAAGGCCGAGCATGACAGCGTCTATAGAAACCAACTATATAGAGCAATGTCTACTTTTGGCATCCCAGAAAAACTCATCCGTCTGCGTGATGTCAGTGGAGCGTTTGTGAGCCTTGAGACGGAGGCCAGGAAGATGGTTCTAGCGGTTAACGAGGGCAAGACCAAGTTAATGCTGTCGACAAGAAAGGACTACCAACATCGACGTCTTGGAGCAAACGTCAACATAGACAGATTTAACTTCGAGGTAGTTAAGGACTTTGTCTGCCTGGGATCCGCTATCAACTCAGACAACAACACCAGCGCTGAAATCAAACGAAGAATCACTCTTGCCAATCGCTGCTTCTTTGGACTTAGAAGGCAATTGAGTAGTAAAGTCCTCTCCCGTGCAACTAAAGTGACACTCTACAAAACCCTCATCATCCCGGTCCTCATGTATGGTGCAGAGACATGGACTATGACAACATCTGATGAAAACGCTTTGGGCTGCTTTGAGAGAAAAATTCTTCGTGTGATTTTGGTCTGTCTGCGTTAATGGAGAATGGAGACGAAGATTCAACCAAGAACTGTACGAGCTGTACAGCGACACTCACCTAGCCAGAAAAGTAAAGGTCCAACGACTTAGATGGTTGGGTCATGTTGAGCGAATGGAAAATAATGCTCCGGCTCGTAGAGTCTTCGCAGAGAGGAAGACCGCGACTCCGCCGGTGGAGCACACAGGTGGTAGAGGACCTGAACCAACTTGGAGTGCGAAACTGGATACAGTTAGCCAGGGACCGAGCTGGCTGGAAAAGTTTGTTGGGTGAGGCCCTGGTCCGACCTGGACTGTAAAAAAATAAAATAAATAGAGTGGCGCGACAGCTCTTGAAGAGCCAAGGCCTAAGTGGCTTACTCTCATCAACAGTTTTCTAGGTGCGTGTAAAGAATTGAGGGGACCTACAATTCTACGCCGATTCCAAACGGCAAAGTTGAAAAGCACTTTTTCATGACAGATGATACTCTTGGAAGTTTTGTCAGTTCTTCGCAAGAGGCAGTGTCCGTGAAAGATGAAATAAAAACTTTGGGCCCGAGTAGGATTCGAACCCACGACGTTCTGCTTAGCAGCCAACGCACCTAACCACTAAGCTACGGACACTACCGACCTGGACTGTAGCGCCACCATAAGTAAAGTAAGTAAGTTTTAGTAATAAAGTTCATATGATGATCAGTACTTTCGTAGTAAAATCACCACTACCACTACCTTTCGTCACTACTATTTGTCATTTGTTGTCATTTCAACTTTAGAGTTTCGATTTGAGTGTTTTTGATCTTTTACGCCGCCGACGGCCATTTATTTATAAAAGCTTCCCCCCATAAGTGGTAAGGGGTTTTAATATCGAAGGAAAGTTTCCCGAATACCGAGCGTGCCGCAACCGCCATTTCTTTCTTAAAGCTTCCCCCCACCAGTGGTAAGGGGCTTTAAACATCGAAGGAAATTCGTCCTGAGTGCCAACAGGGGCCTTAAATAAGCCTGCTAATCGAGCAGAGCTATTGCCTGCCGTGCGGCGTGCCACCAGTGGCCGTAAACGTACCCCCGGAAATAAACCGGTCGAGTGAAGACTAACCAAAAGCTCAAACGGAAACAGGAATAGAAAACCCAGTAGCGGAAGCTCTACCGTCAGTCAAGATAGCAAGGACATCCGTCAAGCGGAAGCTAGAAACTAGATTCGAACACACATCAGAAGTGACGCCAGCGGATATCCGCTTTAGCAAGTTTAATAAAATTCAAGCAAAACTGAATTATTTTCTACATATAGGTTCAGAAGATCTATCATTGGGGTTTCGTGTCTTCTTCAATAGACCTTGGCGAGACCGGCGAGCGAAACCTCGGCTGGGAAACAAATGGCACATCACAGCAGTATTCCTTTGCACTTCCACCACCTAATTCACGGACAATATTCCAGAATGATTTCGAGTTTTTGCAGGATTCTAAATTTTCAGCTATGAGCTTAAGATAGTAATTTTTTTATCTGCGCACAATTGCTTGTATATTCCTTATTCACATGAAGGTATAACTGCTTAAAAAATTGCGAGTTTGTTGATCTAAAGAGCCTCAAATATGAAAATGACATATTGCGAAGTTTTCTGCAGCCTGTTTGATTTATTCCTTGGTACTTGGTAGCAAAGATTTCTTATTTCTTACTGAAAATGGAGCTAAATTTTCGATCACATTGACCATACTAGTATTAGTTTATCGTGCTGGAAGATTTTCGAACAAGTGATTAAACCTGATGATTAAGGATCTGTGTGTAAAGCGGAGCATGCATCCCAGACCATTTAAGTTATAGCTTCTTTGTTAGTAATAGGAAAGAAATTCCGCTTTTACCACAATTGGCAAGTGACCAGAAGAGTTGAATAAGGAAACCTCAAAGTCTTTAATGCAACTTAGCCTGTTCCCGGAAATTGCGGCAAAATCAATTACAGACTAATCCTGACCACTAATAAAAGTCAGCTCTTCTAAAGCGTCGCTTATCGATCCTTTAAGAACACAAAGCCCGTGTGCTTCGAAAAATTCTATTAAAGTTTTGCCATTTCGATTGCAAATATCATCTTCTCGCATTAAGAACCCCAATTACCATTATATTTTCCACTGAAAAGTTATTCATGAATTCTACAAGCTCA
>CAKKXW010000003.1:62116326-62128930 GCA_920937365.1 Sphaerophoria rueppellii
GAAAGTTAAGAAAAAAAGAACCGTGCATAATAGTAAACCTCTCACTCCTGAAGAAAAAGCCGACAAATTGAGACTGCAACGTCGATTGTCTTTGCTCAATGAAACACCCGAACAGAGGGAAGCACGCTTACAGCGAGCACGAGATTGGAAGCAGTCTAGAACACCCGAACAAAAAGAAGCCTACAGATTGAAAAAGGCTTCATATCAAAGACAATACCGTGAAAACCATATAAATTCCGGCAGCACACCAGAAGAACGCGAAGCATTATTACAAAAACGAAAAGAGTACTCCAAACAATATCGTGAAAAAATTAGAAGCCTGGCTAAGACTGCCGAAGAGCGGGAAGCCCTCAGATTGAAATTATTAAATGAAAAAAGAAAATCTGTGGAAAAGCTAAGTAAGCTGCCGAATCGAGATAGTTACGGTAGGATTTGCATCGGTGCAGAGAAAAAGGTCAGGACTAGACGGGCTAAAAATGACGAGGAACAGGAAGTCAATCTTTCGATTTTGAAAAAGAAATGGCAAGCGACAAATTACATGCGAGGATATCGGCGGAGAAAAAAAGCGGCGCTGGAAGAAACGAATATTTCCGATGCAAGCAACAGAATGAGAGATGAAGTAAGTTCGCAAAGTTTAGTTTTCTAATGCATGACTTATTTATATTTTTGTGTTTTAATTTTCAGTTTGTACCGTACGTTCTTGATCAAATTAAAATCGAAGACGATATTTTTATCGAAACCAAATATTCGCTTTCACCAAATGAAAATTCCTTTTCCGGGTCATTGTCGTCATCATACTTGGAACCTTACATGACGAGTTCTATAAATACCGCTCAAACAGAATATCATTACAGTTCCTCTTCCAGTTTATCAAATCTTCCTACAAAAATTCAGCGTCGAAAAAATCATGAATCGACTTGTTCCTCCATACATAAGCTAGAGAATACAACTGTAAAATGTGAGCAATTCGAAACCTTCGGAGAGTATTACAGCTGAAAAGCTGAGAATAATAGAGTAAGATGTAGCGGCAGAGGAAGTCAATTATCCTTAAATGCTTTTGAACCATGTATTGGATAACTTACATGATAGGATATGTTTTTAAATTAATAAGTTTGTAACTAAATCTAAGAATGGTAAAATAAAGTAATTTTTGTTTAATTTGTATATCTTAACTATAGTAGAAGCTGTAAAGAAGCATTACAAAGCTGCGTAGTATACCAAAACTGAGCACATGCTGAATGGCTGAATTACGATATCAGGCTGAATTACGATGTCAGGCTGAATGACGATATCAGGCTGAATGACGATATCAGGCCGATTTACGATTACAGGCTGAATGACGAGGTCAGGCTGAATTACGATGTCATTCTGAATGACGATGTCAAACTGAATGACATGTACTGACTATTCGCTGAAGTGTGGAATGCTGGATTGGAATTGTTTTTTTGCCAGTTACGTCACACCAAGTACACTGATACAGATTTGACAAATAATATATGTAGGCTACTGGCAAGCCAGAACTTGCTCGTGTGGCCGCAGGGTTGGTTTGATGTAGGACAAAATATCGAAAACACCATTCCTGATGCTACTACCTGAGTCCATATACAATGAACTTGCTCGTGTGGCCGCGGGGTTACTGGCTTCAAAATTCGCATCAATTCAAATCCAGTTGACTGACCAGTACTAAAAGTTTGAATGTGTGAGTAAAATATTTCATTGTATGCCAACTTGCTAGCCAAAACCACTGATCAGTTATAAAAAGATGGGAAAGCTTGCTGTCAAAATGACATTTGCCTACAAGCTAAGGAGCAGGTTAGCTGTAAGAGTGTGCGTGTGATACAAACTAAAAAAAACAGGTTAGCTGTAAGAGTATGCCCGTGGCCAAAACTTGCTCGTGTGGCCGTCGGGTAGGAACAAATTTTAAAATACCACATGTCCACATTCTTGGCTACAACTGTACCCAAATTTTCGTTTTGTCATGGGATACTTTCATTTTACATACATCAAATGTCATCTGCTGCAGAGACTGACATGTGTCAAAAAATGCCAGCCAGGTGCAATTTTTTTTTGTAAACAGAAGAAGTCCTGAAACTACGAACAAAATTCTCGGCATGGCTCCGAAGCCACCAAATCATATACGGCCTCCTACCAGAAAACAAAATCATGGCAATAAATATTCTATTAGCAGCTTATACAAGAAATATGTTAACTTGGACTTTTTAACTTATTTAATATTCGATCCGAGATCTATGCCAGTAGTCGGTGTTTTGATTCTTCTCGGCGAACTGATAGTCAATATTCTAGTTATAAAAAATGTTCCATATACGGAAATAGACTGGATTGCATATATGCAGGAATGTGAGGGTTTTCTAAATGGAACTACAAATTATGCACTACTCAAAGGTAAGTCTAGCTTAAAATAACAAAGAATTGTGTTGGAGTACAAAAATAAACTTAATGATTTATTTCTTGAATTAGCTATGATCTATTTATATACCAACTTTTTAAGGGCACTTTTCCAATACAGAACCAGCAATATATGTACATTTGTTTCCCAGTCCAGTGTACATTTTTAGAATTACTGACTTATTACTTCCTTATCAGCAGACAGTTTAGTTTCCAAGAGGAAATATTTATTATGTTTGTTATATAACAATGTTAGGGGTTACACCTGATGAAGATTACTCTCCTGCATTTCCTAGTCAAGGCTTAAAAGTCCTGCTCATGATCTAACCTTTCTGAAAAAGTTGTAGCCGGCTTTTTTGTCCTTTATCCGGTTCAAAGACTCTATGACCAATGTCTGGAGGCTGCAGCACTTACACTAGAGACTGTCACATTCAGACAGTCATGTCGTTTTCCATTGTTTTTTTTTTTACGTTTCTTCTTCTACCTCCAATGGAACGGATTATGGTGTATGTGTCATTCTTCGGAAGATTCTGTTTTCAAAACAGAAGAGTTGTGCTCTTCTCAGAAGCATTTCGTCCGTCAAAATCAGTCCAATGGAATGGTGTCAGAAGACTTCTGGATTCTTCTGAATGTTTCTGGACGACCAATGGAAAACGACATCATATTCAAGAATCGTGTCAGCTAAAACCTGGTCGGCTATCTGGAGATGCTTTGTGACTAAAGTTATCGCCGAAGAGACTGTAAAAAGTCAGATAGTCAGTCTGAATCCATAGCTTCCAATTAACCCAGCAAATATGTGTTCCTATTTGTTTGTATTGCAATCTCGATACGGGCCTTAAATCTAAATACCTCCTTTCCAGACTTCTTTGCTTGATTACATTAAATTATTTGAAAAATTTTATTTGATTTTCAGGTGACACTGGACCTCTGGTATATCCGGCCGGATTCGTCTACATCTACTCGTTTCTTTACTACATCACATCGCATGGCACCAATATACGTATAGCTCAATACATCTTCGCCTTCATTTACCTACTCCAAATCTACTTAGTTGTTCGCCTGTACTCGAAGAGCTGCAAAGTTCCACCCTATGTCCTCGTCCTCAGTGTATTCACTTCCTACCGAATCCACTCAATCTACACCCTGCGCCTATTCAACGACCCAATTGCAATGCTCTTCCTCTACATGGCTCTCAATTTGTTCCTTGACCAACGATGGACCTACGGCAGCATATGCTTCAGCTTGGGAGTTTCGGTTAAAATGAACGTTTTGCTTTTCGCTCCGGCTGTTCTCCTCCTATACATCACTAATCTGGGTTACCTGAGGACACTACAACAGCTCGTTGTATGCGCCAGTATACAATTCGTTTTGGGAGCGCCATTCTTGTTCTCCTATCCGTTGGCCTATCTCAAAGGAAGCTTCGACTTGGGACGAGTTTTTGAACACAAATGGACTGTCAACTATCGATTCCTTAGCCGCAGCATCTTCGAGAGCAAATTATTTCATTTAGGATTATTGGGCCTACATTTAGGTCTACTGATACTCTTTGCATCGGTGACGTTCAACTTCTTCCGAAGCTACTGTAGACTGCGAGAACTGCAAAAACAGTTAGCACCCCAGATCAAGCGAAAAAACTTAGAAGCGAGAATGGCAAAAGCATCAGCGGCTAAAAAAACACAGCGCCCGAAGGACGCCAGTGAAGAAGAAATCACACCCGACCAGCAGGTCTTCCTTGATTCATTCGAGAAATCTTTGAAAAAATCATCGGGACAAAACAAACCAAACAAATTACAGCCACGAGACAACACACCCGAACCAATCGACGACGAACCAGAAAAGTATTCAATCCAATTTGACAAGTGTACCCAACTGGCCTTATTGCCATTGTTCCTGTGCAATTTTATTGGCGTTATTTGTGCCAGGAGTCTGCATTATCAATTTTACGTGTGGTATTTCCATTCGTTGCCTTATCTAGTCTGGTGTACGAGTTTCAATTTGGGGACACGTTATCTAATTTTGGGACTGATTGAATTTTGCTGGAACACCTATCCGAGTACGAATTTCTCGAGTGCCATGTTGCATTTTTGTCACTTTGTTTTGTTGTTGGGTGTGGCACGGACTATGTTCCAAACCAAAGTTATGAGTGAAAAAGTAAATAAAAATCAGTGAAAACTGGACAAGAAACTGCTTTACACATATTTGAATCCATAGCGATAAATAAAAATACAATAACAAACTACATAAGAAGCCTTCAGATTTAGAGAAAGATATTTTGTTTTATTTTTAACACACATACCTAAATAAGAAGCTTACGTAATCATGATGATCTTGAAATTCCATTGAGTTGAAGAGTTAAGACTCAGCCATTGACTCGTCGTCGACAACTCCAGCGTTCTCCACCTCGTCCATGTCCTCGTCTTCGCCGTCATTCTTGTCAGTTGGTTTCTCATAGACCTGTTCCAATGGCGAGACCACAACTCCCTCCCAAACCGATATCTCCCTTACTATACTAGTGTTCCCCTCCAAGCCCAAAATGTGCTTGAAACCGCCATGAGCCAGAACTCGCAGTAAGGTCTGTGCAGTCAGACAGCACTTGTCTTGCTCCTCCAACGTCATCGCTGTGTGCACACGAATGTGACCTGGCTCACAGGGATCCGTGATGCCAGCAGACCCTGGCAAAAACAATCCAGCCGACAGCAGTTGGAAGACACGACGGAATGCAAGATTTATGGGCAGAGCCTGACGACTTGGATTATTCATAATAGCCAGGTGAGCAATCAAATCCAGCATCCATGGCGTGAGCGGTGAGAATGCCTCGAAGCGTGTACAAATGTCCTTCAATATACGAATAAGCACCTTAATTGAGGAATGATGAGCGTTCTCCTCAAACCATCTAGTCTGTCTTATTGCTGCTAAATGGGCTTGCATTGCCTTCGGGTCCAAATGGATTTCCTTCTCAAGTTTGCGAATATTCTGAGGTAAAGTAGCAATAAGCACGCACACTTTTGCTTGCCAATTGGCAATGTTAAATCCACGCTCGTGCATTGTTGTAGTTAGCTGATCGGCTTTGGTGAGAACTTCGGTTTTCATTGCGTTTTTAAGATCAGTTTCAACGCGTTTCGATAGGGCCTCACAGGCCTCTTTAGTGGGCAATGTCTTGAGAATGACAACCACTTCGGCGACATTATTTCCCGTTATCAAAGTGCCCTTCTTAAATGCTCCAACTTGTCGCACTTCATCCAGTTGACAAGTGTTGAAGTCGCCTGGAGCCACTACAAGATTATCCAGTACCCCTTGAACTTTGGAAACCAGATTGGCTATTGTTGTTTGCTCCGACGGAGATGGGCTGAGATCTTGGTTGCGTTTCAATAGAGCTGCAGTAAGTGCTGCATCGTCGACGTCGGGTGAGACTTTTGGAAACAGCACTTCAGCCAGAGTCAAATCGAAAGGATGACGGGGGACAAATGTTTTCTTGAATGGCGGACGTACTCCAATACGCATTGCTCCCCGTCCGCCACGAACCATTCCTCTTACCATTTTCGTCCTGAAATGTCTTTCTTCCGGCCTGGGTCTCGCAATTTTGTTCAAGTTTTAAACTAATTTGAGCGAATAAGCGTCTTTTTTAACCCTATTTGGATTAAACTGGTTTAATTCTTCTTTTATAGCTTTAATCCTGCGAATTTTATTTACTTTTTAATAAACAATTTTACTTATTTTATTACAATTGATAATGACCAAACAGCAAAAACCAAACCAATATTTTTTGGAATTGAAAACAGACACAGGGTGAGGTATCTATTTGTCTTTTTCTTACACCGGTCAATAACAGGATTGGAGGTTTAGCAATAGGAAAGAGAAAGGCCATCCCCATAAAATCAACCATGTTTGACATGTTAAGTGTTGGTGGGAAATTTTTTTCGGCTGGTTTTCACAATCAGCCTTTTATGGAAAAGTAAAGTATACTCTGAAAACTTTGCGTTGATACAAGTACAAGCTTTGTAATACAGGGTGTGGCAATGCAAAAATGCCATAAAACTAACTTATGTATCATGGCTTTATTATAAGTGTCCGTAGCTTAGTGGTAAGGTGCGTTGTCTGCTGAGCAAAACGCCGTGAGTTCGAGTCATACTCGTGCCAATAGTTTTTATTTCATCTTTCACGGGCATTGCGTCTTGCCAAGAACCGACAGAACTTCCCAGAGTATCATCTGTCATGAAGAAGTGCTTCTCAACTTTACCGCACCTAGAGAATTGTTGATGAGAATAAGCCTTGGCTCTTCAAGAGTAGTCGCTCCAATTTAATTTTTTGTTGGATTTATAATTAAGAGCAAAGATCAAAAGTTAGACCACACTTTCATTCAAGTGGCCGCCTCGACTGGCTACGCAGCAGAACATTCTGTCACTCCAATTTCCTAAAACCATGTCGATGTAACTCATGAACTGCTTGGTTGATATTGGCCTTTAGTGCATGAACCGTTTCTGGATTGTTAGCATAACTTCGGTTCATTTCCATTCACCACAAAAAAAGGGTGTCGTAGCGCGGCTCCGGGGTAGCCTATTGACAAGACGCTAAGACGGCTGATAACACGATTGGGAATTTGGTGCTTAAAGATCGATTGTGGTATGGGCTGTGTGACATGGCTTGCCATCCAGCCTGAACCAGATGTCGTATAATATATCGTACCGTATACCGTAAGACGATGGAAACAATGAGTCTTGTCCACCTGCATGCCAGTGAACTGTTTGCACAAACTTGCGTACTGCAAGGGCTGAAGGTCATTCATACCGGCCAAACTTCTTTTCAACTGTTGTGTTTGGGCTACATAGCACTTATATTGCTTATATATATTTCCCAACGTTGTTCAAGCGTAAAGCGATTCATTTCATGAGTTAAAAAGAAACCACTAAATGGCCCACCCTTTACATAATTTATATAAACTCAAGCTTGTAGTTCATTTCTCAAATATAAAATAGGTTGGTGAATACCAGCCGAATAAAATTCCCACCAATATAAAAATAAATATATATATCGATTTCTTTCTCAAAACTATAGCCTTTTCATTTCCACATTGTTAATGCAAGAAGAAGAAAAAATTAATTCCCCTCGGTGTTTCTTGTTTTTAAACAAAAATTTGTCAGAGTAATATAAAAGAAATACGAACTTTATTCAGAACTAACCTCATTCATTTTATCAATTGTGAAAAAAATTAAAGCTTTAAAATGGTAAGAGGAATGGTTCGAGGCGGACGAGGAGCAATGCGCATTGGAGTACGTCCGCCATTCAAGAAAACATTTGTCCCCCGTCATCCCTTCGATTTCACTCTGGCTGAAGTGCTGTTTCCAAAAGTCTCACCCGACGTCGACGATGCAGCACTCACTGCAGCTCTATTGAAACGCAACCAAGATCTCAGCCCATCTCCGTCGGAACAAACAACAATAGCCAATCTGGTTTCCAAAGTTCAAGGGGTGTTGGATAATCTTGTAGTGGCTCCAGGCGACTTCAACACTTGCCAACTGGATGAAGTGCGACAAGTTGGAGCATTTAAGAAGGGCACTTTGATAACTGGAAATAATGTCGCCGAAGTTGTTGTCATTCTCAAGACATTGCCCACTAAAGAGGCTTGTGAGGCCCTATCGAAACGCGTTGAAACTGATCTTAAAAACGCAATGAAAACCGAAGTTCTCACCAAAGCCGATCAGCTAACTACAACAATGCACGAGCGTGGATTTAACATTGCCAATTGGCAAGCAAAAGTGTGTGTGCTTATTGCTACTTTACCTCAGAATATTCGCAAACTTGAGAAGGAAATCCATTTGGACCCGAAGGCAATGCAAGCCCATTTAGCAGCAATAAGACAGACTCGATGGTTTGAGGAGAACGCTCATCATTCCTCAATTAAGGTGCTTATTCGTATATTGAAGGACATTTGTACACGCTTCGAGGCATTCTCACCGCTCACGCCATGGATGCTGGATTTGATTGCTCACCTGGCGATTATGAATAATCCAAGTCGTCAGGCTCTGCCCATAAATCTTGCATTCCGTCGTGTCTTCCAACTGCTGTCGGCTGGATTGTTTTTGCCAGGGTCTGCTGGCATCACGGATCCCTGTGAGCCAGGCCACATTCGTGTGCACACAGCGATGACGTTGGAGGAGCAAGACAAGTGCTGTTTGACTGCACAGACCTTACTGCGAGTTCTGGCTCATGGCGGTTTCAAGCACATTTTGGGCTTGGAGGGGAACACTAGTATCGTAAGGGAGATATCGGTTTGGGAGGGAGTTGTGGTCTCGCCATTGGAACAGGTCTATGAGAAACCAACTGACAAGAATGACGGTGAAGACGAGGACATGGACGAGGTTGAGAACGCTGGAGTTGTCGAAGACGAATCAATGACTGAATCTTAAAGCTTCAAAATAACAAATAACTCAATAAAAAAAAAATTGTCATTATTAATAAAATAAAGTATTTATTTTAAGAAAAATAAATGGATGGTAAAAAAACCAAGTAGGTCTTAGTCAGCACATGAGGCAGTCGTTTGTTGTATCGTCGTCTGTGACTGTGCCAACTGAGTCACCTGCTGTGGCCTTTTTTCATCTTCTTTCTGCACCGCCTGCAGCTGGTGTCTCAACTGGTCCTGGGAGTTTCGATGTTGTGTTGAAAAGAAGCGCAAAATCGAAGTTTCACTATTCCGTCGACTAGACGTTGGAGTTCTTTGGGTATTTTGTTGATGCGGGTGATGTGAATTTGAATGGGAGGATGACGGTGACATCAGTTGATCGGAGGAGGCGCCGTGTGAGGTTCTTCTTCGCGAAACAGAGTTTTGATGTCTTGAGTTCGCTTCGCCGTTGGTACGCAGGCTTTGCAATCGTGGCGACGATATACAGTGACTAGGGCTGCTTGATGAGCTATCGTCCCTACTTGCTTGCCGACGTTCTTGGTCTTGGATTTTATCCGAGAACGTAACATTCCGGCCGGTCATTAGTTTTTGTTTGCGAATTTTTGTTAGCCAGTCGACTTTGTCTTTGAGTTTACGTTTGGGTGACATTATGCCAAGATGTGGTGCATCACCATCGACCACATAATTGGGCAGGTTCGAGGTTGGGGAGAAGATCACAGATGAGAAGGCAGATGAACTGGAGGCAGGCGGAGATTTCGTATTTGCCGAAGTCCGTTCACTGAGGGGTGAGAGCAGTTTGAGCGAGGCAAGAGCAAAAGCACTCGTTGATGGGAGGACAGTGGTATTCGGGTCTTGGTTCTTGGTGTATTTGTTCTCCTGATTGCTATCGTCTGGATTATCAGCTATCGGACTGACTATTGACTCTGCAATTGTACTAAGATTTGAGGAACTTGAAGCCGTGGGACTGAACAATCTCCTTCCCCGTGATTCGATGACTTTTTGGCGCTTTTGTTCGCTGCCTCCTCCATTGTCGTAACATGAATTTTCGCCCATCATTTCTGCAAATGAACGTTTTGCTGGCAGTTTCTCCTCAGTGCTTGGAGTTTTTTCATTCTGCTCGACAATTCGTTTGAGCGATCTCGGAGTACATTCCAGCTCCTTGAGATTGAATCTGTTCTGAGAGACTCCAATGGGTTTGCAGACTTTTTCACTTTGCGGACAAAGCTCCGCATGTCCTCGGTAGACTGAATCATGGGCCAAATGATTAATACCTTCGGGACCTATGCGCCAGATTTTATGGCGAGCATCATCACTGCAAGTAATGATCGGCGTATCACCGTAGGCACCCCAGGCAACGCAAGTTACTTCCACCGTGTGTCCAGCCAGAGCTACCAGAGGCTCCGATCGTTTTAAATTCCATATGTATGCCTTCTCATCGCTGCTGCCACTTACCAAGTACTTGCCATCCGGACTGAGGCAGGATTTTATGAAAAACGTACTATTTCGCAGGCCATGATAGACTTGGAGTGGCTTTGTCGAGTATGAAAATAGATTGTAGCAATAGATTGAGTTGTCCGTACAATTTGCATATAGTCTGGCACCAGCTTCGTCAATTATAAGATTCGAGAATCCTTTGAATGTGGAAGAACCGGCATATGGTAAGCTGTATTTTGGTAGAGGCTCTTTTTTGAAGCACGTGTAGTTCCGTCGTAAGTCCCAAACTTTGATCACTCCGTCACCAGCTCCGCACGAAATGAGTGTATCACTGTCCTGGAATATGTAATTCATTCGAGTGTCAATCGATAAAAGTTTAGCTTTTGAATAGTTACCTGAAAAACTAATCCTGTGATGCTGCTGGAAGTTGCATTTGGTCCCAGTTTGGGTGTTCTTGTCTTCTTCTTCTGTGAAACAGGCGTACCTGGTCCACCGGAATGACCACTAAAAATACAATTATCTGCTCTCGACGTTAAGTCCATATTCAAGTTGGCTCTAGTGTCCCAAATTAATATGGCTCCATCTCGACCGCCTGTAGCAAACACTGTCGAGTCACGTTTACGAAATGCAGCCGTTTTAACCGAACGTATATGCCCATTAAACGATCGGCTTTCGCGAATATCCGAGCCGGTAACATCCCATAGACGAGCTGTATGATCCCCTGAAGCTGAAACGAATTTCATTTCGTTTGGTGCCCATTCCAAATCGAAGACGGCATTAAAATGACACTGCGGCGCATTTAATGCCCGCTCCTCCGATTCAGTATTTCGGATGGTTGTGTCTTGCAATGCAATCTGTAAATAAACTCCAGGATAAAATCTGAATAAATGTTGATTTTCAATGGGGACTACCTTTCCATCTTCATTGGCAATAGCCAGAATATGTCTATAGTTCTCACAATTGGCAAATTTAGCCGAGAATATAGGCGGTTCTGGATTATAATCTGAACTATAGGTACTCGGTGTAATACCTCTCCAGCTATCTTCTTTGGCTACGCACAAACGACGGAGAGCGAAATCGTATGTAAAATCATTTGCTACAAGTAAAACACATGTAATTAACTTCATTCTGGTAAAATATTGAAAATTAAGTTAAAAATTGAATTCCAAAAACGAGTGGGAAAATTTTATTTTTTTGGCGCAATTCCAAGTCGGAAAAAATCTAGTAAACAACACTTTCAAATGAGATTTTCCCCGACTTCAAAGCGTTTTCCATAAAATTTAAAACAACTTACAAAGGCCTTGTTGTTTTTCGAAAAATGAAACTACTCTGTTCATTTTAATAATTATTTATTATTATTAGAAATCATATAAAAGAGAAAAGAAATTATTTATAATCTTTTTCGAGCGGATAAATTGAACATTTCCAAATGCAAGTTTGCAGCAGAAGTGTCAAAGTTTGAAATTGCGCGCAATTGTCAAATTTAGCACTGTTTGTTTTCGGGGTTCTTGTACACTTGGTGTGTTTGGTTACTTGGCTGAGCGCAACCGTTCAACGAATTTCGAGTTTTTTCGTCTTTCCTTATATGCTGATTCCACTGACACTAATCGCGAGATTTAGCAGAGTAGATTAAGAACAAATCTCGACTTTTATAGGATTTACATATTCATAAGCCAAAACGTAGAATAATAGCACCTTTAGCATAATACTACGATTTATCTTCCTTAAATCCCAGAAAAGTCGAGATTTGTTCTTAATCTACTTCGCTTAATCTCGTGATTAGCGTCAGTGGAATCGGCATATTAATAAGTTCGAAACTATTTATCTTAAAAATATGAAAACAACATTTTTAGATTACTATTGTATCCTAAAATATGTGTAGATTCGAAGAAATCGCTGGTGAAAGACGAATGAACAGAAAACGAAGTGATGTTATAAGCTTTGTATATGGAACAACTAGTACTACCAAGATTGTTTCTCTGCTTGGATTGACTTTTGACAGATCTTCTGTAAAGGCGGTAAAATTGAGTGTTATTCATAGTCCTTTTTTGTTGGGTTATCTTGAATAACTTCAAAACCACTTGTCTTGAAAATATATCTTTATTTTCGCTATTACTGTAGGTTTTTGTAGTTTTTCTGTAATCTATACATATGGAACTATTTTATGATTTTTTTTTTTCGAAATTCCAGGCCCACCCTTTTCGGTGCATTTTTTGCATTTTCCACCTTTTTCGTTGTGTTTTCTGTTGCGGGGCGATAGGACAGGGGGTCTAGGAAACGGGTATTGGGAATCCGGATCCCGGAGAGAATGACTCGACGGAACCAGGATGGAATATCCGGTGGACTGGGTCGTGGCATCTCCGGCTA
>CAKKXW010000003.1:62148589-62159643 GCA_920937365.1 Sphaerophoria rueppellii
GCCATGCAAAAGTTACCCCAACTCGATATCACACCCGAGGAAGCTGCCCAGCTCGGATACATGATCAACAGAGATGGATTTGAGCGAGAGTACGATCCAACTGCCGAACAGCTGATATCGTCGTTGACCCTCAACATCGATGACACTGAACCAGATTACCTGCTAAAGCTGGCCCACGTCGACATGTATACAAGACGACTGCGTGAGCGTGTACGGCGAAAACGAATTGTTCGCGACTATCAGTTGGTTGCGAATTATTTCCGACACAAAAATCAACAAGTTCCGCGTGTTAGTAAAGACCAAAGAGAATTTCGGGACCGATTTCGGGTGTTTGCGCAATTTTATTCATCAAATGAATACGAACGTCTGCTTGCTTGTATGGAACGGGAGAAAGAGTTGCGAATTCGATTGTCGGAACTGAGTCGATATCGTTGGAATGGCCTGACGAAAATCGACGAGTGTCGACATTTCGAGCAGCATGCAGCTATAGCGCAGCACCGCAATTTCGGACCTTACGGCCATGGCAAGACTGTGAGTATATATTATGTTTTTTAAATATGCTATGTATGTTTTTGGGTATGTTGCGCCATATGTATTCAATTTTTCGTGTTTTATTTTGCTTGAAAATGTTCCATAAACGAACAACCCAAGTTTAAAGCCATTGCATTTTCCGGAAATTGATTTAAGACAACCAAAAAACACTTAAAGGTACCGAAGTCGCGGATCCCTTAGTGAGTATTGTCAAGATTACCTTCATAAACAGCAGCAGTTTTGGAGTAATGTTAAGGTCTTTTGGATTAATAGAGCCTTGAAAGATTAGGATTCCATATTGTCGGTTGCTACTCAATACATATTTGGTTCTTCATGTGGTTTTAAGCCACACTGGTGATGTAAAAGGCTTTAGACACTCATAGCACACTAGAGTGAAAAAAGGAGAAGGAAGAGGGTCAGCGGATTTTTTGCGGATTTTGGATTGTTCTTCCCTTTTTTTTCGCCTGGGTGCTGAAACTAGGCAATCAGTGCTTGGCAACTTGGCTTCTTTCACTATTTTGAAGAGACTCAATTTAATGTAAGAAGCTGCGTAATCTCTATTCATTCCTCATTCATTCTTCCTTCTTCCAACTTACTTACCTATTTATCCGGCTCCCAATCCATTAAGAACCTTTTCAGAGACACAGCCGCCTTCCATCGGAAATGGTCCCTAGCATTCACTCTCCGCTCTCTGGCATGTGCAGTCACTTAGTCCTTATACCGGAGGTTCGTTCTTCCTTTTCGTCTCGAACCTGGGGCTACGAAGAGAAGATTTTCTTGGCTGGAGCGTTGTCGTCCATTCGCTCGATGTGGCCTCAATGGGCTATGGTACAGCTTGTATAGTTCTCGGTTGAAGCCTCTTCTCCATTCGCCATTATCGCATTCATGACTAAAAATCCGCCGAAGAAGTTTTCTTTGGAAAGTGCCCAATATAATTTTCCCTTTTTTTCTTATCGTCCAACAATCAGCGCCGTAGAGTACGACTGGTTAAATCAAAGTCTTGTATAGTAGGCACTTTGTCCTTCCAGTGAGGAGTTTTGGCCAAACCGAAGTAGCAGCAGTTTGCTAGGGTAGGTCTTCACCAGTTCTCCACTACGGTGACGTGTGTGGGGTTGATGTTTGTTCCAAGGTAGTTGAACTACTTAAATGGGTCGAAATTGCTGCTACCAAGAGTGACGTTTTGTCCTAGGCGGTAGCCAGATGTTCTTTTGTTTGCTTATACCTTGTACATACTTTGTTTTGTCCTCGTTCACTTTAAGACCTGTGCCTGTTCTTTAATCGCTGTGGATCGACCGATGATGTCTATGTCGTCCGCATAGGAGCTGGGTGGATTTGTTGAAGATAGTGTTCTCCGTGCTCACACATGCCTTGCGCATTATCTACTCTAGGACTATGTTGAAGAAGTCACATTACTTCGCATCTCTTTGTCTAAACCCTGCACATGGTTGAAAGAGCTCAGATGTGCTCTTACTCATTCGCACACAGCCCTGCGTTTTGTTAAGCATGGTGTGGCACAGTTGGATCAGTTTGTTCGGGATCCCGACTTCAAACATCGCCATCATAAGCTCTTGGTGGTGGATGCTATCATAAGCAGCAGAAAGGTTTACAACGCTCACACAGGACGTTGGATGGGATTTCGAAAGCAACATTAAGCAGGGATATGCCTTAGTATTTTTTGCATGACATCGGATCGCCTGCTTTGTAGATGGGGCATATTGAGCTTATAGACCAGTCAGTGGGCATACATTCTTCCTCCCACTTTGTTGATGACCTGGTGCATGCGGTTCTTCAAAACACTTTCACATTAAAAGAGTTCCGTAATACTCGCGTTTCTAGGAATGCCCATTAGTTTACCCTCGAGCCCAACGTCGGACGTACATACTACGCGAATGTGGAACTCTCTTCCACACTCTGGCTTTCCCAGTCATTACAATGTTCAAGAATTTAAGACCAATGTACACCGACACCTCCTTTCCAACCCCTTCTCTTCTTCCTAATGCACTCACTGTGTCTCTGGCATAAAAAGGGTTAAAAAAATCCCTTGAGTGGGTGCTGCTATAACAGCTGCTTGAATACATCTCCAAGTCCCTGTTTCCTTCACTTTACTGTTTCGAAGAACCTGTGTCCTGGTTCTGGAACCAAAAGCTAATTGCTTCGACCGTTTAAAGAAACTCCGGCTCTTGGCCCGTGACTCCTTGAGAGATCTTTGAGCTGAGAACCTGCGGATCCTTTTCCTTTTTTTCCTTCGCAGAGTCTTGTTTTCATTTATTTTTTTTTGTATTCAGTACTCTTTCTTCAACTCCCTACGCTTTTCTTACTGTTCTTGTTTTCTGTTTGCGTCATCAGTGCAAGGGTTCTTCTGAATTTACGTCTTTTATGAGCAACACTTATTAGGCCAGTTCCACCTAACATCTCACTGAGATCTCAGAGATCTCTGACATTTTTTTAAATAAATAAATAAATAGAGTGGCGCGACAGCTCTTGAAGAGCCAAGGCCTAAGTGGCTTACTCTCATCAACAATTCTTTAGGTGCGTGTGAAGAATTGAGGGGACCTACAATTTAACGCCGATTCCGAACGGCAAAGTTGAGAAGCACTTTTTCATGACAGATGATACTCTTGGAAGTTTTGTCAGTTCCTCGCAAGAGGCAGTGCCCGTGAAAGATGAAATAAAAACTATGGGCCCAGGTAGGACTCGAACCCACGACGTTCTACTTAGCAGCCAACGCACCTAACCACTAAGCTACGGACACTACAGACATTTTTTTAAGTGGAACAAAAATTCTCAGCTGAGAACTGAGATTTTTTTCTGAGATCTCTGAGATGCAATTATTTGTGCAACAACAAATTGTAAGGTAAAAATTTTATCTCAATGAAAACTAAGAATTATGTTCCACCAAATGATTTTGCATCAGTCAAAGTGACATTAAGATCTTAGTGAAATGTTGTTAGGTGGAACTGGCCTTTTGGTTCCTAATGCCGTTGACGTCTAATGCAGGTGGGTGTATAGTTTCGGATAGTTTCACATTAAAATGTTAACTCGCGATGTGGGACTGAGTCAGTTAGTGTTTTGTCAATTGCTTTTGTTGCTCTGTTAAGCCTTACTTATCCACCAAGAAGGTATTTCTCTTCGATTTGTGCATTCAAACCCCGAATCATAATTCTGAAGTCATATTCTGGTCTCTTCGGTCAATTGGAGGAGAGATCGGGCTTCTTGTGCGCTGCAATTTTCCCTTCAATGTCATGTCTTAGAGACATAAAAATTACATGCTGTTAACCCACGTGTCCTTCTCATCTAACCATTGTTCATTAACTTGCTTTAATACTCCTATATTCATGAATCAGTGTATTAACCCGAAAGTTAAGGTTCAAGAGCGAATTTTGGGATCTTTGACACATAGAATGGCTTTTAATTTTAATTTTTTTTTTGTATATACCAAAGCAAATAATAAAAATACAACTATGAATAATAAATATCTGATGATACACGAAAAGTTGAATATCGTGTCATTTACTTGAGAAACTTTGCAACAAGCACCGAAACATATATTTGTTGTTCTTGTTAAAATTTGATTCATTTAAATTCCAATTCTTTGTTTTTGTTATGATTTGCGATATTCAGCTTACGTGTATAATCGGATCAAATGGTGAACGAATGAATGGATGTATAAGACAATGTTTAACAGGACAATCACAACACTGGAAATCGGCACGGATCGTCCTTGCACTCTCCACACACCAAAAAAATAACGTATGTTAACAAAACTTTTAAATGAGGTTACATTAATTTAATTTCTATTACATATTTGGAAAAATTCAGAGAACACACAAGCGCAGGCGAGCTAATAAACTCAAGTTCCACAGGAAAAAACACCACGCACCTCACCGCCGTCCAGACTTACTCCGACGCATTATCGCACAGCAAAAGCTACTTGGATAGCTGTCGGGGATCGTCGGGTCATACGATGAGCAATCAGTCGATTATGACGCCGACCAGCAACACGACGAACAATTTCTACAACAACAACAATGCCAACCACAATTACAGCAGCAATCATACCTACAATCCAGCAGCGGCAACAACCGGAGGAAGCGCACACGAAAAGCTGGTGGCAACTGCCGCTCAAATAACAAAAAGCCATCAGCCCATGCATCCACAACAATTGCAACAGCAACAGCAACAACAAGCTGTTCAGCCAATGAGCAGTATTCTCAAAAGCCAACTGGACGAACTGAAACAGTTACCACATCCTCTAGGTCAGAATATGCTCTCCTCGAATGAGATACAATTGTGTAATATACTCAATCTGCCTCCAACGCATTATTTGTCATTAAAGACGGTCCTGCTTAGTGGTGGAGCACTTTCTACCAACCTTTCGCCCATTGAAAACTCAATCAAACGGTATCTTATCAAAGCTGGATGGTTGAAGCACTGAATTGATTGTTGATTCCCTCCTCTCTAAACTAACTGAACTGAATATTGTATATTTAACTTTCACTTATTGGAAATGCAATTTATTTTGTATCGGCGAGGTGACTAAAGAAAACGCTGTAACGAAAATCTTGTAAAAAGAATTATTTATGCATTTGAAACTAAACACATTAACACATCGCGTGTGCTATGATTTATTATTAGAGAAAACTCGTCGATCTTTCATTATCATATTTGAATGAATAAACAATTTTAAAATTAGCCTAGTAGAAAAATTTAGAATTTAAAATTTGTCAAACGCCATACAATGTTATTCAATGAAACAATAATTAATTGTTACTAGATATTAAACCATAAAATTTGGCTGCGTTCTTTAAATTTCCTATATTGTTTCATGAAGACAGAACATATAAATTATTGTGCTTGTAGCTTATACACTTGAATGATAAATTGATATGTTATTGGCGCAAAATAGAGTTTAAAGGTACCATTAAGTTATGTATGCATTAATTAATTTAAAAATTTCAATTATGTACATAAATAAATAAACAAACGAAACCCGGAAAAAATAAAATTTTAAGCACTCACAATTAGAGTTAAATTTTACAGACTAGTTGTGGTTTAGATATGTCGGTCGAGAGGAAATAAATTTCGTTTTGCTACTGTAACGAAGTGTTACATGCTCTTATGCAACAACTCTATTTTTCCAACAAATAACTAAATAGACTGTCAATTTTGTATTTCTGATTCATATAATTCACGCTCACTTTAAAAATCACATATGCAGGCATAACTCATTCGAGCATATATTAACATCCATTTTATTAGGCCTTGAATCCATAGAAGACAATGCATAAGCAAAACAACTCGTATGACTCATTGACTCATGGCATGTTTGCATTCATCATCGATAACAGTCTTGATACATGACACAAGCAATTAAACCGCCGCCGTATAAACCTTCTGATCGACCAGAGCTATTGCCTGCTATGCTGCGTGCCACCATCGGCCGTAAATAAACCTGCTGATCCACCAGAGCTATTGCCTGCCGTGTAGTGCCACCAGGGGCCGTAAATAAATCTGCTGATCCACCAGAGCTATTGCCTGCTGTGCTGCGTGCCACCAGGGGCCTTAAATATACCTGCTGATCCACCAGAGCTATTGCCTGCCGTGTAGTGCCACCAGGGGCCTTAAATATACCTGCTGATCCACCAGAGCTATTGCCTGCCGTGTAGTGCCACCAGGGGCCTAAAATATATTCGCTGATCCACCAGAGCTATTGCCTGCCGTGTAGTGCCACCAGGGGCCTTAAATAAACCTACTGAATCCACCAGACCTATTGCCTGCCGTGCTGCGCCACCAGGGGCTGTAAACGTACCTGCTGATCCCCCAGAAATAAACCGATCGAGTGAAGACTTACCAAAAGCTCAAAAGGAAACAGGAACAGGAAACCCAGTAGCGGAAGCAAGTAACCGAACATCCGTCAAACGGATGCTAGAAACTAGATCCGAACACACACCGGAAGTGACGCCAGCGGATATCCGCTTTAGCAAGTTTAATAAAATTCAAGCAAAACTGAATTATTTTCTCTATTTAAGTTTAAGTTATAGTTTTACGACCTATCATTTGAGTTTCGTGTTTTGTTCAATAGACCATGGCGAGACCGGCGAGCGAAAGCTCAAGACCCCTGGGTCCTTTAGAGCATACATCCTTTTTCTACGGTTCCAGGCAAGATGAATTACTTAGTGAACATCTTATAGGTCTACTACGACTTACAAGGATTATGATCCCCTTCAAATAGCAACCAGACGCGGAGCGACAACGGATTGAGAGTTTGTACCTCGAGGTGCAACTCAAAAACTTGAATCTGTCATCTCGCAGTATAAGGCAGACATTACTGCGATCGAAAAAATACAACAACGAAAAGGAAAAATTGTGACAGCTGTACTGTCATGAAAGAATGCACATATTTGGATGCGGATTCGTCTTGGGAAATCGTCCAAATTCATGGATTTCAAGCCAATCAGTGATCGCCTGGCTGTAATCCGCATCAAGGCCACACTACAAAACATTAGTACAATATGTGCACATGCCCTTACCGATGATGCGGCGTCAAAATCTTACTCGGAGACTTCAATACAAAAATCGGGAAGGAAGACATCTCACAGCAACCTGGCGATCTCCGGAATGTCGAACCGCCAATCAAATCGATCATGTGCTAATAATCGGCGCAAGGCCCGCATCCAACATCTTGAACGTGAGCACTTTCCGAGGAGCAAATGTCGACTCTGACCACTTCCTGGTAGTGGCTAAGTTTAGAACTAGATTATCAAATAACAAAAAACACGTGCCACCAAAAGAAAGAAGCTAAACAAAGGTTGCCTTAGCACCCCGGAGAATACCAGAGACTACAGTGAGCGCCTGAGTGAGGGACACTCTGCCATCCTCCCAAATACCACAGATGTCAACACCATGTGCAACTGCAACCAATAATGCGAAATAATTTAAAATTTAGCCGAGTCAACCATAGGTTGCTAGCTACTTCCGAAAAAGAACCCGTTGTATGATGATGAATGCGAAGAGGGACGGAAAATGCATGTTTGCAGATGCTGCAGCGGAAAACAAGAGCAGCAAGAGGAGAGTACCGAACCAAAAGAAGAAGTGAGAATTTCGCATAATTTCGAGCAAGCCAATGACGATAGTGAAGCAAAACCAGTCAATGAAGACCCAGAACTAGCGCACAGTACAGAAGAGGTAGATAGGGCCATCCAAAAGCTAAAAAAAATCAAGTCTACAGGGTCGGATGGTATACCTACAGAACTCTTTAAATGTGGAGGAGGAGCATGCACCAGGTCACCAAAAAAGTGTGGGAGGAAGAATGCATGACCAGACCTTCGTCTATAAGCTCCATATGCCTCATCTACAAAAAAGGTGAATCTAAACCTACCGAGGTGTATCCCTGCTTAATGTTGCCTTCAAAAACTTTTCCAGTGAGAGGGCGTCTGAAACTGTTATGCAACACTATAATCGGCTCGTACCAGTGTGGCCTTAGGCCAGGCAGAACAACGATAGACCAAATATTCACACTGAGGCAAATCCACTTTCGAAAGAAAAATTCTTCGACGAATTTTCGGTCCTATATGCGACGATGGCGAATCTAGAAGAAGGTTTAACCGCAAACTGCAGGAGCTGTACTAAGATTTGGATGAAATCCCAGAAAGCTAAGAAAAGACGACTACATTGGCTCGGCTACATCAAGCAAATAGACGACAACGCTCCACCCAAAAAAGTCTTCTTTTTGCATCCCCCAGGGGACGACAAAGAAGACTGAACTTCAGTTACAAAGACCAAGGGACTGCGGATGCCAGAGCGCTTGGATTTGGGAACTGGAGAGTGGACAGTTCCCAAGGCAAGGCTGCTGTGTCTCAGGCTATCCTACATGAATCGAGAGCCGGATAAGTAAGTAAATAGAGTACGTTGCATCAAAATGAAAAAGAGAGAACATGAGAAGCGCTTGATCAAAATGATTTTGTGAGAATTCGACATCTACTAGGGGTTTCATAACCCGAATTGAAGTCTGTAGAGACCATAAAGGGAATATTGTGATGGGACTACAGACAGTGCCCTGATTATGGGATTCGCGGCGGAACGTTTTCAATTCGACCTTTCAAATTCGACTCGGGTCGTATTATTATTATTAACGAATTCGCGGCGGAGCAAAACAAAATCTTCCAATATTCCAGTGACTTTACACTTTTGGTTTGACTATTTCTTCCAATATTCCAGTTAATAATAATAAACACTTTTTCGCCTGTGAATCCGCCAATAAAAAGCTGTCGGGTTTGAGTTCGCCAGCAAACATTATGGTATTCCAAATTCGCCTTCGAATTCGTTTATTGGTCGAATTCAAAACGAAGAAGGCGAAAGCGAAAGCAATAATTGAAAAATAACAAACTCGATAGCAAAACGATTCGCCGCGAATCAGATAATCAGGCCCCAGTGCTTAAGAGGATATGGAAAGACCACTGCTCAAATCTTTCTAACGACTACGCAAACAATATTCCGCAAGCTATATTGAATCATACGGCTTTGTCTTCGACGTAGTCCACCAATTCCACCTACCCAACATAGACGAATTGAATATAGACTTATGCCCAACGAAACCGCTTGAGCAGACTTCTTAACTGCTGAACTGTACAAATCAAAGGAGATGATTAGGAGCATGAACCAGCTCATCTGCAGAAGTGACTTCTTGGCTGAGAGTCAGTGAGTGTCTGAAAAATGTATAATAATAGTGCTACAGCTCCGAAGAACTCAGTCGCTTAAATTCTTCAACAACACCTTGAGTGAGTGTAAGGAACTAAGGGGACCTTTAATCTGATGGCAAACCCGAGCGGCTGAGGTGAGAAGCACTTTTCCTCTACAAATGATAATCTTGGAAGTTTCGTCAGAGGACTTCGTAGGATGCAGGACCTATGATACGTGAAAAAAAAACATAAGAGACACGAAAAGACTTCGAATCTACCCCTCCTGGGTTACTGGTCACCGCACATAACCGTTATGCTACGGGATCTACTACAAAATGCATCCAAAACTCCAAAATAATTTGTCGTAAAATCACTCGTGTTTTTATGTTATTTTTATTGGTACAAAAGTATATTCTTAAACATATTTCATTCTAATAAAAAAATACATATATATTCCAAGTATTTAAATCTATATTTGTTTTTAGTTCTTTGTTTCACAACTGGCGCAAAAGGCCAGCCAAAATAATTGCTTAGAGCTTCTCTTAAAAGTTATCATCAAAAAATAAACAGAAAACTCATTTGTTCCTTAGGAAATACCTATAGAGTGTGTTTTTCTGACCACCTGCCATGGGCGCATTATTTGTACTGATATTAGGCGTAGGAGCTGCATTCGAAGGATTGAGGTTGTTAGCCTTGGCGACCATTGAACTCCGCCACGTGCTAATTAGTTCGTTCTGCACATCTAGTGGCAATTCGTTGAATACATTTTGATCGACACCCGATGGACATGGAATATTGGCCAAATTGCCACTGCCAGGTGAAACTGTTTTTAAAACAGTCGCCGATGGATGTTCTTCTTCTGCATGTAACTGTGATGTGTTCGGTTCAGGATTGAGGGCGACGACGACGGAATCACAGACCATATCACTCGGTTCAGTTGATTCACTTGGACGACAATCATCACCGCCGTTTATGGACGACGTAGGTGAATAGTTTGCTTTAGCTGTAGGCACCGTAAATGAGGTTGATGGCGACGAAATCGGACTCATTGAAATGTCCTTTTCACTATCACGAGAATTCAGTCGCAGATCAGAAACACGCAACTTGCTCGGTGATGCAATATCGTTTGAATCGTTGCCCGACAGGCATCTTCGTTTGGCTATGAGCAAACTGAAGCGACTCTTCTTCGGCGAAGGCTCCACTTCATTTTCCGAAAAGTCTGATATGTCAGAGGACGGTGCTTCCAAATCGATATTCATTGGGATCGGTGATGCAGTCGTACGTCGCCTAAAGAATTGATCACTGGGCCGGAAAGTTTCAGGCGATGAGAGAAAGGACTCGTCGCTTGTTATCGAAGTCACCGATTGTACTTCCAAGTCGGTTTTCTTTATCAAATAATTGGCAATCGACGATGATCCAGTCCTTCGTTGTTGGAACTTTGAGAAAGCCAAACCGATGAGTGTGATGTTGAAGGGTTTCTCTAGGTCGACGACTCGTTCGAACAGACGCATTATGATCTTGAGCAGTTTTGCGAGCGCTCCATCGGCCAGCGTTATTTGTCCATTTGCATTGGATTTGAACAAAGATGGCAGAATGTTAGCTTGCTTTGTCTCGCGATGGCTTGTTTTCTTTGCGGAACAAGTTTAGGTTACGTTTACCTGTTTATTGCGACCGGCTACCTCGCGAGCGTTTTGACGAGTTCTAGTATTACGCAGACAAGCTTGCTCAGCAGCTGGATCTCTTTGGGAAGTTGTAGTGTGAGTAGCCAAACCGAAAGAGTTTCAAGGTTGTTGCTTCCTGACCTAGTAGCAGCTAACGGTTAATAAACTATTTCTTTTGGCTGAA
>CAKKXW010000003.1:62218104-62260736 GCA_920937365.1 Sphaerophoria rueppellii
ACCATTATAGATCAATGAGTTTATTATAATATCATCTCGTCCATCAACATTACGACAGCTCACCTTCGTTCGATTGCATGAGTTGGGCAAATGAAGTCAAAGTTTGAGTCCCTCTAGCTTTTTCAAACCGAAGTTATAAGCATTGAGAATCATCTGTAACATGCTCAGGGTACCACCGACAAAGTCCAGTAGAATATTGCCGATGCTCCAGCCTACCGTACTTTTCCGTCTGTAATTCATGACGGCCTGAAAGAAAAAAAAAACACAAAATATACGAATGTAGTCAATTTTCAAGAACAGATTATTATCACTGCAACAAATTCACAGACAAAAACGATCTCCCTGAGTTTGAAACTGAAGTAAACGGGTTGAGTACGTTAGCTTGCTTCCACTCGACAGCATTACAACTACCTGCTCTACTATAATATTATTTGAGTAACTAGATATTACCAGTTAAACACTAGATCTTAGGTAAAATTCCAATTTTTCCGTATTTCAAAATTAAAAATCATAATGGCTGAAACACAAACACGCTTAAGCCGTGGCGTCGCCAGCTACAATGAATGAACTTTCGTCCTCACGTTTCGTTTGACAATCGTTAAGAAAAGAACGTAATATGACGTAATGGGACTCCAAACCGAAGCTTACGTTCAAATATGCTATACATACTTTGTGTGAAAGCTTAAAAGGTGTAAAAAGAAAGTCATCAAACAAAATTCATTTGTATTTGGAGAGATGATGATGGATGGAGAAATGTCATTCAAAACAAACTCGAAGCGGGTGCATCGTAACGTAAACGAAGACGAACCTAAAGCATGTTTGTGTTTCAGCCATAATACATACCATACATGTGGGGCCGAGTAACAGATCAGAAAGGAGAAGATGAGAAAGAGAGCTGTCAAAATTTTCAATGCCTCAAAGCTGGTCTAGCGGAATGTTCAAATAAGTATATCAGTAAAAAATGCTTGAGCTAAATGAAAAAAATAATTGCCTTTAAAAATATCTCTAAGCAGCAACACGATAAAAAAAAAACTCGATCTCGTCGCGCGACAAAGATGAAAAAAGGTCAACTTCTGAGCGTTTCGCCGGGCAACGAATGACGCAATTGTTGTTGTCGATGGGCGACTTCCATACAAATTTCACATTTTTGACAGCTGTCACTTTAGTCGCCGGGCGACTGGTGACGCATTCTGACTAGCTCTTTAATTTTGGTTTCTGTTATTTCCTCATTTATTTACATACGCGAAGTGATGAAAAAATTATATTTGCGGTATTTGGAGGGTAAAACGCAGGTACCTTTTCTCTTTTCTGATCTCTGAGTCTGGTCCCAGCAGGCTGAGCAGGTTCCCATATTCTAAATGTATAAAACACAATTTTGGGGTGTTTTTTGGAATGAGAATGATTAAAAGAGAGAACAGAGAATGGTTCTTGTCATTTAATATTATTTGAACGAATACAGTGAAATCCCTCTAACATTTCTCTTTATAATTCCAACAATTTTTGGTATCTCGTGAAAATTCCAATGAAATTAAGCCAAATTAAGTGGGTTGACCATTATGCAACGGAAATCAACTTACCTGTGGAATGTATTTAATCAACGTAATTGTTAATTTGATATAACTACAATAATACAGGAAATCCAGCCAGTGTAAAATACTTCCCAACGCCAAACCGGCTGTTATCACAACAATTAAAACAAAAACTCCAACAATGCCACGAGCTGTCAATGAAATTCTTTGCTCCGCTCTCTGTAAAACAAAATCAGAAATACCGTTAAACAACAATCTAACCTTAATTAAATCAACTTTCAACAAACCTCATAAATAAAACATTGAAAAATCGTAATACTTGTTGCAAACATTGCATGCAACGAGAATACAACATCATTCGCTAAAACCGGATTCAAGCCACGCGGATGACGACTAAAGTATTCAGCTTGCATACTCGGAATCCAATAGAGACCAATATTGAAAATACTGTACAGAAGGAATCCAATGAAATTCAACGCCAAGAAGTCAAAGTTAAGGCCGACCACACTTTTGCGTTTGAAATTTGTGTAGATTTGGGGATAGAATGATATTGACCATGCGATGAAGTAAATCCATCCGAAAACGGACGAGATGTAGACGATTGGCATGGAATTGGCAACCTGCACTCGGAAGAATATGTCTTGAGCTCTAAAATAGAAAGGAAATGAAGATTTGAAGTTGAACTGAAATAAAATTTGGGAATGACATACATCCATGTTTCATTTGGCTGGGCTTCAGCAGTGACATCGACTGATCCTGGTCTGAGACCGAGGATATTGACGGTGACATTGGATGGATTGTTGGTATCGAATCCGATAACTGATGGCTCGATATCAATGAGATCCGAATGTTGCTTGATGAGGGTGATACTGACGTTTTGGTTTAATGTGCCACTGTAGAGAGGAAAAGAGAGAAACAAATTAGTGGTGTCAATAAATACCTAAAACTAGTTTGGTAGGGAGGTCCTAAGAAGAGTATTGTATGTATTTCCATTTGGTTTTGGTATTCGTTCAATATGGTCAATGAAGTGGTAAGGCTTAAGAAACCTTGATGCAAGAGAATAACCGCTAGAGCGAATTCAGGAAGCTATTTTTTTTCAAAGAACATTGCCCGTTACGATAAAGGAAAGAAACAAGAAACGTATCGTCGACCAAATCGAAAGATAACACAAGTTTTAATGACAAAGGGCAACTTTTGAAGTCGAGGTTCAACTCTGAACCACGCAACGACTCAATAAAATCTCAGCTTCACTTTTAAATTAGTAAATTGATTTCACTGGGACAACTTTAAAGACTGTGCATCCATTAATCCATGGTTCAGATTTGACCCTCGATATTATTACTTTCGCCAGACCGGTGGAACCTTCGCTATGAAAACCGTACTACGGGTCATTAACAAGCTGCCATTTGGTAGGTATTTACATTTTGATATTTTGCTGATGACAACCCAAATTGACGGTTGGACATCTGGAACGTAAGGTACCAATTACAAATGAAAAATTAATGAAAGCTTTAAACGTCTGCAAGACAGATTAAATTAGGACTTCAGCCACTAAGGAGCTAAAATAACAGTGAAAGAGACGGCCAATGATTTAGGAGAAGGAAAAAGACAGAGCGCGTAATTTAGTGAATTTTATGAAGAGGTTAGATGATTGGAATTTGGAACCTCTTTAGTAAATGCATTTCCTTATATCGTCTTTACATACAATGTGCTCTTACGGCATGACTGAGCCTTAATTTTTACAAGCCTGATAGGTTCTTTCAGTTGTCTTTGTCATTTTTTGTTAGATGACATTTGACATTTGTCCTTCATCAAAAGAAACGTTACTTTCTCTTTCATGCAGTTAAGGACTTTTGTCTATCAAAGCAATGCAATAGTGAAAAGAAGACTTAAGGTTCCATCGGCGTCACACTGGTTGAGGATCTCAATCACTGGACACTGGAGACATCTAATTGTAGCGACATTTTTCAACATAGTTTTTCGAAAAAATGAGGTTCAAGCTTCTTCCTTTGAACCTTAAGAGGTTCTTGCACTTGTTTTAATCTAATCTGTCTATCCTAAGCTTACGGTGAATATTGACATTTCACTTCCATTATGTTCAAATGGAATTGAAAATTGATTACACGTACCACTACGGACCTAAGTACCTTTAGCTGTTCATATTATCCTCGCATCCCTACGCTTCGGCTGTGGGAATGCGACTACATAGTTTGATAAACTCATTAAACTCTAACTTAAATAGCATTGCTTCGAGAAAATCAATGGTTTTTTGAATCATTGAAAGGAGATACAACCCCATGAGTGGGCTACTATTTATAAAACTTATATCCGTCCAAAGCTTGAGTACACTTCCCATCTCTGGGCTGATGCTCCAGCTATAGTCCCTTGGATGTCGGAAGGTACACGAAAAAAAAATCGTTCAGAAAAATTGTTGATAGAGACATGATAGATGAATCATTTACATTAATTGAACACCGTCGAAACGTTTCGTGTGTTTCTGTTTTATCGTTACTTCTACTGTCAGTGCCTTAGTAAAATAGCCAGTTCTATGAATGCCCATCAGTTTACCCGTTACCCAAGAACCCAAACTTTAGACGTACTGTCAAGTACAGTGGTTTGTTCTTCAGCTGTACGACGTGAATGTGGAATGATTAACTTAATACTGTTGTTCCCTCTCATTGCAATATCCAACTTATCCTTCCATTTTTTTGTTTAAAGCTTGCACTGGGTCTCTGACATATTAAGAATTTACCTAAACGTGAACCCATTGCATTGGGTTGAAAATAATCCATTCAAAAATTTGATAATTCTTTGTCGCAAGTGTTCAAATTTTGTCATATGTGTTTGGTAAACTAGGATACTTGGCGAAGTTCTTACATACAACAAAAGCATTTTTAGCAAAATTGCCTCTAAATTATTCATTAACAACTATTTAAATTTTATTTTAACGTTTTTAAACTAACAATTTTGCTGAACATAAGTCATACAATTTTCAAGAAAACCTGGCGTATGGTTTTTGAGAAATTCTGAACTTTGATGAGGTTTTCTCAAAAGTAGCCAAATGTAACATATGACAAACGGTTTTCCAAACAACGGCTCTGTTTAAATAAACAAATAAATAGAGTGGCTTGAAGAGCCAAGGCGTGAGTGCGTATGAAGCATTGAGGGGACCTTCATTTTAACTTGGAAGTGTTGTCAAATCTTCGCAAGAGGCAGTGCCCGTAAAAGATGAAATAAAAACTATGGGCACGAGTAGGACTCGAACCCACGACGCTCTGCTTAGCAGCCAACGCACCTAACCACTAAGCTACGGACACTGCAAATTGAGTTTCACCTCAAAATTTATCACGTTACTTACTGAAGCACTAAATCCAGTTCTTCTTTGGAATTGACAAGCACTGTTATATCCCTTTTTGACACTGATAGAGAGTATGGATGCTCCTGACTGCTTACGCGAGAAACTGAAATAAAAGATAATACATTTGTTTTCATTAAAAAACTCAAACAAGAAAATCCAAATCGACTTACTTAAACAAATAGCCGCTGTTGCAAGTACTACTGAGGCCATTGTACTACGCCACCGTAAATTTCCCATTTTAAGGTTTCCTCTTGCAAGTAAAGCTTATTTCCTTAAAAAGAAATATAAAAGAAACTAAGTTATTCTCAAAACATTTGGTGGAGAGGCGAGAGTATGGAACAGATTTTGTAAACAGTATGGTTCACCGACTTTTAATCCTCTTAGAACGAAACCCAGAGTCGAGTCGGTTGTCTAGAATTAGAAAACAAAACTCAAACCAACAATTGGGTTACAGAAGACTTAGGTATGTGTTTACACTTAAGGAAACCAAAGGAATATGATTTTTCGTTTGCTCATCTTATTAAAGTATTTTTTGTTCAATTAATGTTTCTATTCAGCTAATTTAGAGGTCAAAACACTTAAGTAAGACTCAACTAAATTCGCAATAATTTATTTTTCTCTCTCAAGAATTAAATGATTCAGCAGAATGCAAGATGTTCCATGGATAAAAAGAAACTGAAATATGGGATGTGTTTACTACGAAAACGGCTTCCATGATTTCAATTAGAATAATTTTATTCACAACAAAAATTAAGAATCTTAAAATTTCGAAGATATTCCTTGTTTATTATTATGCAACATTATTAAGTTAGTTTAAGTTAGTGAGACATTAAAATTGATCACTCCCAATCTGGATTATAAAAGACCATAACCTGATAACCATTATCTTTTATATTAATAGTCAACTTGCGTTGATTTCTTGACACTAATCATTTTTGAGAGCTGACTATTCTGTATCGCATGTACGGTATATTTTACAACCTACTTTGAAATAGGAAAGACAAAATATGACGTTGAATTAATGACTTTGTTTTCAATTTCTATTATTTATTTAATCTGCAATCAATATCTCCCTTTAAAAAGCTAACAATTTATATAGAGCAAAGGTAAGTTGCGAGTCACTTCCGGTAGATGTATTGATTAGTATCATTCGCGCTATTGACGTTTTTCAGAAAAGTAACACACTTTCATACTACATTTTCGAACTTCGAAGTTTGTTTGTTCCGTTTCCGGTTGGATAAAAATGAAGGTCGAAAATATTATCTACTAGTTCTAGCTTAGGTATACTTTACTATGCAATCACACAAATAAAAGCTCAACTATCAGAATTTTTCTTGTTTTTTGCCAATTTGAGTTAACCGCACCAGCGGGACTTTTTCCGTTTTCCTCCGAATTTTGCTTCGTTGTAGTTTTCCGACAAGCAAAATGTCTCCGATTCGGAGGAAATCGGAGAGAATTCCGCTCCGACGGCAACGATTATCTCGATAGGTCCGATTAATAGCGTTTTTATTTTGATCATTCGGAACCATTCACACGATTCTGAATTCGTTCACTTGGTACATAATGACAGTTCTTGTTCTGAAAAGAAGAAAAAATCGATTCGAAATGAATCCGGAATCAAAATCAGCATCACGCATACTTGCACATACGTATTCGCCGCCATGTTTACAAATAATGCAAATAAACACAATTTCATGCCAACTACATAGACATGCAACAAGTAGAAACGAAAAAGTGTGTTTGCATGTTCGTTTGGTACCCGGAATCGAAGAGTTCTGTGTTCCGGATTAAACAAAAAAAAGCTATAAGATGATCGAACAGGGTAAACAAAACGGATCTACCGTCCTCTCTGTCACGGGTACAATCTTTGTATTAGCTCTTAAGATTTTTCTAAGAAAACGAGTTTTTGAACTCAATCTTACATTTATTTGTTTAAATTACTTTTTTTCAATTTCAATTAACAAAATAATTTTTTGCATTCCTCTCAAACGGTACCTGCCACGCCAGTTATTAGATTTTGTAAAAAAACTAATGAGTGTTTTTTTTTTCTAAGTTGGCAATAGTATCTAAACTGGCTGTCATTTTATCAGCTGTCAAGTGATTTATTTTTCCATCTTTTTCCATCGATTTTTCTTACGTTTCTTCTTCTTCCACCAATGTAACGGGTTAAATTTCAATTTTGACATTTTTCACACGATTCTGTTTCCAAGACGGAAGCGTCCTTCTCTTCTCAGAAGCATGCTATCTGTCAAAGGGGAATTAAAAACCCCTTGCTACTGTCCATGAGTGGCACTTGCATCAATGAGACCGAATATCTCGAAATTCTCAGTATGTGCATCACTGACCACCTCTTGTGGTCCGAGCACATACGCGATGTCGCCAAAAATGCCGCAAAATGTTTGGGTTTCTTAAGACGGTGCAAGAAATTTTTCTCCCCGTCTGATCTCGCTATTATCTATAAAACCTTTATCCGTCCAAAGCTTGAGTACAATTCACATCTTTGGGCTGGTGCTCCAGCTACTTGCTTAAGCCTCTTGGATGTAATACAAAAAAGGAGCTGTAAGAATGATTGGTGATAGAGAGATCACTGACGCATTCACCACATTAGACCACCGTCATAACGTAGCGTGTCTCTCCTTGTTCCATCGCTACTTTTACGGAAATTGCTGTAGTGAAATAGCCAGTTGCATTCCTCCCCTCAAACAATTCGTCCATACTACTCGCGCTTCTTGGAATGCCCACCAGTTTACCCTCGAGTCCAACTTCGGACGTACTCTCAAGTATAGGGAATCAGTTTTTAGCCGTACTATGTGAATTTGGAACTCTCTTCCACACTCTGTCTTTCCAGTCATTCCCAGACATTGTAATTCAAGAATTTAAGACCAATGTTCACCGACATTCACTGTGTCTTTGGCATAAAAAGGCTATAAAAATCCCTTGAGTGGGTGCAAATTATAAAAAAAATTTAAGGGATTGAAGCCACAGGATCGACTAGCATAAACGCCTTGCTAGTCGATCCTGTGGTTGTTCGATGAATTTGATCGAATTTCTTAAAGCGATGAAGATAAATATGTCAATGAACTATAATGCCGTATTAAGAGTGATGATAATTCTCAAGTTCATATTGACACATCGTTACATCCACAAAAAGTGGCTGTTTGGTGTGCTTTGAGAGTTGGTGAAATAATTGATGTTAAGCCATGAAAACTGACATTTTCGTTCATCAACTGAGCAAAAATGTTATGCATGAACTGTGGTTCAACAAAACGGTGCAACATGTCATAAAGCTCGAACCACAATTATTGGTTTATCATAGGAAACGTTTTGTAATCGCCTATAGTTTCACGGACCATTGAATTGTCCCCCAAGGTTGTGCGATTTAACACCGCTTGACTATATTCTAGGTGGATATATAAGTCGCTTTCACTTACAAATTCACATACAAAAGGCCGTTTAAGAGAACAAATTCAATTATTACTGGAAATAATGAAAATATTTCGGTAGCTGTCACTTTTGAAGCTGTCATTTGTTGACATTTGGAAAGTAGAAATCATTGTATACTCAGGTATAGTAGTATCAAGAATGGTATTTTCGATATTTTGTGCTACATCAAAACCAAAAAAAAAAAAATCCCTATAGAAAACTTATGTAAAAAATTAGTTCTCAAGATGGCACCACAATCGATTGCCAGGTCGCAGGTACTAGCTAGATAGAAATATAATGATAGAAATTATGCTATTAATAAAAATGGAACTATGCACACTTCAACAATGCATTGAAATTATTAAAATTCACTATAAAAGTGGTGAAAATTTGGCAGAGACGGTTCGTAGAACTAAAACATTTTTGGGTCGTCGTGAAGCACCTTGTCGGACCGCAATACAGAAATTGGTGGACAAATTCGAGCTGTTGGGACAAGTTAGTGAAAAATTAAACCCGTGCACGTCGCTCAAGAACAACTGAGAATATTGCTGTTGTAGCCCAAATTGTTGAAGAAAACCCAGGTTTTTCAATTCCTCGTCGTTCTTTGGAATTAGGCATTCCACAAACGTCATTACACCGTATTTTGCATAAAGACTTAGGTCTTAAGGCTTATAAAGTTCAGTTAGCTCAAGCCGGCTGATCATCAACAACTTCGTGTCTTTGCTGATTGGGTCCTTGAAATGCATGAAAATGATCCGGTATTTCATCGAAAAATCATCTTGAGGCTCATTTCCCCCTTGGAGGCTACGTCAACAAGCAAAACTGTCGCATCTGGGGCTCGGGAAACCCAAGAGTTATTGTTGGAAAGCCTCTCTATCCTCAACGTGTGACTTTTTGATGCGGTTTATGGTCCGGTACCCCGCCGGACCTTACTTTTTGGATAATGAGGGTGAAGCAAAAGTTAAGGTCAATGGATTGCGCTATCGAGAGATGATTAATGATTTTTATGGCCGGAATTGGATGGTATTGATCTGGATAACGTTTACTTTCAACAAAACGGCGCTTCGTGCCACACAAGCAATGAAACCATCGATCTTTTACGGGAAAAATTTCCGGACCGTGTTATCTCTCGAAGAGGTGATCACAATTGGCCATCGAGATCTTGTGATTTAACACCTTGCGACTTCTTCTTTTGCGGTCACGTGAAAGATATAGTCTACGCCAACAGCCCAGCGTCGATTCAAGACCTCATAGATGGAATTCGTGAGGCTATTGAGGACATAGGGCAGCCACTTTGCGATTTGGTTATGGAAAATTTCATGAAAAGGATATGGTCCTGTAAGCGTGGTCGTGGCGGTCATTTGGCTGATGTTACCTTCCTTTTTATAATGAAAATAAATAAAAAATGACATTTTTCCTTGAATATCAAAATAACACATCTTATTGACCCTTTAGTAATTGTATCTATTTTTAAATAATTTCCAATTAAAATCGAATTTGTTGTCTTAAACGTCTTTTTGTATGTGAATGCAAAAACATGACGAATGTTGTCTTTCAAATTAATTATTAAATTATGAAAATTTGAAGGCATTGTACTTTAGTTTTTTGACAGATTGACCTTTTTTCAAGTTCTTACTACACTTCGATGGATAATCATGGTCAAAAGACAATAAAGGTACAGTCAAAAATCAGCTCCGAAGAAGAAATCGCATCTATCAAAAGAAATTTTATTTTTTTCACTACACCTGAGTACTTAACATCACAACGCGTCTGGAAGATTCACAACCTTATCATTGCTTCCGTCAGTCAAGACCGTTTCAACGCGTTTCTTCGAAGCACTTCAGTTTTCACTCAACTTACACTTTCATACACACCAAAAGAAGAAAGAAAAAACAGACACAACAAGTCTTGTCAAGGACACAAAACTCACAATTTCCGAAAAGAAATCAGTTCCGTTTCAGTGGGCAGTAAGAGACGAAAAAACACTCATACACACTGTATGCCGGTTTAAATTCAATTCAAGTAGACCGTTTACCGAGCACTACCGCTATACAACATCACTTCGCGAGACTACAACAACTTTTGACTTAAACCCAAACGCGCAATCTTAATCGCAAAAACGATAACAATCAAATAAAAATTGTTTTATCATGCAAAAAACTTTTTTTTTTATGACACTCTCTGGTGCGGCGCGGCGTGGTGATGAATGGTGATCAAAACCGCGCAAATTTTATTAAACCCACGGAACCGACAATAAAGCTATAAAGCAAATTTAGAGATGTCACAAGTAAATTGAACCGATTAAAAAATGTCAAAACGATGACGCCATGAGATATGAGCTTTAGATAAAAATTTAATGAAACACGCTACCGTTGATTTGTTTGGAATTAATCTTTATTTGTTTGCGGAGAAGAGAATAATTGTCAACCTTTTAACTCGACAAGTAGAAGCAACTCTCTGACAATGGATGACGAAGTTGGAACACTGCTTGAGCTGTAGTGTTCAGTTGAGGAGGTTCTTCGTTTCAAGTTGAGTGTTCGATGGTCAATTTAATGCAATTAGTTGGATGAGAATCAGAGAATTATGTTGATGTATGGTGTGTCAGAAAGCTTAGGGGAAAATGGAGTTCAAGTAGCCAACAAATGAACAATCAGTTTTATGAAATTAAGTGAAGTGAGTTAGATATTCCGTATACGTTTTCAAGCATTTTCTAATCAGTTCTTTAATGGTCCAATGGTTTTTAGATTACAATAGTGTCCCATTTAACCTTCTTGTCCCTTATTTTATGCGTACCTCAAGTACAAGTGGATCAAGCGGATTGTATTGTGATTTATAAGTCGCAATGCTGCCGCTATTCATTTGTTGTCGTGTTGATGACGTACTCTTGCTGTCAACAACTTCGATAAATATTCCATAAGCAGAAGCACGATGGCCAGTAAAGGCATTTGGCTCAAAGAAGAAGAAAGTAAATTATTGGCCCTGATTCGGGGTATGAGAGATGAAAGTTTCGCTCAGCTAAGAAAAAATAATTAAACCCAATACTTGGGGGCATTTCCTTGATTTACTTTGAACATTGCGTGCAGAAACAGTGGCATGTCGTTTGCTGTCGTGTCGTGTGTCGATGCCAAATGGTGATGCCGGCACATTAATCAATTCAATAAAATATTTCGTTGACGATAAATGGATTGTTTATCCACTCAATGGCTTATTAATTTCTTTTCTTTGAATCAATGAGGGGCATTAATTTGTTCTATTGTTGGAATTAGTTTGAATTTAGAGGGTTAATTTTTTTGAAGAATTTTGTATGATGTAAGATCTTCGTTATAAAGAGCAAGTACTTGGCGGTTAGTAATTTTTGTTTATCAGGAAATGAGAATTATTTTGAACAACCAGTTTTAATGAGTTATTTATTTGTTTAAGTGTATTTTGCGATTTTGGGATTTTGGATTGGGCTCAAATTTAAGGTAGTTGAATGAACTCTTAATGACACTACAAACAAATATAAAGTCATAAGCGTGATAAATGATATTTTTATATTTAAAAAAACGCTATAATCCGATCAATGGCGGTATGGGATAACATTAGCTGTGACCTGTGAGCAGTTTGACAGCTAAAGGGTGTTTTTTTTTTAGAGGTATCGAACTTTTGAATGGAACAAAACAAAGGTGTTTTTTTTGACATGAAGTTAACTTTAGTTTGAAGATAATATTCTGGTATTACAATCTAAATATGACCGCCACGGCTGGATTGGTCCTAGTATAATCTGGCGTACCAATTTTCGATGACTTTTTTCAAAAATCAAAAACAGAAAATTGCCAAGTGGCATTAATTCTCACGATCTTGGAGGCCAAATCGACACGAGCTGTGTGTCTTGTTGAGACAACCGCTCATGTGCATCATAGTTTTAGTCATAGATGAACTAAAAAGTCAGTAATCATGGGTCTTAGGGCTGAAACGCAGACACGCTAAAGCTTCGGCTTCGCCTGACGTGTATAATCTCAGCTATAGGAATTCAACGCATGATATCACAATGAAGAATCAACCTTACGTTTCGTTATATTAATGTTACGTAACGTATCTCCAAACGAAAGATCTAGTTCAAATATCCTGAACATTGTGCTCGTTCACTCTTACTTGCGTAGGCTATCCGGATAGGTTTTGAAAAATAGCAGATGCTCAAACCAAACAAATCCAACAAATTCTGGTATAGGTGGTTATCTGACAGAACAGTTATTGAAATTCATAAACAGCTGACTTGTAGGCTACCTAAGTCCAAACTGAACGCAACCATTTGCTTTGTCTGACAGCTCAACCGCTGTAAAAAAAAGAACGCAAGTAACGCAGACGAAGAGAAAGATGAAGCGTATTTGTGTTTGTATTTGACTCTAACGTTCTGTACGGACTATTAATTCCCTGTCGTTTGCTTGTGCAAAACAGCGATGGAGAACTCACGCTGCTCCTTCAATTATCTTACGGAATCATTCGATTTTAAATAAGAATTCAGACAGAGCGATGCACCGTCATGCCGATCTACCATCTTGGTAGAGGCACTATCTTTCAAAAGTCTGTTCAACTTCTTGCATACGCCCATGACACTTACATTTAGGGAAGAACACGTGATGGCAATGACGCCTCTTTAAGAATTGAGACTGATGCGGAAAAAATGGGTATAGCGGTAAATGGCGGAAAAGCGAGGTATACGCTGTCTTCGGGGAAGGACACCCAAAACCGACGGGTCGGACAGAATGTCATGATAGACGCATATAATTACGAGGTAGTAAAGGAGTTTGTCTACCTTGGCTCCGCTATTAACACGGGCAGTAACACCAGCGCCGAGATCAGACGAAGAGTGACTCTTGTTAATCGCTGTTTCGTTGGGCTAAGAAAGAAATTGAGTAGAGAGTGGGCTTTCTCGAGAAACTAAGGTAAAACTCTATAACACCCTCATCGTCCCAGTCCTGCTGTATGGTGCATGGACCCTCATAAAATCGGATGAAAGTGCCTTAGGCTGTTTCGAAAGGTATCTTTGGCCTCGTGTGCATTGGTGGAGAATGGAGAAGGAAATTCAAGAACGAGCTTTACGGGCGGTTTTGCAACGACATGGACCTAGGCAGATGTGTCAAGGTGCAACTACTCATACGGCTTGGTCATATAGAGCGGATGGGCACTACACTAATGCTCGTACCCTACCCTGCTGACAGAATGGCTGCCTCAAGTGCTGCCATCTCCTTGTAAGTTTCTCAACACTCGTATTCAAACCGAAATATCTGTTGCTGAGGCAGTCATACCTCATAACATGTCCATTTATTTCCATTTTGCGACAAAGTATAAGTTCATATCAAATTTAGAATAACAGTTGCTCATTTTTCTTGATGTACACTAAGATAGCGTTCAGTGATGTATGAATATGTATTTCCTCGTGTGAAATGAATTGTAGATGTAGCAATCAACTTGAACATTTTATCACGTTGTACAAACGACATCAACAAAACACATACAATTATTTAAAAAAAAATTCATTTGTTTTTCTCTCCTGAATACTTTTTTATATTTTTTCAAGTTATCACATTTCAAAAGTAGTAAAAAGTAAAGCTTCGAGAATTCTTATCTCCACCGTTGTTAGTTAATTTTCTTTTTTTTATTGGATTTTCCTGGTTTCACATTCATTTTTATTAATTTATTGTTTTATGGTCATGCTTAAAATTAAATGTTTATTTTAAGGTTTATTGTTTAAATTAAGCAATAGTCTACAAACGACAATAAGACATTTTAATTGATTGCAAGCAAGAAACCTTCTTTTGTTAATGATGATTGCTTAACCTCCTTATTGTTGGTTATTTTATCGGTCATTCTTTCTTCGAGCAATTATATATTTTGACAAATATAAATTACAGTTGCAAATGTGATGCAATGTTAACTGATGAAATCTTCAACGCATTAAGCTTCGTTTTATTTTACTTTTATAAATTATGTAGATACATATTACTCTGAGTTCAAACAGATCATAAATCAATAAATTAAAAAAATTCCAAATTTATGGTAATGGTGTCAGATTGACTGACATGGATACATTGACGCAAAGTTGCAATGCCTCACCGCATACATTGTGGCTACCTTTGTTTATATGATTGGGGAGTTGTCTCATGATTGCAAATGATTGTGGAGCCATCTTGAGAACTTTCACAGTGCGAATAAAACGCTCCAACTCACTTTATCTGTCAAATTAAATTTGTATGGCAATTGTTACATACAACGTCGCAAAATTAACCTGAGGGTTGCGCCTCGGGTTACACAAAATTAGCAAGTACATACTTCAACTTAAGCGAGTACATAACTCATCAGATAAGCTAAGATCATTGGATTTGCGTAGTAAAATAATTCTTCTTAACGCCAACAGCGCTGTCTTCATTTCAATGATTGTATGTTATATTGCCGGCAATTGTCATTTTTTTTACTGGCCTTTTTATCGACTGCAATCCAAATTGTTGTTGTTTGCCGAGGGAAATTTTCTGTTCTGGCTACTGAGTAGTGAAAAAAACATCAATATGTGCCTGGTTACACGAGCGAAAAAAAAAATTAATTCACGAAAGAGAGCGGATGATTTTTAGAAAGAAGGAAAGGGATGGAAAAAAATGCCAAGTTTCGTCTTTTTCCTCATTTTCAGATATGAGTTTTGCGTTAAAAATCATGTTTCTTCTCAAAACGTTCTCCTTTTGTCAGACATTTTCATTTCTATCTGCCGGCGAACAACAACAATTTTCCTTTTGTCTTGCTCGTTTCTTGCATGCCCACTTAATTTTTTTTTTCTGTGTGTATCCACAAAAGTAATTCTTTTTTGCGCTCGTGTAACCAGGCTCTATTATAATAGAGCTCGGGAGATGTAGCACTTCGTACAAGTGAAGTTGTCACGTCAAATCGAACGATAAAAAAGTCTTAGTGTTCTCTCTTTCCCTCTCTGGACTTCCCGCTGATTAGAAAGGAACAGTCAAAATCAAATGAGCTCAGAGAGAGAACGAGATAACCTTTAGATCTTCTTTCTTTCGGTCCGATATAACACTTTTCAGGCTACCTTCCGTGCTCTATTATATTATCTCTATGAGCTACACACAGAAAAAAAAACAGCTTTCTGATGCAAAAAAAATTGACAGCAGAGGAACTCTCGTTAGATTTCAATAGTTTCAATTAATTTTAGTTTGTGATTGGATCCAAGTCGCAGCCATTTCCAAAATTAAGACACACAACTCCAACGGTATTTTTTTTATTTTTAACATGTTCGACGACAAAAAAATAAATAGAGTGGCGCGACAGCTCTCGAAGAGCCAAGGCCTAAGTGGCTTAGTCTCATCAACAATTTTCTTGGTGCGTGTGAAGAATTGAGGGGACCTACAATTTAACGCCGATTCCGAACGGCAAAGTTGAGGAGCACTTTTTCATGACAGACGATACTCTTGGAAGTTTTATCAATTCTTCGCAAAAGGCAGTGCCCGTGAAAGATGAAATAAAAACTATGGGCACGAGCAGGACTCGAACCCACGACATTCTGCTTAGCAGCCAACACACTTTACCACTATGCTACGGACACTACTGTTCGACGACAAAATTATACTAAAATTATCTGTCAAAAATGATACGATATGATAATGAAACTTAAATCACGACTTCGAGTTTCGTTAAAATTTATGAGATTCATGAAGTTTTTTATTGTTCAACCCATCTCTTTCCTTCTTGTTGAAAATCTTCTATCTCTTTTACATTTTGAGTCAAGTTTCATGAGCACTTGTGTCAACAAATTCGTGGAAAAATTTGAGATTGTTGATAAAATAGTATTCGATTCATTGATGATGTCATGCTATACATTAATGTTATTTTGTAATGCAAACGCAATGCTTGCAACAACAATAATAATAATACTAATAAAAAAGGGTGACACGACAGCTCTGAAATCCAATAAAAGTGGAATGTTCAACGCTCATACGTGATACGTCATACACTCATACCTACTACTAGAGAATTGAATGTTTTTTCGTCAGACGTGCAGGTTTCTTTTGTACAGAAACTATTCTGTCAAAGCTTTTCTTTTCTAGAAGGATCTCGTCTTAAGATAAAAACAAACATTATCGAGAACAATCCTTTCTTCTATCACATAGAAGGGCGTTTTTTAGCGTTTTACATTTTTTAAAAGTAGTTAAGCGAACCTTCGTTACATAATAGGTGAACAAAATGTGTCGCTGGTAACCCGGTGACGAAAATGACATAATTTCATTGAGCGGAAAATTGTTACAAGCAAACCAAACATATCGTCCCTGGCACAACGGGCGTATCCACTACTTCCGATTTCCTCCTTTCCCTTTTTGTTTTGTTTTGATATTAGTTTGACAGCCCGTCGTGCGATGCGTTCATCATTTTTCAACGATTTCGGAATCGATTTTTATGACAGCTGTCATTTTCAACGCCGAGCGACGGGCGACATATTCTGTTCAGCTCTAAATTCTCATGTCTCATTGGTATTTCAATTATTTGTAAATTGTATTAAGAGCATGCACCTGCACTCATTACTCATAAAACAAATTTTCCGTTATTCAGTGTGACTAATTTCTTATACGTTTGAACGGTTATGTTTAATTAGGTGTAACCCGTTGCGTATTTGTTTTTAATCTATTGAATTTTTAACTTATGGTTCAAAAAGTACTCAACTCACAAAAAAAAGCACATATAGCTGGAGATAAAATGAATGCCATGAAGTTAACAAATAAAATTTAAAACCAGAACCATTGAGAAATGTTTTGCAATTATTCAAGTTTTTTTTTTTTGGAACAAAATTAAATTAATCTCGTTCTTATTTTCCAAAAAATCGAGTCTAGAACATTGTCCCATTTCACATAGTAAGAAATTCAAACATTTTTTCAAAATTAAAACTGTCATTCAAGTATTTAATTACATAAATGATTTTTGACTTTTATGTCTCTTTTCAAGGCCGTTATAAAGGATATAATTCTTTGTATATCGTTTTCGTTTATAAGACAATAGGAATGAGAAATGGAAAACTCAGTTGAAAGTTTGTGTTTTAGTATTCTGGATGACTTCTCAATAAATACGTTTGGAAACTTTTATGTAAACGGTTAAGTATTTAAGGCCAAAGGGATGTCAATAACAGAACAAACTGACAAACGACATGATAAGTTGGAATTTTTAGAAAGACTTACAGCTAAATTAATAAACACAGAATAGAGAAGGATTAACCGTTATTTGTGGTGTAAGTGGACAATGCTATTAATAAATTAAAAGCTATTGACGTTTACTAACTTCTTCCGCCGTTTAGAGTGGAAGTGGAAGTAATTAAATGTAAAAAAAAAACTGTTTGTCTGTCAGTTCAATAAATGGCGTTCCAATCGATTTCCACCTATATCTATCTATACTAATATATAAAGGTGAAGAGTTGTGAACGCGGGAATCTCTAGAACTACTGTTTCGAATAGTATAATTCTTTTTGTGTCCATTAATCGAGGAAGACTTCAGGATACTTAACATTAAACTGTGACCAATAGGAGCAAAGAATCGGTGGAAAATGTGAAAAGAACTGCAATAAAATGTTAATTTTTCTGCGTTTTAACGCGCTTATCTCAGGAACTGCTTAATAAAATTGAACAATTCTTTTATTGTTGACTGGTCCATTTATCGTAGAAGGCTATGAAGCGTTAGTGAAAAATGTGGAAAAAATGGCAAAAAATATTAATTTTGAAGGCGTCTCTTGTCGTCTGTTGAGCGTGCTGATCTCAGGAACTACTTAATCAAATCGAACAATTCTTTTTGTGTTGAATAGTTCATTCATTATGGAAGGACTAAGGCTATATAACAATAGGAATCAGTGGGAAATGTTTAAAAAACGGCAACACATTATTCATTTTTCTGATTGTTTGAACGCGCTAATCCCAGCAACTGCTAAATAAAATTGAACAATTTTTTTTTTTGTATTGAATAGTCCATTTATCAAGGAAGGGTTTAAGCCTTACAACGTAACGCTAATAAGTAACGGTTAATAAGGCGAAAGCATCAGTGAAAAGTGTAGCTTAAACGGGGAAAATTATACATAGATGAAGGCTTCGAGTTAAGAACAATATCAATTTAGAGACACTGTTTTAAAATAACTTTGCAACAAAATTCCCATTCGAAGAGACGCACCTCTGGCCGGTGGATGAAGTAGAGGCGGACGAAGTCGCGTGCAACTGCTAGTAATAAATATACATAGCGAAGACAATAACAAATCGGTTGTCAAGAATGAAGTTAGATTAGATGAGGTGTGAGGATTATGTGGCTGAATTTCTTCCAAAAATTCCAAAGGGAATTTTTCACTCTCAGCGCAATTCTAAATATTCCCCGGGAATAGTTAACCCCGGGAGGTGTGTTCTCCCGGGGACAGATTTTCCTTATTTTGAATTTACTATTCTGGGATCAAGTTATTTGTCATACAAGAATTATCTCTGCTTTTGGCATTTTCTCTTTTCAGCATCTCGGCCGATATTGCAGTGATTTTGCTCGAACATTGGTCCTTAAGCTTGTCTAAGTCTTCGGTTTGTTAGAATTCAGGCGATCTCAGTGGCCAGTCCATATCCCCCATTTCAGGATTTGATCGATTTGAATGTGGACGGCCCACTACAGACTGTCTGATTTAAGCGATAAATAGTGTCACTTTTAGGGTTCTGAGCCTACCGCGATACTTTTGATGATACGCACGCTGGGTTGCAATAACTGAACGATTACATTTAATGTCCATTGTCAGTGTCACTATTACCATATGTTCTGTGAGCGTGAACCGATTCATGCTATTAGGGGTCCACAAGGAAATCGAGCAGAAAAAACGCACATAGGCACATGCGAGCATATATGTTACTTACACACATATCGTTATAAAAAGGGTTGATTCGGATTCTAGTGATCTCAAAACAGGGAAATATCCAAAAATCACGAAATCGGCTCGGATTTTTGTCAAATTTTAAAAATATGTTTTGGCGTTTGTGTCAAGTTTCGTCGGAAAATCCTTTAAAAAGGTAATTTGCGACCGCAGCACCACGTGTGGAGAATTTTTCGAATTTGAATAAAAGAGATTTTATTTTTATTTATTTGATAAAATGATCCACTAAATACCTATAGCGTTTTTTTTTTTTGGTTGTGCGGAACTGTTCCGAACGATTCTGAATTCGTTCACTTGGCACAAGATGACAGTTCTTGTTCTGAAGAGAACAGAAAAACGGTTCTGAATTTGAAGTCGGAATCAAAAACAGATTCAAGCATACATGCACACATTTGCAAATACGTACTCGCCGCCATGTTTAAAAATGAAGAAAATAAAAGAAATGTCATTTGTGATTTGCAATTCTGCATATGAGGGTTCACAAATACATAGACATTCAACCATTAAAAGCAAAAAATGTGTTTGCATTTTCGTTTGGTATCCGGAATCGGCAAGTACATAACAACACGGATCCAAATTTGGATAATACACTGGATGGGGCATTAGTTCGCAGCTCAATTCTATTAATTTGTGAAATGTGAGCCGGTATTGGAAAATTTTCGTAGCCGAATCGGTCCATTAATTCGACATAGCCCTGTGACCGTTTTGCCTTCCTCCACGTAGTTGATGTGGATCAAACCTATTAAATCTCATCCCCCTCATCTCCAGCCTCCTTTTTCATTTTCTAAGGACCACGTTCGCCGGCTGCAGTCCACTGTTTCACCTATTACTAGGAATCTAATGTGTTCCGCAGGCTGTTATTAAACGACGAAGATACTCCTTGAACAGCGTCAAACAATTGATTCTTTTTTATGGTGGCAATCAGAGAAAAAGTGTTATCGTACACGATGCAAACGCTCTTTGGTTTATCTGCCCGAGTTACCTTCCAGATTGGTTACAGATATTGTAAAGCTTGTGTATCATCGTTTCGCTCATACCACTGAAAATATCGCTGCTGTAAGTGAAAGTGTTGCCGAAGACCCGAATGTGTCGATTCCTAGTCGTTCTCAGGAATTAGGACTGTCGTATGGCGTATTTTCCAAGTCCAGCTTACAGAACAACTGAAGCCGGCTCACCATTCACAACGTCATAGATACGTCGAATGGGTGCTTGAACAGCAGACGGTGGACGGCGATTTTTCGAAGAAAATGTTCTTTAGTGACGAAGCACATTTCTCACTCGGTGAGTATGTTAATAAAAAAGCAAAATTGTCGAACTTGGGATTCTGGGAATCCTCAAGCAAATGAATGAGTGGCCATTTCATCCACAAAAAGTCACTGTTTGATGCGCTATGTCCGGAGATGTGATTGGGCCTAACTTGTTTGAAAATGACGATGGAACGACTATCACCAAAAATTTTTGCCTGCTATTTAAGAATACGACTTGGAGAATATGTGGTTTCAACAAGACGGTGCCACATGCCACACAACTCACAACCGAATATGACTTGATTGCAAGAGATATCTCCTCGCTGGACTTATTTTTGTGCGAATACGCGAAAGACCGTGTCTTTGAAGCTAGATTTTACTTAAAGAACAGTTTAGAGCATTTCATTCGCCATCTACTGGTTAGTACTAAAAAGTAGTTCAAATGTCCCAAAGGAACGCACCTACAGTTGCGTATGATATACCAGGTCAAAAGTTCTCTCGTTATATCAAAACTATACATAAGTGTCACTGTTCACATGTCAAATATTAAATTAGGCATAATGGTCCCTACACCTCTTCCCAAACCTGTCATAAAATTTCTAATCAAATAAACTGCCATCGATAAGCTGCAGCTGTCTGAATCAACGTCTACAAACCCGCAATAACAATATCATTAACATATCATTTTCCATAAAAAGAAATGTATTACAGCAACAAATTAGATAAACCAATAACATAAGCACGATATTCAAACAAAGTCGAATATTCATTTTATGTACTTATGTCGATGAAAAAGAAACAACATAAGAGAGTTGAACAAAATCTATTTTTGTTGACATACAACAATCTTTTTTTATTATCACCTTGACTTGAGGGAAGCTGTTCTTTCGCAAAGCTAAAAAAAAGTAAGATAATAAGTCAGAAGTGAGAAACTCTCCATATCTCTTAACAGCATCTCTTTCCGTTGAGATAAATTCAGCCACTTTCAATAATTAGAAAAACAGAATCTCCAAAATAAACACAGACAAATGTGCTTCCATACATTTGTTTTGTCTCTACTCTGTATCTACAAAGTACTAAGAGTCTGATAAACAAAACACTTTCAATTAAAAAAAGTAACTCACCAGCTGTTTTAACAAATTTGAATCACAATAATTGTAGGACTTTAAACGACCTTAATCCACTTTCGAGCTCATTTCTTTGAGAGTGTCAGAGCTCGTAACATTCTTTAATAATGATCGATTGACAAAACGATAAAATAATATATTTTGTTTATCGAAACTCTCTAATCGCGAGCGCTTACGTCCAATAAAATCTAATCAAAATGAAATTTGAATAAAATTAAGAGAAACCAAAACAAAAACAAAAACTCGACTAACTTTGGTGTTAGGTGAACTTGATTGAAGCTCGCAGTTGAATGAACAACTTCAGACTGATTGGTGTAGTTTGGTTAAACGATTGTTAAACTCAGACTTGGGAGTAGATTTTTGTTGAAAATGGTTAAACAACTGAACTGGAGCAACAAGCCCGATGTGTGCAAAAGGGGTAAAAGATATGGGAGTGGGTATGGCGGCGGTGGTATAACCTCTGTTGTTAATTTTTTTTGCTTTTGTATGAATGCATTACACGTGCTTGGTAGCAACTTAAATGATGTGATGTCTGATCTGATGTTTTTTTTTTTTTGGCAGGTGTTGTTGATATGAATTGGAAAGATGTTGAATTAATGCACTTGAGCCGGCATAGCAGGAGCGGATCGTGTTTGTGTGATAAAACCTCACTGACATAAGCAAAGCAGGGCCCTCAGGGATTTTTAAGTGGAAATCTCAGTTGAGATTTCAGTTCTTTGTTTGAATAAAAGACGTTTAAGGCTTATGTAAAAAAAAAAACCTGAAAAGTCACGCTTACGTTCCACCTAATTACTTTTTATCAGTCAATGTAATATAGAAAATGTTTGTCATGCACAACGGATGAAATCTGACAGTTTTATACGCGTTAAGACAGCTACCCATAGAATACGTGAATCTGTTCGCGTTGACCATTTTTAACTGACAGATCAATAGAATACACATGTTTTCATGGAACAACGCTCCCTCATCCCATAAGCAAAGAGCACGTGACGCATACAACAGACAGAGTTGGTCATAATTTCTATTTTTTGTGTTCGATGATAAAAGGTCATTCAATAAGAGGTGTTATTTTTAATAGCCCGCTATTTCGGTAGCTGTCACTTTTGAAGCTGTCATTTTTTGACATTTGACAAGTAAACTACGCCATTAATAAAAATGGAACGATACACGCTTCAACAACGCATTGAAATTATTAAAGTTCACTATAAAAATAGTGAAAATTCGGCAGAGATGGTTCGTAAAACTAAAACATTTTTGGGTCGTCGCAGTCGTGAAGCACCTTGTCGGACCGCAATATAGAAATTGGTGGACAAATTCGAGCCGTTGGGACAAGTTGGTGATGCGAAGAATTAAACCCGTGCACGTCGCTCAAGAACAACTGAGAATATTGCTGTTGTAGCCCAGTGTTGAAGAAAACCTAAGTTTGTCGATTCCTCGTCGTTATTTGGAATTAGGCATTCCACAAACGTCATTACACCGTTTTTTGCGTAAAGACTTGGGTCTTAAGGCCTATAAAGTTCAGTTAACACAAGACGAACTCAAGCCGGCTGATCATCAACAACGTGTCTTTGCTGATTTGGTCCTTGAAATGCATGAAAATGATCCGGAATTTCATCGAAAAATCATCTTGACTGATGAGGCTCATTTCCACCTCGGAAGCTACGTCAACAAGCAAAACTGTCGCATCTGGGGTCGGAAAACCCAAGAGTTATTGTTGAAAAGCCTCTTCATCCTCGACGCGTGACTGTTTGGTGCGGTTTATGGTCCGGCGGGGTCATTGGACCTTACTTTTTCGAAATTGAGGCTGGAGCAACAGTTACGGTCAATGGATTGCGCTATTGAGAGATGATTAGTGATTTTTTATGGCCGGAATTGGATGGTATTAATCTGGACAACGTTTGTTTTCAACAAGACGGCGCTATGTGCCACACAAGCAATGAAACCATTTATCTTTAAGACTTCAAAGATGGAATTCGTGAGGCTATCGAGGACATAGGGCAGCCGCTTTGCGATTTGGTTATGGAAAATTTCATGAAAAGGATATGGTCCTGTAAGCGTGGTGGTGGCGGCCATTTGTCTGATTTTGTGTTCCATTATTAACGGCATCCCTTCCTCATTATAATGAAATAAACATCCGATTATTTATCTCAAAAAATGCCATTTTTTTAAATATCAAAATAACACCTCTTATTATAAACCCTTTACTTTGACAATTAAAATTGACGAGCAGTCAATAGCCAGTTCCACCCCTAACAACATCTCACTGAGATCTCAGAACTGAGATTTCTGAGATGAAATTATTTGAGATTCGATTTCTCAATCAGATTGACAATTTGTAGGGTAACCATAATATATAATCTCGTTTTCCATTGGGCTATTTTTGACGTTTCTTCTTCTACCTCCATGATGTGATAAATGTGTATTCTTCGGACGATTCGGTTTTCAAAACGGAAGAGTTCTGCTCTTCTCAGAAGCTGAAGCATTCTGTCTGTCAAGGTCGGTCCAATGGAATGGTTTCAGAAGACTTCTGGACTCTTCCGAATGCTTTTGGACGTTCAATGGAAAACGACATGAGAATTATGTTCCATCAAATGATTTTCACTCAGTCAAAGTGACATTGAGATCTCAGTGAGATATTTTTAAGTGGAACTGACCTAATTAAATGTGTTCCCGTTGCAACAACAAAAAGAAGATGATCTAAATGTTGTGCAAAAAATAATTTTGACTCAATTTTGGTGTTTTAATTTCAATATTGTTTGAATGTTTGCAAGTTTTGTGGTTAATTTTCACACCAAGCAAATGAAACTGTCAAAGTATAAGGCGTATTCTATGGTACGGTTCCATCCGGCAAATACGTTGACCGTTCGTTGTCTTTATGCTTATTGGTTGAATTGTACCCATGGCTTAATGGTTATGGTTGTAAGCCTATAATAATAAAAATGCGTACTGGTTCGAATGCTACTCGTGTATTAAATGTTTTTAAATTCCATTTATGGCATTATGGTTTCAACAAATCGGTGCAATATATCGCTGTCAGATATGATTCTACGTAAAAGCACTAACTTGAGAGTATAAAAGCTAGCAATACCTTACCTTAACTTCAAGTCACACAGTGTAAATGAAAACTATAAGAGGGTTACGAGTATTTCCGGGATTGAAAAGATCTGTAAAACTGGATTGAAAAGCTACTAAACTCTAACACGGACGGTCTTACACTGAAATTAAATTTCTTAAATTTCCTTATTCATTATTGTCAATGGTCTGTACACACGAACATATTCAAATTTAATATTATAGGTTCACTACGACGTATACTTAATATTTTTTCCTTGCAAAATAATAAAAATTATAGGTTTTTAAATCAGAAAGGGTTATAATTACAAAAAGTGTATAAATAAGGTATAACATCGCGCAAAGTATTAAATAATAATAATTACTTCCCAAAACTCCCGAATTTAATGTTGTAAAGGAGTAGCTAAATTATTTTACTGAAGAATGCGTTGACGGTTTGCTTGTGATTCAGAATTTCGCTCTTCTTGTTGAAGTGAATGTTGGCTCAGCGAGGCTTTGAGTTAAATGCACTTAATTTTTTATTATTTTTTATTATATTGAAGATTGTTTGAAAGAAATAAGGAAACGACATAGGAAATTCATTATGTTGCAATTGCTCTTGCAGACAGGAAATTAAAGCTTGTAACACCTATCTGGTCATCAAACTCCAAAAAAAGGAGATCTTACAAAGTGCGGAAACTGGAGAGAGATTCTCGTTCTACCTGCTTTTGCAAAATAGTAACACAAGTCATCCTGTAACACATCAGAGAACATTAAGAGGCCACACTCGATTCCAAACAAGCAGGATTTCGCGCTGGATCTTCTGTATTGATCACAACAACACCAGCTGTTCATCATCGACTTCGGAAAGGCTTTTGATAGCGTTAACAGGGAGTACCTACATCTGTTAAGCTTAACGGAGGAGAAGCATTCTGTTTGATAGTCAGCTTATATCCTGTGGACTGTATAATTAACATTTATGTTCACAATAAAGCCCGTATGATACTACATTTTTTTCTTTATTATTTAAGCATTAATAATAGGTCCGTTCGCGTACCCTCCTAAAACAGTACAATTTTACGAAAAATTACGAAATTTAACCAAATCCTGTTCGCGTACTCAAAAATTTGGTAATTTTTCGTAAAAGAGAGCGCTCACGAGAGAGTAAAATATTTCCCCAACCTACGAATTTTAGCCCAAGAAATTTCTTTGGGCTGATTTGTGAAAAGTGTCAAATTTGATTGAAAGCTGCAAATAAATAAATAAATTCAAATTCAAAGTCTCAATTTTTCATACAAAAAAACTTGACAGTTAAAATATGGGCAAAATTTGTTGTTTTCCCGTTCGCTTACTTTTTTGTAGTCTGATTTTTCTGTGAAAGAATTTTACCCCCACTCCTCAAAATGTCTCGTCTTACGAATTTTAGTGCAGAAAGTACGCGAACGGACCTAATATGATATTTTCAGTTTCAAGAAAAAGAGAAAACATTATTTTATCAAGACAGAGAAAGAAATCTTCTGACAATTTCAAATTACATGTTGTTAAGTTGTCAATTCCGTTTCGTAGAAATTACGATTGTATAAGTCGGAACAAATAGAGAAATGGGTAAAATATTCAACAATAACACCTTGGCCGCATCAAGAGTAGTTTTTTTTTCTTTTTTATCTAATGTCCACCGAAAGCGACATTGTTTCACACTGGACACTACCTAATTTTGAATGCGCCTTGATTTGGTCTTTTTTTGTCGTAAACATCGCAAAACGAAAACCGTTCTGTTTTTATGATTTGGCAATATTTTTCTGTTGGCTTCAGTTTTTGTTTATTTGTTTGCAGACTTTGTTGGCCATTTTTGCACACCACCAGTTGCCAATGTAAAATGCAAATGCATCTCTAAGGACCTTCTTTATGGTTTTCCTTTTTTTGTAAACACAAACACAAGACAAAATTCAAATTAAGAGCATTATATCCATAATGTTTTCCGCTTTTGTATTATTTGAATTTTGAACAACAAGAAACGTCACAAATATTTTCCTGAATGTAAACGTGTCAAAAAAAAAATGAGACTAGCTCAATAAAAATGTAGTTCGGGTTACATTTTTAATAATTTTTTTTGATTTTTTCTCATTGATGAAAGTAGTGAGTACACACTCACACTTTCAGATAAATCAGGTAAGGAAATGTTTACTCTTTCTTGTTTCATTTTTAATGGTGAAAAAATAGAGAAAAAAATGTAGTGTCATACGGGCTTAAGTTACCTTTTCAATTATTAATATTTCCCATATAAACACGGTTATTTTGTTTTGATTTATGTATTTTAATTTGATTTATTTTTAACTCGACTGTTTGAGAAGCTAAAAACTGAACGAATGAAAAAAAATTAAACATTAACAACAAAAAATAACAAGCTATAGCAACCAAAAATACAAAAACGTTAAATTCAAAACAGCACAGTAAAAGTAGAATTTATAAATTAAATCCTTGTGCGGATAGCATCACAGGCGTGAACACATTCAAAAAAAAAAAAAAAACTAATTGTTATTATGAAGTCAACATAATGATGGATCCAAGTGTAACATTCTGCATGATGGTAGGTTGTCGGAAAGTTTTGAAATCCAGAGCTGAGTCAAGCAAGGCTGTACTCCGTCGCCAATATTGTTTTTGCTTGTGAAGAGCGATGTACTGCTTGCAGCTTCGTCAGGAAGTGAGAGGTTTCAATCGACTTTGACATCTTATTTAAATCACCTGGATTTCGCGGACCACATTTGCTTACTCTTTCAAAGGATTGTGGATCTTCATCAAATGACAACTAGGTTGGGGCTGGATATGAATCCAAAACAACAACACGTCATCTGCTGCACTGGCAAAGCAAAAGCGGCTTATGGTATGCTGTGCAAAGTATAGAGAAATTACTCTCTCGGGTAAAGAACGAAACTAAGAATGTCTCGCACAAATGTCGATTCTATGCTCCTTTATGGATGCAGCAACTGGCAGGTTATTTCAGCCATCACAACGTCTTCGACGTCATCGTCAGTGGTAATGGACTGGACATACGCTTCGAAAAGGTAACGATTATATTGAAAGTCAAGCAACGCAGTCGAATCCGCTTACACAAGAACAATGAAGAGCTGGGCGAACGAGAAGCACATGGCGGACGACAGTCGAGAAGGAATCAGGGAGGGAGCTGAAACAAATCTCCGGAAACGAACACGTTGGCATGTAGGCGTAGAAGAGGCCGTATGCCTTTTTAGGGGCCCCCAAGAACTTAAAAGTTCTTGAAGACCTAATGTTATTTTCCATTCGTATTGTTTTTGACGTTTCATTTTCTAACTCCAATGGAACTGAAATTTTGAACTTTGATTTGACGTATGGTTTGACATTTTGTTTTCTTGATGTGCCTATGTGTGATTCTTCGGACGATTCTGTTATCTAAACGAAAGAGTTCTTCTCTTATCAGAAGCATTCCGTCTGTCAAAGTCAGTCTAATGGAATGGTTGACTCTTCCAAATGCTTCTGAACGTCCAATGGAAAACGACATAAGTAGTAAGTAAGTAATAGCGGAACCATTCCGAACGATTCTGAATTCGTTCACTTAGCACAAGATGACAGTTCTTGTTCTGAACTGAAAAGAACAGAAAAACGATTCCAAATTTGAAGTTGAAAGCAAAAACAGATTCACGCTTACATGCACCACACTTGCACATACGTACTGACCGCCATGGTTACAAATAAAGTAAAATAAAAAAAAGCAATGTCGTTCTTGTGCAATTCTGTATATGAGGTTTCACAAATACATAGACTAGACATTCAATCATAAGAAGCAAAAATACGTGTTTGCATGTTCGTTTGGTATCCGGAATCAGACAGTTCTGTGTATCTAATTCCGGATTACCACAAAAACACTATAAGATTCGCACTTTCTTCATTAATTTTTTAAACTTCTTCAAATCCGCTACTGTACTGCGTTGTTTGAAAAAAAAAATATTATTCTTTTCGCGTTTTCTCTTGATGTGATGCGTCTTTAGTCACAACAATTTGAGAACATTTTTTATCGGTTTTAAAATTCGTTTTTAGTTTTCGTTTCCAAACCTGCCTCCAAAGCGTTATGTATGAAGCTTTTTTCATGTTCTTAACAGTTCAACAGTCATCACTTATGATATGAGATAGTATTTAAGATGGCAAGGGATTCGACATTCGTTAATGATCGATTTGAATTGCGTCAGTTTCAGTTTTGTTAGGCGTTTTTATTATTTTTTATTTTTTCTTTGATAAAAAGAGCCGGGAACAACCCAAGTAACAATTTAACTTCTATAAGGCTTAAGCGAAGCTATTTCTTGATTTGTATCTTGTTTGTATGAAACCTTATAAAATTTCGTTTGGCGCAAGGTATGCAAGCCATTGAATCTTTAAATCAATTATGACAAGGCCTAATATCAATTTATTTAAAGAAGTAATAGCTGCTCGGATGAAATCTCTACAAGGTCTTATAACAATTAATTTAAAGAAGCAATAGCTTCTCAAAGGGTATATAAATAAGGACTTACATCAATTTATTTAAACAAACAATAGTCCCTCATATGTCTTTTTGACAACTCATCTAAAAATGCAATAGCTTGCGGTAGGAAATTGTAATAAGGCCTTATGAACGTTACTTTAAAGAAGCAATAACTTTTGTCAACAGGCCTTACAAGAGCTTGATAGAGAAAGCAATAGTTTTCTAAAAAGGTTAATGTATGGTCTTACGGAAGTTATTCCAAAAAACAAGGAAAAATTAAATTTATGAATTTATTTTTGTTATCTTCTCCTTTTTTGTATCCGACTATTTTGTATTTTCTTCATTAAATTCTTAAACATGTTCAAATCCGCCACTGTACAGCGCTGTTTAAAAAAAAGCATTTTTATTTTCACGTTTCTTGATGTGCTGCGTCTTAAGTCAGAGCAATTTAAAAAATATTTCATCGTTTAAAGTTTGGAGAAAAAGGACGCCATTCCGATTAACTAGCAGTTTTTGCTTCCAAACTTGCAACCAAAAACTACTATGTACATATAACTTCATACGTTTTTGGCAAAGCAACAATGAAAAGATTTCAAAAAAATACAAGGAGCTTGTTTCATGTTCTTAACAGCCATCAACAGTCATCACTTATGACATGAGATAGTATTCCAGACCTAGATGGCACGGGATTCGACATTCGTTAATGATCGATTTGATTTGCGTCAGTTTCAGTTTTATTGGGCGTTTTTATTATTTGTTGTTTTTTCTTTGATAAAAAGAGGGGAACAACTTTAATTACAGATTGTTTGGGTTAGTAAACTGATTGCGTGAGTGATCGTTTCAGTTAATAACTCATGTTCAAATTCTAGTTCTGCAGATAAATCGACAAATGCATTTGTTTTGTTTGGTTGTTTTGCAATAATTCTTGTTGTCGTATTGATAAGACAAATTTGTGTTTTTGTTTTCTTTTGCATGAAAATAATAACATTTGTAGTGCCCACAAATAAAAGCACAAAAATGTAAGTGATCGTCGTCGAGCTGTTCCTATCAAGACCTTAAGAAAAGTCATCTAGTCCTACACTCTTCGCCCTGTACTCTACTGCCCTGTATTTTGCTATGAATTGTGAAACAAAGGACCTTTCGTGTTGGTTTTTCTTTGTTTTCTACCCCAAGTGCATACTTCCGATCTTAAATTACAAAATCTTTAACATTTTTATCAATAAAGGGAAAAATGAAAATACATTTCCAGTTGACAGGTTGGCACACCACCAGTAGCTCTTATTTTTTTTACCGAAAACTGGAATGTAAACAAACCGAAAAACATATAGAAATGTGATATGACGACAACAATGACGTCGACTTTCACTTGCACTTACATATTCCTCACAACAACACGCACAAACATCCAATTGAATTATTCATCAATTGATAACAGTTATGTAAATTAAATTAAAATTAATATTCATGGGTCTACATCGAAATAGCTTATCTCTTTAGGGAAACAAAGAAGACATATCTTACCAGCCTGACGGTCACATGTACTTTAGATAACTTTTAACTTAATAACTGAGCAAAGTAGCGGCACAATATTGACTCGAAAACTGTTACTCTAGTTGGATTTTGCTATTTTAAACTATCACACTATTTTTAAAGGTTTAATCAATCAAAATTGAAAGAGGTAAACAGGTTCTATTTTTCTAAGTTCACGCGCCCGCAAATATTCTTTACTTTAATTGGAAAATCAAAACAGAAAGAAAATTTGCATCAACACACAGCAGCGCGCAGACGCTTTAAAATGGCAAATGTTCATCAAGTTGGACTGGAATATACCTTTTCAAGACCACAATAAAGCTTTTGGAAGAAAGCTATGTTCATGGAACGATTTGCAGAAAGAAATTTGGCGCGAAAGCTGAAGTTTTCATTGACTGTTGAAGATTTGAATTATTTTCGAATTAAAAATCAAGACGAACTTTTAAAAGAGAAAGTAAATAAGTTGGAAAAGCGCACGACTTTGGGAATCGTAACACAAAGGATTCTCCGGCCTGGTTACTCTTTGTTCATTAGAGCTATAGGTGTCCAGGTCGTCAAGCCTAATTTTGTGTGTCATCACCTGCGCTTTGTCGAGCTGTACACGCTGAGTAAGGTCAATGATTCTGAAACCAAAGGACACTCGTCCCACCCCTTCCCAATCCCTGTCCACCCCTCCGTTGGCATGTGCTATTTCGCCAACTGATGATTCCTAATCTCTTCACAGAATAGTGTATAGTGTCTGTCGATTCCTAGTTTCCTACCCTATTGCTATTGTCTTGATTGATGTTCCTCATCTCCTATTCGAAAGCATATCCGTCCCCCTCAGCTTCCCAATTCGGCTGGATCTAAGGTGTTATACGAACCGTGCCGATGATCAGCCAGGCTGAGGGCCCAATTTCTAAAAATCAGTCACTAACGGAGTATACGGATACCAAGTTACCTCCGAATAAGCTAGCCTTATCTGTGTATTCGAATCCCTGAGCAGATAGATCCCCACTTTTGCTTTGCCCACTAGTGGGAACTCAATGCCAAAACGAACAAAAACAAAAAAAACATCCAGTTTAAGACCGGTACTTTATCTACACTGGGCGGCAGTTCGGTGGCAACGTCGAATGTGGATTGTGGCTAGCCATGGCCCCTCCTCTAGTGCGGATGAATCTGTGCCGACAGCGCCTTCTCAGGTAGATAGTGGAAGAATTGCAATAAATGGCCCTTCAACTACTAACGAGAGTATAAACCTCTCCAGGCTATACTACTAGAGGAAGTCTTTCTGGTGTTAGCAGGTTTGTGAATATTAACCCTTCTTTCACTGATAGACCACCAACCAATCTTATAGGAGCAGGTACAAACAGCGTCGTTATGCGCTAAATATACTCAATTTCTCTGGTGCAACATTTGGGGATGGAAGTAATCCTAGCCATAACAGTAGGATTGAGTGGGTTAAATTAATCTTAGCCAAAACAAAGACCAGCTACGACTCCACATCAAAGCAGCAAAGGAGAAGTCAACTCCCTTTACAAAAAAAAAAACATAAAGTGCACAAGACCAGCACTCTCAATTTCCCAAGGGAACCTCTCACTAAACTTAGTTTTGTACTTAAGGATCAAAACAAAATCGTGCTTACACTCTTTGATGTCGATGGCACGATTTCGTCTGACCGTTGGTAGATTGTGAAATTGAAGTTCTCGGCTGGCTTCCTCAAAGTCATGAAAGAGCATCCAGGTCCACCACCTGTAACAAGCGATGGGGATTGGCGTCAAGGTCATGTCAAACTCATCGTTTGAAACGATCAGAGGTCGTGCGCGATCTTTATACGCTTGCTGTCAGTATGCTGGAGAAGTTTTTCCAGGCGCAAGACTCGAGGTTGTTGCTAACGAGGATCCTAATGGAACCCTCGTGCATAGAAGACATCGATGAGATGATCAGGCTTAGCAACCCGGACCTCTCTTGTCACTACTGAAAGATCGTGAAACTGGACGAGCCGAAGGACCTTTATCAAAGTGCGACTATTGTAACCGATAAGGACTCTGCGGCTTTTCTGGCGAGAGTAATAAGATATGGGTTCGAAACGATTACTCTTCGGGTCTACAAAAAGATGAGGTAGACGCTCCGTACGAGCCTTCTAAAACCCATTCAGAAGCTGTGGGGGTTCCAGTGCCACTATCCATCCTTGGAAGTTGTTGATGATATGTCAGAAGTTTATCCGTAATGGTGACTGATGATACTCTTGACAAAGTTCTCCCCATTGAAGAGGAAGATGAATTCTTAGGCCGTGTCCGAATTGGGTTAAAAAGTGGTTAAAACTTGACGTTTGGTTAAATTTTGACATTTCGCATTGAATGAAATGTGTTAAAAATTAGACTAGCTGGGAAGCAGGTTAAAATATGACAGTAGTGGTTAAAAATTCATCCATTTTTAACCACAATTCATCGAATTCGGACACGGCTTTAGGTTCCCCTTTATCTGATCTGGATGAACTGTATAAAAATTGATAAAACGGTGGTGGAGGTGCAAATATTGTACAGATTAATAGTTTTGTTCAGCGAGAAAAAAGACAACACAGTTTCATGAGAAATGCCAGAACAGTTTGGAATGGTTTAGAGCACCAAAAATTGTACTACATAAAAAGATGAACAGAAAATCCTGTTCTAAACTGTTCCAAACTGTTCTAGACAGACTTAATGAACACTTAATCAGAACAGTTTGGAACAGAAAATGTCTCAATGAACACCAAAAGCTGTACTTTTCTGTTCCAAACTGTGCAGAATAGTGTTACTGAACACACCTAATATCCAACACTCCATTAAGGCCATCTGGGACGGTCTCAACAACTTTTTCCGGATCTTTAACTGGTCACTATGTTTCCTCGATAGTGACGAAGACTCCAGCGCAGATATGATTACTAATATGATTACTTTGGAAATGAAAACTTTTATCCCGAATAGGGTTAAAAGCATCAAACCCAAGGAAAAGTCTTGGTTTGATTCAAGCCGTAAAGAGGTTATCAGGGAAAAAGAAGTAAAGTTCCGGTATTTTAGAGCCAACCCAACTGAGGAAAACCGGAACAAGTTTAAACAAGCCAGGAAGGCCTGCAATGCCCATATTCGGCGGACCAAAAATTAAGGCAAAAAATACTGCAATGTCCCAAAGGCAGTAAAAATTGTTGGTCGTTTGGAAAAAATATGAAGAATTCTTCTTCTTCCTCGGTCCCTACGCTCGTTGACAATGACACTCCAGTTGTTAGCTCGCTCGCGAAAGCGAACCTTTTTGCTAGGCAGTTCACCGCCAACTCTTCACTGACAGAGATTGTCATGACTCCGCCTGTTCTTGAGTGCGTCAATGATTCCATGGGACAAATCTTCTTCCGCACTCGTGCTGTGGCGAGAGTCCGAAAGGATCTCAACATACATAAATCCGCTGGTCCGGATGGTATCCCCGCTATTGTTCTGAAGAGGTGTTTTTCATCGCTGGCAAAACCCTTGCGTAAGCTTTTCCATCTATCCTATTCTTCTGGGCTCGTTCCGAGCAGTTGGACAACAGCATTTGTCCAGCCAATCCCAAAAAAAGGCGAATCTTCTTCTCCCTCCAATTATCGTTCGATTGCACTTACGTCCCTTCTTTCTAAGGTCATGGAAACGCTGATAAATTATCAGCTCAAGAAATATCTCGAAGACCGAAAGCTTCTTAATGACCTTCAGTACGGCTTTCGCAGCAACAGGTCCACTGGTGATTTGATGATTTATCTCACCGAACAGTGGAACAAATCTTTACATCGTTTTGGAGAAAGTAGGATTGTTGCACTTGATATTTCAAAGGCATTTGATAAAGTCTGGCATCTTGCTCTTTTATCGAAAATGCGTGCCTTCGGAATCGATGAATCCCTACTTCGTTGGATTAGAAACTTTCTTTCGAATCGTTCAATACAAGTTGTATTGGACGGAGACAAGTCTGAAACCCACAATATAAATGCTGGTGTCCCCCAGGGCTCCGTTTTGTCTCCGACCCTCTTTATCATTTTTATTAATGATCTCTTGTCTGTTACTTCTAATCCAATAAATTGTTTCGCTGACTATAGTACCCTTAGCTTCTCATATTCGTTTCCAGATTCACATCCCTCCTCTTCGGATGTGGAACTGCAACGGCAAAATATGATAAGCTCATTAAACTCTGACTTAAATAGCATTGTCCAATGGGGAATTAAGAACCGTGTAGAGTTTAATGCTTCGAAAACTCAATGCTGTCTGGTATCGCCGAAGCGAGATATACCACCCTGCCACTGTCCATGAGTGGCACTTGCATCAATGAGACCGACCATCTCGAGGCTACTTACTTAAGCCTCTTGGATGGAATTCAAAAAAGAGCTGTAAGAATGATTAGTGATAGAGAGATCACTGACGCATTCACCACTTTAGACCACCGTCGTAACGTTTCGTGTCTCTCTCTATTTTATCGTTACTTCTACGGTAACTGCTCTAGAGAAATACCGTAATACTCGCGCTTCCAGGAATGTCCATCAGTTTACTCTCGAGCCCAATTTCGGTCGTACGCTCAAGTATAGAGAATCGTTCTTTAGCCGTACTACGAGAATGTGGAACTCTCTTCCACACTCTGTTTTTCCCGATCATTGCAATGTCCAGGAATTTAAAACCAATGTACACCGGCACCTCCTCTCTAACCAATTCCTTCTTTCCTAAAGCACTCACTGTGTCTATGGCATAATAAGGGTATAAAAACCCCTTGGAGTGTGGGCATATTATAACAAAAAAAAAAAAAAGTTAAAGCTCGTACTATGCGTAAATAATCGACACACAATGGACAGAAACAAGTCAGATCGCGTGAAATGAACATCTCAGTACATGCAAAAGCAGAAACTAGATATTTTGACTAATCGAGGCATGTGCAGAGAGAATACCAAAACGAAAAAATTGTTTTTACATCTTGTTTTAAGAAAAACGTTATACGAAAAATCTGGATTCAAGACGGTGTTTCCACAACTCTGTAAATGAAAATCAAACAATTTCGACAGATTTTCGTTTATTTTCTCAATTCAACATCCATTTAAGCATTTTAATTTCTGTAGAAGAAAATCATTTTATTTACTTTAACTTAATCCACATTCGACTTGCAGTGGACAACAACACCCTCTAATGACCTCCATGGGCTGGAGCATCCTTGTCAACATGGCCGAGCTGTTCCTCAGCATCATGAGGCCAGAATGTTGGACGATTGATTGGATCCAAAGCCTCATCAGGGAATGCATCGCGGTAATCTTCCATGGTCATTTGGTCATATGGCAACAGTGATTTCAAATGCTCAATGTCCTTTTGGTAGGCAGCAATGCGGGTATTCGATGCTTTCTTGAATGCCTCAATTTCAGCAGCGGTCTCTTTTGCCTGAGCCTCAACTTGAGCGGTCACAGTGTCGGCTGGGAAAGGAATCTTCAAAGATTCGTATTGTTGTTTGAACTTATCAACCAATCCAGGAATTGGAATGATGGACTTGTAGTGAGCCCAATCGATTTTTGGTGGATTCTCTGGGTTGGCAAGCACAGCACGTATGTATACGTCTGATTTGGTCTTGAAGGTTTGGAAGTTGGGCTTCTGGTTTGGGGGAACACGCTCTGCGAGAGCTGCCCAGTTGATTGATGATTGGGTGATACGTTTTGCTGCCATAGCGAAGAAGTTTTCCACAAATCTGCAAGAGAAAATTGTATGCCTGATGTTAGTTGAGGTTATGTAAGGGATGGTGAAGTAGTGAAGTTCAAGAACAGAAAAATGCTTTTTTTATAGATTGCATAATTAACACCGCTTAGTTTTTCAAATTGTATTTCTTTACTAAAGAAGTTGTTTTTAAAGTATTATGTAGAATTCGTTTCTTTAATTTTTCACGGGCGAGTGTTATGTAAGGTTGTAGGGAGATACCACTGAAGCGAAATACTGCACAAAATTACTTATTCGTATTTAAACCCTATTGGAGAAAAAGTAAAATGTTATGCGAACATACCGCTTCAACTTATTACAATGGTTCTTATAAGAAAATAATTTAAAATTATTTAAATAAAACTTTTTGCAAAATTTTCTTCTTACCACCGAAGATGACACTTCTGACAATTAGTGACGGAATCAAAGATGGCTCCTCATCTGTCATCTTTTCCAGTGTTGTTGGAAATTATGGTTTCGCTACCTTAGGGTAAATTCACACTATGAAGAAACAAAAAATGAAAACGTAATAACATTTGGCAATTTTTCTAATGACTATATTCAGGTGAATCAAGCGGAAAACACAAAGTTGCTTTGCCATTAGCGTTGTTTGACATATAAAGTTAAAGCATAGGAATTGCTTAAAACCTAGCAGCTTCGTTACGATGTGTGCTCTATAAAGTGTACGCATATGATTAAAAAATATGACTACTATTAATTAGTAGAAAAGACGACATTAAAGGTCATTGTGGACTGTAAGTCCACCTACAACAGCATAGCCAGGTGGAAAAAGCATTCCCAGACCCTAAAAGACCAACTTGATTCTTGGACAATATGACATTGAAAAAAAATCTTGATGTGAGCTTTCCCTTGCCTTCTATGTTCCTATAAACATGGAAGTGCTCCCCAGTTCCAGTCTTCCATTGGAACAGCTGATTAATTCCCCCACTGACAACCATTTGACGTTTTCTCTAACCTCATCTTCGTTGTTACAAAACATCCATGCAGTGCTCAATTTTCATTAAAAATTGTTTAAACTTAAAGTAAAGTTATGTTACTTAAACAATTCTCACGATTAATTTCGAGTCCAGTAATAAATCAAAAAAGATGCATTTCATCAGCAACAGCATCAATAACAAAACTTCATCGTTCGGTTTATTGTAGAATGTATCCAACTGTTGTTGTTTTGCCGGACGGTTCATCCATTAACATTCGATACCATGAGCCAAGGAAGATTATAAAGGTCTGATTTCTTCACATAAATTATCGAAAGTTGAAGAACTAAATGATTGTTTGTTCTGTTGCAGCTTCCTTTGGACTTGAGTACACTATCTGAAGCTGAACGTAAAGCTCGCATCGATGCTCGTAAGCCAAGGAAGAAGATCAAGATTGAAGAGGAAGTTGAAGACAATTTCAGCTCTCGGAAGTATTTGAAATACATTAAGAAAAAGTAGATTTGGGCAAGGGTTTTGTTTTAATAAAGTTTGTTTTGTTAAATTATAATTTTGTTGCAAGAGTTATCAGAAAAGGACTTGTCGAAATGGTTAAGTGTATATTCGCGTTCCCTGTTCAATCAGCATTGCGATGCTCTCAAAACCACCATAGGTTACGAATCATCTGGATTCTGGAAGAAAACCCGTGAAATGAGGATTTTGTTAGACTGCCAATTGGAAACGGAAAATATACGTCCGAGAAGGGAAAATAAGAGCAGAAAGACTAGAGCCCCGTGCTAATAACCAAATTCGAAGGCTTTATCAAAATCTTGGCAGTTGAGTTCGGTTCTTATACACGTAAGCTCATCGGAATAAAGTCAACGGGTTATGGCAAATATCTCCTCGTCTTGAACTGCAGAAGTATAAGTCTCCTAAGTGTCCAACTACAGAGGGTAAAGTCTCCTAAGCATCGCTTGTCAGAAACGGTCCCTCGCAAGCACTCCAGTTGCCATAACCATGCGCTCTGGCATCCGCAGTCACTTCGTCCTTGTACCGGAGGTTCGGTCTTCCTTGTCGTCTCGAACCTGAAAGCTGCGAAGAGAAGACTTTCTTGGCTGGCGGAGCCAATGTACTTGTCTTTTCTTGGCTTTCGGTTGAACCTTCTTCTCCATTCGCCATCGTCGCAAACGGGAACGAAAATCCGTCGGAGAATTTTTCTTTCGAAGTTTCCAGTATAGTTTCTCTTTTTTACTCATCGTCCAACACTCGGCACCGTTACCGTAGAAAAGTACTGATGAAATAAAAGTCTCGTATAGCAGACACTGTCTTTCCAGTGAGGCGTTTTGAATACCCAAGTAGTAGCGGTTCACTATGGAAATTATTCCTTGTGGGATTGATGTTTGTTCCAAGGTAGATGAACTACTGTAACTACCTCGACATTGCTGCTATCTACAGTCAACAGGGACGTTTTGTCCTAGTCGGAGGACAGGAGTTCGTTTTTTTGTTGATAGCATGTACTTCGCTTTGTCCTCTTTCAGTTCAAGACCAACTAGATTCGGCTGTTCTTCAATCAATGTGAAGGCCGCAAACACAGCTCTTTGGGAGCGACCATGCGCTGGGTGAATTGGTTGAAGATAGTGTTTTCCGTGCTCACAGCTGCCTTGTGCACTATCTGCTCCAGGGCTATGTTGAAAAAGTAACAGGACAGCGCATCTCCTTGTCTTAACCACAGAGGAGGCATAGGTCTAAGCAGTGCGCATACCTATTTGAAACAACTCGGTTGAGCTGTTACCCATTTACACACTACACTAGCACTGCGTATTGTGTAGCTTAGTGACCCACAGTTGGATCAGTCTGTTTGGGATCGCGAGTTCAGACATCGCCAACACAAGTTCTTGGCAGTGGTTGATATCATAAGCAGCTTTGAAGTCGATGAAAAGATGGTGGGTTTTGTCTTGAAATTCGTAGGTCTTTTCCAGAATTTGCCTCAGTGAGAATATTTGGTCTAAAGTTGTTCTGCCTGGCCTTAAGCCACACTGGTATGCGCCGATTATTGTTTTGCAGAAAGGCTAAAGACGCCCACACTCTACGATGGGTAGGATTTTGTGTGCAATATTTAGCAGGGATATGCCTCGGTAATTTTTGCATGATATAGGATCCCCTATTATTGCAGTCAGTCACCGGACATGCATTTTAAATAGGGCCAAGAATACACGGCTCGGAAACTCTCCACTCGAAAATCGGTTCAAAACTGTTTTAAAACGTTTAAATATTTTTGTTTTCATAGAATTGGCTTTCTTAGTGCAGTCATACCTTTTCAAAACTAATCTACTACAATTTTCTAACAAGAAATGAATCTGGCATCACTCTCGATCTACTACACTCACGAAATACCCAACCAAAGCAAAATACCACAAAACTGTATTTTTGCTTTTCTCTTTTTTTTTTTGTAAACACCCCATGCAAGTTACCATGTTTTGTCCTTTTCGCATTCCACTCCAATCGGTCGGTTTCAGTTGCTTTTCTGTTGTCGTTCCGTTGTGTTTCCACTGTTGTCGTCGCGCAAACCGTTCGTATATTATTTTTTTTCTCCAAATCGCTGTATTTTTTCTTAGCAATGGCAATGCCGCGGCCACTGCAGTACCGAGACTTAAACTCAATTCCAACACGAAAACCAACCGAAATAAAATGAAATGAATTTAAAACTTATCAATTTGCAAACAAAAACATGTACCAAACTCACTTTAATGTGAAGTGAATTTTGTTCCAAGTAAAAATTTGGCGAAAAAGAAAAAAAACAAGGGCTTCCACCTTCCACGGAATCAAATAAATAATTACTCTTTTTTTCATGTTTATCTTAAGCCCTCTGTTTATGTGCGTGCGAAAAAGACAACCTTTGATTGAGCGTCATTACTGAGAGCAAAGGTTAAAACGAGACATCGTCATCGGTGAAGCATCTTTGAAGGAATTTTTTTTTCACTCGCTTCCATTTCTTCCTCTCTACATCAACAACACCGTCGGGCAAAAAAGGGATTTTTGTGTTTGTCGTGTGTGAGTGTGTGCCAAAAAGAGCCCAAAAATTGATGCGAGATAAATAAATAGAAGAAAATCGCCCTTCTTACCTCTCGCTGTGCAGACCAAAACAGCATCCTATTTCATTTATTTGTTTCCCATTTACGTTTTCGAGCTGTCAGAATTTTCCAATATATCGGGATTCCTCTGTGGTGTGTCGTCGTCTGTGTGAAGTCAGAAAAATGTAAAGAATAGTGCAACGGTAGTTCTTAAAAATAAATCGGCCAAAATAAAATCTAAAAAACAAAAAAACGAGAATAGAAAAAAAAACGACCGGATTCAATCGAAATACAAACAAAAAATACAATAATCTTCTCCCAAGCTGTGAACAAAATATTTTTTAAAAGAATTTGAAGTAAAAAAAGCTAAACGCAAGCTGCAAGAGAAGAAAGTGCCAAAGAATCCAATAAGAAGAAATACCTACCTACGAAAAAAGTGATCAAAGAAAATAGTGCAAGAGAAGCAACGTAGAGCAGGAAATTGTGATATATTTTTTTTTGTTACGTTCGAACATCTACATGTCTTGTTTATGGATGGAATTTTGATTTAAAAATAAAAAGAAATTCAAGTTGCGGGAGGGGAGATTTAACGCCGTGCTCTTGTTCTCGTATGCAGAAAATGGATACATTAACTTGGAGTAACCCTTTGACAGGGACAAGTTATGCTGCAGAATCAGAGGCGCCTGCAAAAATGTAAGCTACCGCAATCAGACAGACAAAAAACGAAAGAAAAACAAATAAAATATCGAATTTTCCTTCTTCTTTCACTGGGTTCTCCCAAGTTTGTTGACTGATTTTTATTTATTTTTATATTTTTTTTTCTTCTATTTACCTCCTCCTCCTCAGTCTGTTTTTGGCTTCATTTTGTTTGGTGCAATTAGATTAGGTTGGGTTTTTGTTAATTTTTGGGAACAACTTTGCTATTTTTGTAGATTTATTGTCTGCGTTCAGGAATTTGTGATAAAAAAGTAGGAAACTAATGAAGAATTGGAGCAGAGAGCGAGAATTATAACAGTGCTATTTTTTTTTCTGCTCGTAAATTCTTTTGCTCCAATTCACGAATCACGACAAAGTGCAGGAGAGGCAATCACATTTGGAATCTAGAGGAGAGCACATAAAGATCTTGATTATAAATTTTATTTGGAAACTCTAATTGTGTCGCATTATGTTCAAGAAACCAATTATGTACTTGAAATCTACTGCATAAGACTATGTTATCACTGAAGTGTCCGAGACTTACTGTTTCCTGCAAAGCCAAATGTTCTTGTATGAGGATGAGGTCTGCTTGAGAATATAAAGGCGTTCTATAGCTCAAGCCAAAAAACAAGTAATTGGAAAAAATATAGCTAAGGCTATTAAAACATTCTCAACATACAATTCGCCAAGCCCTTAAGGAATACTTCCGTCTAATGCTGTTAAACAACCTGGAACTCGTAGTACCACGGCTTGAGAGTATCTTTAAAGTTTGGAGACAAATAAGAGTGGTTTTCTTACCCAAAATTGGTAAAACGGGGTATGAATCTGCTATCTTTAAGCCTAAGGTACATCTTTTCTGCTCAAATCCTTGGAGAGAATCGTAGAATCTCATATAAGGAGCATTCCGGACACTTGTTCCTTATCTAACTCGCAGCATGCCTACATGATATTTTGATATACAGAGACTTCTCTTCATGAGATAGTGACGACGTTTCAAAACAAGATTCATTTCAAGGTTTATACCCTGGCTACCTTCTTAAACATAGAAGAAGCTATCAACAATGTTCTAACAGAATCCATTGCAAAATTACTTGCATATCCGTGTTGAGAACAATATTTGAAGGTGGATAATGTCCATGTTTTGCAACATGAGGATTCAGTCAAAGTTCAAAAGTTCCAACAGAGGAACACCTCAAGGTGGTGTGCTGTCTCCTTTTTATTGCTTTTGATCATGAACAGCATTCTTGTGAAACTTGAGAGTAAAGAAGTAAAGGCGGTTGTGTATTCGGATGATTTGGCCATTCTAGCTTCGGGAAAATTGAAGAAATAGCCGCGAGCTATGGACCAGGTATTAAAAACAGCAAAACCGAGTTGATGCTTTTCACCACCAAAACCAAAATACCACCCTTCAGTATATCTCGGTTAAACGGTTAATCTCTAAGCTTATCTTCAAGGCGCTTAATATCTGGGCGTAATTACAGACACCAAATTAGACTGATTGAAGAACTGGTGAGAAGACGTGTATTGTCTTCTACGCCTGCAACAAAATCTTCGACAAAAATGAGGCT
>CAKKXW010000003.1:62265884-62279754 GCA_920937365.1 Sphaerophoria rueppellii
TCCCTCAAGTGGATGGAACCTTGTTTGTAGTTAGGGTGTTGACTGTGGAATCAACTCTAGGCTTCTTCTTAATGAGATCGTTTGACGACGTCGAAGCCCAACCGATTTGTTGACCCAAATTTTGAGGAGTGAGCTCTCTGTTTCACAGACGATATGTTTTGAAACTAAAATGTTCAGGATGAGATGCTGCGGTTCACGACCTGCTGGTACAGCTCATACAGTTCTTGATTGAACCTTCTTCTCCATACTCCATTCGCCATCGTCGCATACAAGACCGAATATCCGTCGAAGATTTTTTCTTTCGAAAGTGCCCAGTAGCAATTCCCCTTTTTTACTTATCGTCCAGCACTTGGCGTCGTAGAGTAGGACTTGTAAAATCAAAGTTTTGTATAGCAGACACTTTGTCTCTCGAGTGAGGAGTTTTAAACCCAGTTGTTTAGCCAACCCGAAGCTGCAGCAGTTTGCTAGAGTAATTCTTCTTCGGATCTCAACTAAGGTGTCAGTTGTGGGATTGATGTTTGTTCCAAGGTAGGTGAACTCCCTAACTACCTCGAAATTGCTGCTACCAACAGTGACGTTTTATCCTAAGCGATGGACAGATGTTGCTTTGTTTGTTGATAGCATGTACTTTGTTTTGTCCTCCTTCACTTCAAGACGAACGAGTTTCGCTGTTCGCCAGTCAGTGGGCATGCATTCTTCCTCCCCTCCCACACTTTTTGGTGATGACCTGGTGCATGCGGTTCATCAAAACACCTCCTTCATATTTAAAGAGTTCCGCAGGTATGCCATCTGACCCGACGAACTTGTTATTTTGTAGCTTTTAAATGGCTGATTCAACCTCTTCTACGCTGGGGGCTGGGACTGGGTTTTCATTGACTGGTCTTGCTTCTCTTTCGTCATTAGCTCGCTCGACATTTTGCGCATTCAGCACCTGTTCGAAGCGCTGCTTAAAAACATCTGAAACCAGAAGCTAATTGCTTCGACCTTTTAAAGAAACGCCGGGTGTTGTTCTTTGCCCGAGCTCTTCTCGATATTTGAGCTCAGAAACTGCGGATGCTCTTTTCTTCCTTCGCAGGGTCTTTTTCTCATTTCTCCTTTTTGTTCGATACTCTTCTCTTGCTGCTCTTGTTTTCCGTTGCAGCATCTGCAAACGTGCATTTTCCGTCTCTCTCAGACCATAGTATTATATCCGCAAATTTCTTGTGTCAAACTAATTCAGTTGAAGAAAGAGCTCCGAAGAGAAGCGTAGAATACGAGAAAGCCAACTGGGACCCTCTCAGTAACTTCTTCCGGTTTTTTTACCGGTCACTATGCTTCCTGGATAGTGACATAGACTCCAACGCAGATATGAAAAGAAAAGCCATGGCTCGATTCAAACTGTAAAGAGGTTATTAGGGAAAAAGAAGTAAAGTTCCGGTGTTTTATGAAGAGTTCTTCATAAACAGCATTCTACAATTGGGAATAAAAAACCGCGTAGAGTTTTATGCTTCGACAACTCAATGCTATCTTGTATCGTTAAAGCACCACTGTCCATGAGTGAGACTTGCATCAATGAGACGGACCATCTCTCATATTCTCGGTTTGTGCATCACTGACCACCTTTTATGTCGCCAAAAATGCCGCAAGGTGTTAAGGTTTCTTAAGACAATGCATCTCACGTGTGGACTGGTGCTCAATTAAGTCGTTAACATCTCTTGAAAATGTCTCATGCTTCACTCTCTTTACCGACATTTCAACGGTATCGTAGACCTTGTTTGATCAAATTTGACAGTTCTTTGCAAGAAGACGAATACCCAACTCGGTCTTGAATGTAATATTTCGTTTCAAATACCGATCGGAAACGGCCGAAATATATAAATCTTCTACGACGATTCAAACTTTTCTTAGGCTGAAAACACACAGTATTAAAAAAAATACAGGGTGTTTTATTAAATGCTTCATAACAATAAATTAGGCCAGTTCTCACTGAGATCTCAAAGTTTTCTTAAGTGGAACAAATATTTTCAGAACTGAGATTTTTTTCTGAGATCTCTGAGATGAAATTATTTTGGATTCGATTTCTCACTCAGCTATTTTGACGTGACTGACATGTGTGCAACAACAATTTGTAAGGTAACCATTTTATCTCAATGAAAACTGAGAATTATGTTCCACCAAATAATTTTGCCGCAGTCAAAGTGACATTGAGATCTCAGTGAGATGTTGTTAGGTGGAACTGGTCTTTTAATTGCATCAACTTATAAGATGGCCGCAATCAACTGTCAAAATTCGCAGAGTACCCTAAAGTTTTAAAGAAAAGTAAAAATGTTCACATTTTACACTTATAACAAATTTCACTCCAAATTGAAACTTTTTTTCAAAATGCTCAATGAAATCACAAAAACATAAATATATGCATCAAAAGGCGAATAATAAATTTCTTTATTTTGTGAGTGTTTGTTGATTCCAAAACCTCGAGTGGACGTTATGGGTGCTCATTTTTTTAGTGCATTCTGCAATAAATCTTCGTTAAGAAAATCCGGTTCCGCCAAACAACAGCAGCATCAAGCCAACACCAATGATTTCTTTATTCAGAATCATTCATGTTGTTGCTATTGTGTGGTGGCGGGCGCAATGGCAGAGAGCGTTACTGAAACACTGCTCCACTTGAATTTCAAAAAAAACATCTTTCAAGCAATAAATTGTTTCACACGCACTTAAATCTCATTCTGGGCCATATTCTGGAGGAGTGTTGTGTTTTTCATTTTTTTTTTTTTCGAACGAAATGAAAGGAATGGCAGCGCAGCGGCAACCGAAATGACCTTTTTCTGTTTATTTATTCGTGTGTTATGATTACAAGTTCTTTTATTTTTTGTTATCGAATCTGCAATCTTGTTTTGGATATTCTCTTTTTGTAGTTAGGGACCACCCACTGCTCCTCTGCTCGAGTGCATTGCTGCAATTGTTTCGAGCCTTGGTAATGGCCTCGACTGCTGGTGCCGGCGACGGACGAACGGCGACCACTTGAAAGTGTGTCTGTCCGAACGAATGTTTGAATTCAATTGAATTGCCTTGTCTTTGAAAATGCTCCGTTTGCCAAAAACAAAAACTAGTGAAAAAGAGAAACAAGGAAGGTATAAACTATTTGAAGTTCTGCGTCTTCAGTGGGATTTCTAAAAGTGAAACTATTTTTCTATCAATGTTTGGTTGGGTGTGTGTGTGTTTGCCTGCACTTCGAAAATCGATTTTCGATAGCCGTACAACCGATTGTTGTTGTTGTTTTTTCATCTTCCTCATCGTGTGCCAGTTTTGAAATTTTTCCCAGCGACACAACGGAATTTTAAAATTTTTTTCTGTCTGTTTCTGTCGTTTTTTTTTTTGTTCTTACTTCTTGTTTTGTTTGTTTTGGTTGGGTTCTTTTTTGATTTGCATTTTGCATGTCGATTTACAAAATTAGAAATAGAAACCCAAAATAAAATAATTAACATTGATGGACAGGGAGGAAATGGCGTCTTTTTAATCAAATGTGAACTTGTCTTGCACAAGAAGGTTGCGCTTTTCACGAAAAAGAATGTATTTGATTGTGTTGAAAAAAGAAGAAAAATAACTAAAATAGAAAGACTAAGAAATTGAACGGAATAATAAGAATTGTTGAAGCACAATAAATGTTACATTTTTGAAGGTTATATTTAGCCAGATGAAGCACATGTGAAGAGCGTTTGGAAGGAAAAGTACAGTTGTCAAAAGAATAATGCTGCGATTTCGGGCTCTATTTACTATTTTCCAAAAGATTTCAGTCCTTTTATAGAAGTACCTACTATCAAGGGTCTTCCAATGAGACTTTTGAACTTTGACAGTTGCTAGCTGCCATCCTGTTTCAGCTGCATCTGTCAAATTGGATGTCATTTTTTGGGTGTTGCTTTCTAGCAACTATTCGCGCTCTTCGCTCATTGCACGGTCGCTAAAAAAAAGTGAACAAACAAAATTGTCGAATTTGGAGCGTAACCAATCGACATGAGTTCAATGAGCGTCCAAAGCATCCCGATAAAGGCACTGGTTGGTGTGAAGCGCTCGGCAATATCCCTCCCATACACTTGCTTTTACTAAAATTTAAAGTCAAAACAGCTTGATGAAATATGCTATAGATAGACGCGACCTGTTATCCACAAAATACATTTACAGAAGGCTGCCGCATCTTATTCTTCTATTATATCAAATGATATCGGTGGGTAAGGTTAGGTTAGGTTAAAGTGGCTGCGGATACAGAATACGCACACTTAGGACAAAAAAGGCCCATTGTGATACCACATGAATCTAGAGAATTACTTCTTACTAGTCGAACCATTTTGAGCTTTTTATAAAGCGAAGAAGACATTTGATATCCAAATTAGCTAGTTCACTGGGATTATCATAGAAGTATTCTCTCGGATTAAGTTTGCGTCTTAGTGAAAGAGCAGGGCATGTGCAGAGAATATGTGAGAGATTGTTTCCTCTTCTTCCTCGTCCATACAGCTCCTTCAGAAGCCATTTGAGGCTACACCAAGTCGAGTTGTGTGTCTGCCTATAAGACAGTGTCCGGTAAGGACACCTTTTAGGGAGCTTGTATGAAATCTGCTTTGAGATAACAAGTCCCTAGAGCGCTTTAGGTCAAGTGACGGCCATACGAGCTTTGTGGCTGCGCACGTAGGTAAATTGTACAACCTAGACCTTGGTATCCTTAAGGCTGTTTCTTTAAGCAAAAGTTTGCATGTAGCTATCGGTATGCATATCTTTTCCCTTTCAGCTAAGATAGGTATGACGGTTCCATTTTTAGCGAGTTCGTCGGCTCTACAATTTTCCGTGATGTCTCTGTGGCCCGGCACCCAGCAGAGGTAAATATTAAATTGCTGCGACATCTTCATAAGAAATGCTCGATTATCGAGGGCCGTTTGAGAGTTGGTTGAGACACCGTCGAGAGAATTAATAGCAGCCTGACTGTCGAAGAAGATGCGGATATCAGAAGTTGATATCACGTTTTCTCTAAGCCGGGAAATAACCGCTTGGAAGAGGCTACAATGATTAGGGATGCGGTAACAGATCTAACATTTTTGTTTGAAACTACAAAGCACACTCGACTCGCATAACTCGAACTTTCACGAGACACCAAGATTATGAGTGGGCTCAAGTCTTATGTCCCAAAAATCATCGCTGACGTGCCTCAGGGCTCCGTTTTGACTCCCGCTCTTTTTTTCATTTTTATAATACATTCGCCTAACAATGCTCTCGTTGTCGATTAACTTTTATCTCGTGCTTTGTTTGAAGATTTCATTCGTAGTAACCACGCGGCGTAGTTTTGGTTGTAAAGTTAAATACAGTAGTACGTTCTTATGTCGTACAATCCGAGTATGGAACATATACAAGTACATGGTGCTTAGTTCTAGGAAGATTATTAAAAATATCATATTCTCCAAACTCATCGATCCCTTTCTGCATTTTGAATTTTTTCTAAGTGAGTTTGGCCAGTGCCTTATTTAAAGATCACACCATTAAATCAGTAAAGAGAAAAAAAGCAAATCAATTTGTTTTCTTTTTTCGTTCCTTTTAAATCCCTGCACGTTCTGCCGTAGAGCTTAGTATTATATGATAGCAGAAGTGGAATAACCATTTTCGCTATCGTTGCAAAAATATCGATTACTTAATGTTATCGAAACTACACATAATCTTGACTATTCCACAACTTATCTACAAATCGGTTTATTCAAGAATTATCTATTGGTTTAACTGATCGAAAAGAAACAAGTGTACCTGTCTGAACCTTGGATTAAATTGAATTTCCACTCAAACCCGATCAATCATTATCTTATCTAATCGTTTAATAGCAAACATTTGCGCAGCGTCAGGTGAAAATGTTATTTTTTTTTTTATCGATTTCGAAAGAAGTTGATTTTGCAAATCATTAGAATCGAAAAAAATGACTTTTTAAATTTACTATGTCATCAGAATCAGAACCCTGATGATTTTTTTCTAATTATAACATAACACATGGAATTTTCTCAACTCAAGGGCCACGTGATTTTTGATATCACAACCACCAAGAACAAGTACCTAGTTGATATGAAACAAAAATGATTAAGTTTGTTTGTTGACAGTTCTGACTTCTGGATACAATCGGTAATCAGTAGTAAAAAATTGTTCATACCAAATTGAAAAAAAAGAAAAGAAAACAAAACAACGCAATACGTTTACAAATAATTTACAATCGTTAGGGAGGTACTTCGTGTTATGAACGCGGTTCCAAATTTCAAATTTTTATGTTTTTACTGTAGCACACGTAGCCTTATTGATAGATTTATAGCACTTTGTCGGTAAAAGTTATGAAAAAAATAAAAAAAAAAACATAAATCATTTTTTTCTTGTTTGATAAGAAAGCTGTTCAATTCGTGAATTTCTTGAAAAACAGCCGCTTCTTTCAAATAACTCCTGGTATGCCTTTTCGAAGGCAGAAAAATAAAGTGCTTCTGAGCATTTTCATTTTTTAATCTTTCGTATCAGAAGTTGATATGAAATGTAAACAAGGTTCAAAAAAGACATTCGCGTAATTTGGTTTCATAAACTCACGTCTACTTGAGATGTAAGTGGTTGTTGACGATACAAAGTTTACCCTATTCTCAGTCAGCAGCGCACTCATCCGTAGAGTTTGTGTTTATATTTATCTAAAAGCTTAGCGTCAAAATTGCAATTTCGATTTTGGTCTTTATTGATGTTTGCTTTGACAGCCAGCGTGGGCAATAGGCAATGTTCACAGTTAAGTTAAATATGGAAATTAATATTTGCTTGTCATCAGTTTATAAAAAAATTGCAGTCTCTTAAGTTTTTTTTTCTTTTCAAAGTTTTCGTTTCTTTTTCAATTTAAAAAATCGAAGCTAAATTCTCACCAAAGCGTTCGAAACTTCTTAGTTGAAAAATTGCTTTATTTTTGACAAAGAAAAGACCTATCATTTGTTTTTATCATTGAAACCGATCATTGACATTTTACTGACAGTTCGGTTACAGCAATTATTGTGAATTTCAGACAGTGAAATAAATTCCTCACAGGAATCTTTCATTGGAACTGATGAAATTGAAACAAAGGTTAGAGGTACCATTCCATCAGCTTTTTGACATAATCAGCTGTCCCGAAAAGATGCTATTTCGTCAGAAAAAAAAAAATAAAATAGGTTTTTTTACAAAAAATAATTTGGCAAGCAACTGATATTTTTTTTCTCAAACAAATTCTTGGGCTGATTTCCGAACAACTAATTTGCATTCCAAATCAAAAGAAAGCATAGTCAAGTCATTTCAATGAAAGGAATAACTGGGTCCTTAGTCCACAAAAATTATTAGATTTACCACACAAGTCTGAATTCTTTTGTGGCCTAAGATGAAGACTCTATCAAAAAGTATGTCGAAGCAAATATAATAACATGTTGCATGAAATGCCAAGTAAAACAGGCGAGTTTGATAATTTGAATTCGCGTAGTATGGCTAAAGAACGATTCTCTATACTTAAGAGTGCGTCCAAAGTTGGGCTCGAGTGTAAACTGATGAGCGCGGTTATTACGGTTGAATTGAATTGAAGGGGAGGAATGCAATGACTATTTCACTAGACCAATTGCCGTAGAAGTAACGATAGAACAAAGAGAGACACAAAACGTTACGACGGTGTTCCAATTAAGTGAATGAGTTAGTGATGTCTCTATCATTCTTAGAGCTAATTTTTGGGTACCAACCAGAGGCTTAAGTATGTAGCTTGAGCTCCAGCCCAGAGATGGGAATTATATACAAGCTTTGGAGGAATAAGTTTAAAAGATAATAGCCAAATCAGACGGGGAGACAAATTTCTTGCACCGTCTTGAAACCCAAACATTATGGGCTCGTTCAGTGATGCACATACCGGGAATCTCGAGGTGTTCGGTTTCATTGATGCAAGTTCCACTTATGGACATTGGCAGGGGGACCGCATTGTGTTTTCGAAGCACTAAACTCTACACGATTTTGTATTCCTCATTGTACAATGCTGTTTAGGTTAGAGTTTAATGATCTTATCATATTTTGAGTCTGGAAACGAATATGAAATGCTATGGGTACTATCGTCGGCACAACAATTTATTGGATTAGAAGTTACAGACAAGAGATCATTAAAGAAAATGAGAAGAAGGTTGGAGACGAAACGGAGCCCTGGGGCACACCAGCATTTACATTTTGGGTTTCAGACTTGAAACCGTCCAATACAACCTGTATTGAACGGTTCGAAAGAAAGTTTCTTATCCAAGGATAAAAGAGCAAGATGCCAGACTTTATCAAATGCCTTTGAAATATCAAATGCAACAATCTTACTCTCTCCAAAACGATGCAAAGATTTGTTGCACTGTTCGGTGACATAAACCATCAGATCACCAGTGGACCTTTGCTGCAAAAGCCGTACTGCCGGTCATAAAGAAGCTTTCGGTCTTCGAGATATTTCTTGAGCTGATAGTTTATCGGCGTTTCCATGACCTTAAAAAGACGGGACGTAAGTGCAATCAGACGATAATTGGAAGGAGAAGAAGATTCGCCTTTTTGGGATTTTGCTGGACAAATCTGTTTTCCAAAAGAATAGGAAAGATGAAAAGCTTACGCAAGCGTTTTGCCAACGTGGAAGAACACCTCTTCAGAATAAAAGCGGCGAAACCATCTGGTCCTGCGGATTTATGCATGTTGAGATCTTTTACGACTCACGCCACAGCACAAGCGCGGAGGAAGATTTTCGTCCCATGGAATCATTGACGCGCTCAAGAACTGGAGGAGTCATGGCACTCTCTTGCAGCGAAGATTTGGAGGCGAACTGCAAACGGAAAGAAAAGATGCATTTTTCTTTTATTCAATGCTTTGTTGATTATCTTAGTATAGGTAATATTGGTATGTTGTTTTGTGTACGGTATCAGGCTAGGTTGATTGGAGTTCTTCATGTGTTTCTCGGATTGGTGTATCAATTGAGCTTTCTCCAACTTTCAACGGTACTTCGAACGGCTCAACAAGGTTTCCTTTGGACCTTTGGGTCATCAACTGCTTTGAACTGTATATCAACAGAGTTTCCTCTGGCTTTCAACGCCGACTAACCGGTGTTTCAACAAGTTTTTCCTTGGGTTATCAACAGAACTTCCTCCGACTTTCAACAGCCCTTCGACCGGTTTTCAACAAGGTTTCCCTTCTTTGGTTGGCTCATCAACGGCTTTAAACCGGTTTATCAACAAAGTGTCCTCCGGCCTTCAAGGCGATTAACCGGTGTTTCAACGGACAGGTCCGGGATTATACTTTGACCGACGAAACAGTTTCCGTATTTTAGGACGCATGGAGTGTTACCACTTTTTGACTTGATTTTGTCATCGCTCCCTTATGCACATTTCCTTCAAAAACTGGTTGTGAACTTTATTTTATTGAGTTGTAAAAACTCATTCATTACTTTTTCCCATAACTTCTGTGTCTGTAGTTGATGTGAATTATACTTTGTTGGTATATTCTGTGTTGTTTTGAAATGTGTAATGTATGCAGTTAATGCATCACTACAGTCTCTGCTACATTACTGACTCTCAGTTCGAGAGCTGACTCCAACATATTATACATATCGAGCCGCATGATGAAAATTCCTTAACTAAGCAGAAACACGTAACACTTACAAGATCATTGATCGGACAAACTTTCCCTGACTCTTCATATATTACGTTCTTTAAGACCTGGAAGAGGATGATTTGAACAAAAATCGGCGGAACTCGTGAGCTTGAAGAAAATCTATATTTTGTAAAGATCCTCTTTAGTTTCCTCATTCATCATTATTTTCGTGGTTTGAGGTAGGTAGCGCTGGCATTTTGATACCTGTCAAACGCAGCTGTCATTTTCATTGTCAATCTCAGTTAGCATAGTTGTTGTTGTTGCTTCCAATCAAATAATATCTCTAAAGTATTAAAACTTAGTACAAAAGTAGTGATAGAAAGAATTAAGAACAACTTTTCTGGCGTTATAAATGATCGTCATTTCATATCATTCAAAATTTGAAGAGAAAGGAAGCACAACTGCTATCGTTATGCCCCTGCAATGTACTGAGCGTACATCGAAAATATTGCTGTCGCAATGCAAGTCCATGGAATGTTTATGATTTATCGATTAATTACCACGGTCTCTTATTAGAAAATGTTTCACTGCGTGTTAGTAAGTTTTACATCGAGAGTCAAAAAGTCATTTTAAGAGACAGTACACTTTTCTGAACACTTTTAAGTTTCTCCTTAATTCTAATAGTCCGGGAGGCGACCGTAAGATTACCTACCTCATAAGCAGAGTGGAAAATTTAGCCACCGTCTAATGGTAAATGATATGAAGTTTTCAAAACCGGTGGTCGGACAGACTTTCCCTGGGCCTTTTGGCGGCTAAATGGGACTTCCGGTTGCGTTTTTTGGTGTGAGGTTATACCATGAGGTGAGTGGAAAAAGTAAGTAGAAGTCAATAGACATTTTGTCGTAGATACCAAATCATATGGTCGGACAGAAATAACGCGGGCCTTTCCCTTTGTCCGACCATTTTAAAAACGCTATTTTTGGTGACATTCTACCTCATCGGCTGAGTGGGCAAATGGGGTATCAAATGAAAGCTTAGAATGTCTACATTAAGAATCTACTGGTCGGACAAACTTTGAATGGGCCAATCATGAGACCGACCGCATTTTTCAAAAAAAATCTGTTAATTACTTTAATGTTTTTTTTCAACTCAGCATCAACATTTTTGGTGTTATTCTATATAAAATAGGTAACTGATGAATGATATCATAGTTTTTCAGTCAACATTAATGTTAATCCACGTATCAAATGCTCTGTATCAAATACGTTTTTTCTCCAGTTCACTGAAAAATCATCGTTTGTTTTGTATGAAATTTTATTTTGCTCTGGAAAACTTCTTCTTCGACTATAAAAATTTTACAAAAATCAATTTTATAAAAAGTTTAAGTTTTGTGTGTTAATTTGGAATATAATGGCATCTGAACTTAAAAGATTTCGAAAATGATTTAAAAGATGATTTATTGCAAAACCGGTTGCAACCAAATCAAACTCCTAATTTGAGCCCATTTCTTAAAGACATATTAACTAGACACAGAGTGTATATCGATCTTACCCTTGAAGGACATCATGGTAAAACTCCTCGGTTCTTCATGCAATACATAGGCTTCATGAATGTTTTTTTAAGATTTTCAAAGAATATATAAAAACGAGTGATTTTGAACTGTATGTTGACTGTATATTCGAACTGTCCAATTTATTTTTTTTTTTTTTAACCAACTAAAGTATGCAAGGTGGATATTAAAATTCCGTCCGAGCCATTGAAAAAAGATGTAGAATTTATTGACGGCTTCTATTTCATTCATCTCTTGGGGTCGTTAGTATCTCAAACATTTGATAAGATATCAGAAATGATTTTAAAGAGAGTATGTTCCACGGAAGCTCCCATCGATCAAAGATTCTGAGCATTGCGTCCGGAATGAAGTCAATGTCATGAATTTCACTATTTCGGGACCAATGCAAAAACGAACGGATGATTTCGGTAAATGCCTCAGAAATCCTTAATTCAAGGAGCCATTAGTAAGGTTTTTAGGACTGCACTGGGAAGATAGTTCCTTGATTCCAATTTTGGGAGACAAGAAGGTATATTTAACAGTGGATGAAAAGTGTTTCTCTTATCAACGTCAAAATCAACTTATTTCCAAAAGTGAAGAATGTGAATACAATTGTAGCCATTAAGAAGCCGGCACAAGGTTAATATATCACATAAGCAAGTCAAAACCAAATTCAAGTATTATAGTGCGAGCGTCTGACACAGACGTTCTAGTTTTTTACTTGGAAATATATATAAATTCAAAGACCTGGAGATATGGTTAACAAGTGGCAGCTTGAAAAGGAATGACGTCAATTGCATAAATTGTACTCAACTAGCTTCGACACAGGGAGCAAACTTATGTGCTGCGTTACCAGAATTTCACGCCTTTACAGGCTGCGACTATACGGCCAGTTTTTTTTTTTTTAGAAAAGGAAAAGATAAACCCCTCGACATCCTTGAAAAAAACGGTCGTTATCAGGCTGCGTTTGAGGCGTTGAGTAAAGGAACTTGTTGCAATGATACTGACACCATTCAAAACTTTATTTCACATATGTATGGCTTAAAGAACTGTAAAATTGTAAATGCTGTCAGATATCAAATGTTCCAGAACCTTTATGCTTCAAAGAATACTGCTGTAGGAAATGCTTTTCAAAAATTTACGAAATTTTGACTCCAGTTTGATCCCCCCCTGTTTAAAATCTCTTATCGAGAAAATTAAAAGAACAGTTTTCTATGTGGGCGAATGCTACTGAAGCAGATGCGTCAAAAGTAGGGCAGAAGATTTTGGTCGGCTATTGAAAGACGGAAAGTTAATACCACTTTGGTTTCAAGGGGATCCCACCGTACTTAATGTTGATGACATCATTTTTAAGGAAAATAAAGAAGAAGAATTCCAATATTTGAGTGAGGAAGATTCTGACGAGGGTGATATACTTTGAAACTTTAGATATCAATAATTTATTAATCGGTGGATGTATGAAGAGTTTGTTTTCTTGTTCTATGTTAATGTTACTTATACCTTATTCGTTCGAAAAAAAATGAATTAATTATTTAATATGTAATAAAAAAAATCAAAATAATCCTTTCTACGGTAAATTTGTTGTTTTCATTTCATTGAACTGAACAAATATTATTTCTGTGAAAAAAAAATGATCAAAAACAGATGTTAACCAGATAAGTAGTTTTTTTTAAGCCCATAACTATATTTTTGGATTAGCCAACTATGATATCATCCATCAGTTACCTATTTTATATAGAACAAGACCAAAAATGTTGATGCTGAGTTGAAAAAAACATTAAAGTAATTAACAGACTTTTTTTGAAAAATGCGGTCGGTCTCATGATTGGCCCATTCAAAATTTGTCCGACCAGTAGATTCTTAATGTAGACATTCTAAGCTTTCATTTGATACCCCATTTGCCCACTCAGCCGATGAGGTAGAACGTCACCAAAAATAGCGTTTTTAAAATGGTCGGACAAAGAGAAAGGCCCGCGTTATTTCTGTCCGACCATATGATTTGGTATCTACGACGAAATGTCTATTGACTTCTACTTACTTTTTCCACTCACCTCATGGTATAACCTCACACCAAAAAACGCAACCGGAAGTCCCATTTAGCCGCCAAAAGGCCCAGGGAAAGTCTGTCCGACCACCGGTTTTGAAAACTTCATGTCATTTACCATTAGACGGTGGCTAAATTTTCCACTCTGCTTATGAGGTAGGTAATCTTACGGTCGCCTCCCATACTATAAGCTATTCATTTACAACTCAAATCATAGTTAAGTAGTAATTTTAATAATAAAATCTTCTGAAATAAATTCAAACAAAATGCTAATACTCAAAATTCTTCTTATTTACAGATAGAGCCTTTCGATGCCTTCTTCCGGAGCTACTTGCAGTTAACAGTCCACTTTGACATTGACTACAAACAACACTTAAAATACTCCAAATTCATTGTTTCATATTATCTTAGTGAAGTGTGCCAAATTTTATGAAAAAAAAATATATAATCAGTTGATTGAATGTGTGTGTTTATCCTTGAAAAGTAATATTCGTCGGTTAATGTTGTAAACGCTCGTTAATCAAAGAAAAACGAAAAAAAAACCAAACCGCGAATTCGTTTCAAAGTTATGGTCACATATTCGTCGCGTTTAATTAAAAGCTGATAAAAATGAATTTAAATCAACACAGTGGACCAGGTCCGCCGTCAACGTTAAGTCCCTGCGGCAATAGTAGCGCTAGTTGTTCAGGTGT
>CAKKXW010000003.1:62292799-62508615 GCA_920937365.1 Sphaerophoria rueppellii
TTCTCCACAAGAAGGTGCAACCGTTTTGCGAACGCATTCGAAAAGGTAGAAAGGATAAGAAAACCTTTTGTCTAAACAGGTCGTTTTAGGGTTTTTCCGCTTAGAAGAAGAGGAAGGTTAATAGCAGACTAACGTGAATGCAGGGCAGAAAAATTCCAGTACCTTTGCGGCTATTTAATAGTCGAGTTCTTTATAGAGCTTCTGGCTTTCGAAGAAGTACTGGCCGTCATGCCGAAAAATACAACAATCTAACTCTCTCCAAAACGATGCAACGATTTGTTGCACTGTTCGGTGAGATAAACCATCAGATCACCAATGGACCTTTTGCTGCAAAAGCCGTACTGCCGGTCATGAAGAAGCTTTCGGTCTTCGAGATATTTCTTGAGCTGATAATTTATCGGCGTTTCCATGACCTTAAAAAGACGGGACGTAAGTGCAATCAGACGATAATTGGAAGGAGAAGAAGATTCGCCTTTTTGGGATTTTGCTGGACAAATCTGTTTTCCAAAAGAATAGGAAAGATGGAAAAGCTTACGCAAGCGTTTTGCCAACGTGGAAGAACACCTCTTCAGGTGTTTCAGGTTTATCAACAAAGTGTCCTCCTTAGGACGCATGGAGTGTTACCACTTTTCGACTTGATTTTGTCATCGCTCCCTTATGCACATTTCCTTCAAAAACTGGTTATGAACTTTATTTTATTGAGTTGTAAAAACTCATTCATAACTCTTTCCCATAACTTCTGTGTCTGTCGTTGATGTGAATTATACTTTGTTGGTATATTCTGTGTTGTTTTGAAATGTGTAATGTATACAGTTAATGCATCATTACAGTCTCTGCCACATTACTGACTGACAGTTAGAGAGCCGACTTCAATATAATCGAGCCGCATGATGAAAATTCCTTAACTTAGCAGAAACACATAACATTTACAAGATCATTGATCGGACAAACTTTCCTTGACTCTTTATAAATTACATTCTTTAAGGCCTGAAAGAGTATGATTTGAACAAAAATCGGCGGAACACAATCTAAAATTTCTACTACATTATTCGTGAGCTTCAAGAAAATCTATATTTTGTAAAAATCCTAATTTCCTCATTCATCATTATTTTCGTGGTTTAAGGTAGGTATCGCTGGTATTTGACACCTGTCAAACGCAGCTGTCGTTTTAATTGTCAATTTCAGCTAGCATAGTTGTTGTTGTTGCTAGAAAGAATTAAGAACAACTTTTCTGGCATTAATTGATCGTGATCAAAATTGGAAGAGAAAAGACGTGCAACTGCTATTGTTATGCCCCTGCATCATCTGCAATGTCCGCTCAGTCGAAAATATTGCTGTTGCAATTGCAAGTCCAAGGAAAATTGATGATTTATCGATTGATTACCAAGCTCTCTTTTTATAAAATGTTGTTGCGTGTTATGTAGTAAGTTTTACCTCGAGAGTCAAAAAGTCATTTTCGGAGACAGTACACTTTTCCGAACACTTTTAAGTTTCCCCTTAGTTCTAAGCTATTCATTTACAATTCAAATCATAGTTAAGTAGTAATTTTGATTTTAAAATCTTCTGAAATAAATTCAAACAAAATGCTAATACTCAAAATTCTTCTTAATCTTCACAGATAGACCCTTTCGATGCCTTCTTCCGGAGTTACTTGCAGTTTACAGTCCACTTTGACATTGACTCCAAACAACACTTAAAATACATACCCCAAATTCATTGTTTCATATTCTCTTAGTGAAGTGTGCCAAATTTTATGAAAAAAAAAAAATATAATCAGTTGATTGAATGTGTGTGTGTTTATCCTTGAAAAGTAATATTCGTCGGTTAATGTTGTAAACGCTCGTTAATCAAAGAAAAACGAAAAAAAAACCAAACCGCGAATTCGTTTCAAAGTTATGGTCACATATTCGTCGCGTTTAATTAAAAGCTGATAAAAATGAATTTAAATCAACACAGTGGACCAGGTCCGCCGTCAACGTTAAGTCCCTGCGGCAATAGTAGCGCTAGTTGTTCAGGTGTCACCATGATGTCTAATTGCAATGGTGGTGGTACCCAACAAGCGCCACCACCGCCAGTTGCTCGTGCCGTGTCGTCAGATCGTTTGGTTACTGGACCATCGTGTCGGGCATTGAAGACCGCCGTTTCAGCATTGTATTCAGTGGATGATTTCGTCAAGGAGAAAATTGGATCGGGCTTCTTTTCAGAAGTTTATAAGGTAAGTGTTTTTTTCGCTCAAATTCAACAAAGAAAACTTGTTTGTTTTGCATTTGATGCAAAGTAATCTAGATTCAGACTTTTGACATTCACGAAGAAAAAAACAAATGACGCAGTTGTCAGGCAGTATTCATGGTTTTTCAAAATACGCACATAAATAGAACCAAATCACTTAATTACGTTTTGCGGTATGCAACGATTTGCATAATGCTATTGTAATTTTTTTCTTTTAAATGTCAATTCTTTCAGTTTTTTGTCGGATTTGACATAAGTTGGTGAATCGATTTTTTAAGTGATGGATATAAAATGCAAACATTGACTTTTTCGTCTTAAATGTTTTTTAATTGAATATTTAAGTGGCCTAGACATGTCATTATTTTGTTGAGCTGTTATTTTGACAGTCTCAAGCTTGAGTTGACATTTGTTTGAATTTATGTGCGTATCGCTGAATTTTCCTGTTATTCAAATATAACGGCAAAAATAGATTAGATAAAAAGTGACACTTTTGTTTTCTGTCAATTTTTGGCTTTTAAACATTCTTCTTTTAATTTAAAGATTTTATTTCTTCTTAGAAAAGTGATTGCATAAACTTTTGCTTGAAAATTCGCTAATGACATAAAATGAGATGTCATTAATTGTTGTCAAGTTATTAAAGTGAAAGGCTGTCGCTGTCATAATTTTGGTGTGTTAAAAATATTCAAAGCTTTTTAAGTTTTTTTTTCCGGGAAAACGAATTTCTGAATATCAATGTATGTAGATTTAAAGGTGTCTTCAACAACATTAGCTAGCGGGCGGTAAATAATGGTTTGAACAAGCTAAGAATAGATAAATCACTCGTTGATCTAATAAGTCTCTTATTTCAAAGCAGGACATTTACTTCCAACCTAATACCTGAGTCGACTACAACCACCAGATTGATGAATCGAGGTATCCCTCAAGGTGGTGTCCTACCACCTCTTCTATGGAACATGGTAGTAAATGACCTCTTAACATCATTGAAAGCGGAGAATTTCAAAGTGATTGTCTGTGCCGACAAGTTGCAATATCTGTTTCTGGGGAAACATCCACAAGTTCTTGCAGAACCCCTGCAAATTATATCAACCTAGGACGGAACTAATACTATTTCTGAAACCGTACAAAATTCCCCAAATAAACCAACCAACAGTTAAAGGAAAAACCCCCTAGATTCGCCAACCCAGCTAAGTCCGATCATCTTTGAGATGAGATGACAGAACAGTTTCACATTCACCTTTCATGGGTGCAGATTGCAGAGCCACAGAGACATTCCGGGAAATAGAAAAGCTGATGAGCTTGCCAAAAACGGAACCTACTGCTATAGGAAGACAACTAGATGCGTGCAATCTTCTTTTTAAACAAAATTCTGTAGAATTAACAATTGCTATAGATGGTCACAGGGCACTAACTGGCTAGCAACTAAGCAAACATGGCCAAGCTTAGATCTGAAGCTGTCGAAATGCTTGAAAAAAATTAATTGGTAGTCGGGGACACTGCCATGGGACTAGGGTCTACTCAAATACTAATCTGATTGTTTTGGGAATCAAAACTTTTATAAAAAATGGTATTAAAAGCATCAAACCCAGAGAAAAATCAATGTATAATTCCGGTGTTGTACACTCAACCAAACTGAGGAAAATCGAAACTAGTTTAAACAAGCCAGGAAGGCCTGCAAACCTGCAATGCCCATATTCGTCGGACCAAATATTAACATAACCAAACAGGCAAAAAATATTGCAATGTCCCAAAGGCAGTCCTTGTAAAAATATATGAAAAATTCTTCATCTTCTTCGGTCCCTTCGCTCGTTGACAATGACAATCCAGTTGTAAGCTCTCTCGCGAAAGCTAACCTTTTCGCTAGGCAGTTCGCCTCCAATTCAACGCTGCCCGAGAGTGTCATGACACCGTCAGTTCTTGAGACCGTCAATGATTCCATAGGACAAATCTTCTTTTGCCCTCGTGCTTTGGCAATATCTCAACATATATAAATCCGCTGGTCCGGATGGTAACCCCGCTATTATTCTGAAGAGGTGTTCTTCCATCTATCCTATCATCAGACCAGCACTTGTCCAGCCAATTCCAAAAAAGATGAACCTTCCCATTCCAATTACCGTCCAATTGAAATAACGTCCCTAATTTCTAAGGTCTGATAAACTAGCAGCTCAAGAAATATCTCGAAAACCGAAAGCTTCTTAATGACTGGCAGAACGGCTTTCGCAGCAACAGGTCCACTGTGATCTGATGGCATATCTCACTGAACAATACAAGGAGTCCTTACATCACTTAGGGGGAAGTATTGCAACTGATAATTCAGGGACACTTGATAAAGTTTGGTTTCTTGCTGTAACTTCTAATCCAATAAATTGTTTCGCTGACGATAGTATCGTTTCCAGACTCACATCCCTCCTCTTCGGATGTGGAACTGCAACCGCAAAGTACGATACGCTCATTAACCTGTCACTTTAAAGCATTGTAAAATGGTGAATAAAAAATGATTCGAAAACTCAATGCTGTCTTGTATCATTAAAGCGAGAGCACCCGAAGGAATGTGTGCTGAGATCTTTGCTGAGTTTAACCACCTAACTCAGCTTGTCACCGAGCCCACTCGAATATCGGACATTAATGGCCAAGCGGAAAATACTCTTGACTTGTTTCTTACGTCTGACCCTGATAAATACACTATCAGTTATATCTGCAAATTTCTCGTGTCAAGCTAATCCAGTTAGAGAAAGAGCTCCGAAGAGAACCGTCTAGCAATGCGAGAAAGCCAGGATCTTTAACTGGTCACTATGCTTCCTCGATAGTGACGTAGACTCCAGCACAGATATGATTACTAATATGATTATTTTGGGAATGAAAACTTTTATCCCGAATAGGGTTAAAAGCATCAAACCCAAGGCAAAGTCATGGTTTGATTCAAGCTGTAAAGAGGTTATCAGGGAAAAAGAAGTAAAGTTCCGGTATTTTAGAGCCAACCCAACTGAGGAAAACCGGAACAAGTTTAAACAAGCCAGGAAGGCCTGCAATGCCCATATTCGGCGGACCAAATTTTTACATGACCAAAAATTAAGGCAAAAAATACTGCAATGTCCAAAGGCAGTAAGAATTTTTGGTCATTTGTAAAAAAATATGAAGAATTCTTCTTCTTCCTCGGTCCCTACGCTCGTTGACAATGACACTCCAGTTGTTAGCTCTCTCGCGAAAGCTAACCTTTTTGCTAGGCAGTTCGCCGCCAACTCTTCGCTGCCAGAGAGTGTCATGACTCCTCCAGTTCTTGAGCGCGTCAATGATTCCATGGGACAAATCTTCTTCCGCACTCGTGCTGTGGCGAGAGTCTTAAAGGATCTCAACATACATAAATCCGCTGGTCCGGATGGTATCCCCGCTATTATTCTGAAGAGGTGTTCTTCCACGCTGGCAAAACCCTTGCGTAAGCTTTTCCATCTATCCTATTCTTCTGGGCTCGTTCCGAGCAGTTGGAAAACAGCATTTGTCCAGCCTATTCCAAAAAAGGCGAATCTTCTTCTCCCTCCAATTATCGTCCGATTGCACTTACGTCCCTTCTTTCTAAGGTCATGGAAACGCTGATAAACTATCAGCTCAAGAAATATCTCGAAGACCGAAAGCTTCTTAATGACCGGCAGTACGGCTTTCGCAGCAACAGGTCCACTGGTGATTTGATGGTTTATCTCACCGAACAGTGGAACAAATCTTTACATCGTTTTGGAGAAAGTAAGATTGTTGCACTTGATATTTCAAAGGCATTTGATAAAGTCTGGCATCTTGCTCTTTTATCGAAAATGCGTGCCTTCGGTATCGATGAATCCCTTCTTCGTTGGATTAGAAACTTTCTTTCGAACCGTTCAATACAAGTTGTACAATATAAATGCTGGTGTGCCCCAGGGCTCCGTTTTGTCTCCGACCCTCTTTATCATCTTTATTAATGATCTCTTGTCTGTTACTTCTAATCCAATCAATTGTTTCGCTGACGATAGTACCCTTAGCTTCTCATATTCGTTTCCAGATTCACATCCCTCCTCTTCGGATGTGGAACTGCAACGGCAAAATATGATAAGTTCATTAAACTCTGACTTAAACAGCATTGTCCAATGGGGAATTAAGAACCGTGTAGAGTTTAATGCTTCGAAAACTCAATGCTGTCTGGTATCGTTGAAGCGAGATATACCCCCCCTGCCACTGTCCATGAGTGGCACTTGCATCAATGAGACCGAACATCTCGAGATTCTCGGTATGTGCATCACTGATCACCTCTTGTGGTCCGAGCACATACGCGATGTCGCCAAAAATGCCGCAAGATGTTTGGGTTTCTTAAGACGGTGCAAGAAATTTTTCTCCCCGTCTGATCTGGCTATTATCTATAAAACCTATATCCGTCCAAAGCTTGAGTACAATTCACATCTTTGGGCTGGTGCTCCAGCTACTTACTTAAGCCTCTTGGATGGAATTCAAAAAAGAGCTGTAAGAATGATTGGTGATAGAGAGATCACCGACGCATTCACCACTTTAGACCACCGTCGTAACGTAGCGTGTCTCTCCTTGTTTTATCGCTACTTTTACGGAAATTGCTCTAGTGAAATAGCCAGTTGCATTCCTCCCCTCAAACAATTCGCCCGTAATACTCGCGCTTCTAGGAATGCCCATCAGTTTACCCTCGAGCCCAACTTCGGACGTACTCTCAAGTATAGGGAATCATTCTTTAGCCGTACTACGCGAATGTGGAACTCTCTTCCACACTCTGTTTTTCCCAGTCACTACAATGTTCAAGAATTTAAGACCAATGTACACCGACATCTCCTTTCCAACCCCTTCCCTTCTTCCTGATGCACTCACTGTGTCTCTGGCATAAAAAGGGTATAAATATGCCTTAAGTGGGTGCGAATTATAAAAAAAAAATATCCTTTTGCCATTGTCCATGAGTGGCACTTGCATCAATGAGATCACATCTTAAGATTCTCGGTATGTGCATACAATTCAACCTTAATACCCGCGCTTCCACGAATGCCCATCAGTTGACTTCAGACGTACGCTCAAGCTTAGAGAATCATCCTTAAGCCGTACTACGCGAATGTGGAAACTTTCTTCCACACTCTGCTTTTTTCAATCATTCATTTTCAGGAATTTAAGAATAAATGCGACACCTCCATTCGATACAAAAATATATTAATTTGATCAGATCCTTTTTAAACACCTTCATGTCTAGGAATGTCTCACAAGATCTTATCTTAAGCCTCGAGCAACCTTGCTATTGTTCGAATCGGCACAGTCTTAAGCTGTTTCCACTTTTGTATCCTGCTTACCCTCTTGCCTAACTGTTTCCAGAGTTACCAAAGGTTGTTCAGCGGATGAGGTGGTTGATGTTCTACGTAATTTCCAAGAGAATAAAACAGCTCATACACCGCACACTTGTGTACACACCGATGTTTGAGTTCGGTAATGTGTGCCATCTGTGACCCGTTGATTTTTGGTGTCGTTGTCACGATCGGTGTAATGTGAGTGGTGGAATGCCACACCGATGTCAGAACACCGATGTGCACATGATTGTCCTGGATATGGGCGGTTTAAGGAGAAGGTTTAACTGCTTAATTTAGAGAACTTGAAAGCACTTCAGAACATACTAAGTGCTTACTTGGTAAACCCAAAAACAAAAAGTAGAAAGTACTGGTACTTGTCCTTTCATACATTTATACCAATGTTACGGTACTGAAGCACTGGTATAAATTCCGGTACTTGGAAGTACTGATACTTGTGTTTGGTATTGTAAAGCTTTGGTTGAGTTCTGACAGGTAAGAAAGCGGTATAAGAAGAAGAAAAACATCCGACTTAAAATATTAACGGCACATTCAAAAGAGCCGTAGCGCTCACAATACACACTTCACACCAAAGTGCCTTCAATGCAATCGCGTCCAAACAATTATAAGTGGTCCTGAACTTATTATTTTCTATCAACACATAACTAACCAACTTTCCGCAAGCCTCTGGGTTATCAGAAAAACTAATTTTCTTCAGTTCAATGCGGAAACTGTGAAGTGTTGAATTCTGCTTGTGCAACCCCTCAAGCTGAAAAGTCTATCCAGTGTTTCTGTTTTTTCTGTTAATAGAAAGAAAATCATAAATTCTTGCAACAAACAATAGGTCGGTCTGCAGGTCAGTCTACAATGGGTTCACATTCGCATAGCTAGCTCCACACACCCAGTAGTCGGCCTTAGTGTAATGTAAAACAGCCCAGATAAAGCTCTTCTTGCACTAATTTCTCTCGCCTTGCAATTTTTTTTTGTCTTCTCTCTTCAAATGAATGCAAATTCACAAAGGAAAATAGCGAAAAAAGAAAATCAAGACACCAATTTAAAAAACCGTGATCACCTTACTTAGAAAATTGAACAGCGGATTCCTTTTGTTTGAAAGAGAGCATGAGGCGCTTATGGCGAATGATGTGAGGCAGTAGCAGTGGTGATTTGGTTCCCCGTGCCTATAGCTAACTAATCTGATTACAATTAAACTTTCAACAGCAACCAAACAATAGAATGCAGAACAACTAAATGCATTACTCGTACTCATTATTTCTCCATAAGATGCATCTTTTATTTCTTTATTTTGTTGTTGTTGTTTCGGAATGCGATTTTCTTTCAATCTACTTTGCATAGCTTTTCTTTTACGAACAAATTTTGCAGCACTTTTACCTATGGTTATCTTTCGTTTTTCCGTGCAAAGTATTGTGTGAATTTCGCCAGTTCGATTGTTGTACATTTTCATTGAAGGATATTCGGTTCAAATATGGTGAAATTCACCTTGCTACAACGTTCGATTGGTAGCATGCCTAACGTGCTCCATCGCGTACATCACATTAACAAAATCATAGACAAGATTTGCATTTCAAAGAGACCTAATTCCACTGTCGGGGTCTATGACTATCTGATGGGAATGAGATGATGATAAAAACAAAGACGACCATCACAATACCGCTCATCCACTGGCATACTGGCTGATGCCGCAGCATCGCTTTTTTTTAAACACCAGGCGTTGGTGTTTGGTGTTGGCTCCTAATCTGTGGGGATTTGCTTACGGCACCCATCTTCCAAGTTCTGCTCCATATATGTGTGGTGTGCCGTATGCCGGGGGAGATTGTTCGAGTTCATGTTTTGTATTGTGTGGGGTGTCTTCGGAAACGAAACACACTTACTTGAAAGCGACGACCGACTGGCGGCAGCATCAGCAACGCCATCACCACTGCTTCCTCGGCTACTGCTGGCACCGATGCAGAAATCTTTTAAATTTTAACCTCGTTTAAGAGTTTTTTTTCTGTTTCGTTTTTCCCTAGCTCTACATCTGAGACGGATTCTTTTGTTTTAAATAAATTTCATTGCTGCGAAAGACTAATGCTCACGTCTTCTCTGCCATCATCGCCTATGCTACATCATCGGTCGTACAAGAATCCATTGACCGGACATTGAAGATAGAAGAATTTTCCATTTTTTTTTTCTCTTTTGAATTTGTAATTGATCCGAGGCGTTATAAGAAGTGCTGCTTGTGGCCTTATAGGCTTTGTAGATTGTTGCATTTAGCGTTAATGTTATGCACTTTAGAGAGAACAGATTTCGGGGTCAAACTGTCATCTATGATATGCAGCTTTTGGTGCAGGGTTTTATGTGAAAAGTTTTTGTCTATAGATTCACTTTGTGTTAATTTTAATTCAATTAAATCGATGGCACATTGGTGTTTGTTTCAGTAAAGTGTTAGGCGTTGAAAAAATGAATAAATGCGTTGGAAGTGATTGATGAAAGTTTAAAGAGGTTGATTCAATTAAATTTGATGAATTAGTGAGGCTATCGAGGACATTGGGCAGCCACTTTTGTTTTGGAAAATTTCATGAAAAAGATATGGTCCTAAAAGCGTGGTCGTGGCTGATGTTGTTTTTCATTTTTTTTACGGCTGGCCTTCCTCTTTATTATGAAATAAACATCCGATCATCTATCTCAAAAAATGGCATTTTTCTTTGAATATCAAAATAAAAACTCTTATTGGACAAACTCATTCTTCAATTCACTCGACCCTCTTCTTCATTTTCATTAATGATCTCTTGTCTGTTACTTCTTATCCAATAAATTGTTTTGCTGACGATAGCAACCTTAGCTTTTCTTATTCGTCGATGTGGAACTGGAACGGCAAAATATGATAAGCTCATTGAACTCTGACTTAAACAGCATTGTACAATGGGGATTTAAAAACCGTGTAGAGTTTAATGCTTCGAAAACTCAATGCTGTCTTGTATCGTTGAAGCGAGATATACCCCCCTTGCCACTGTCCATAAATGGCACTTGCATCAACGAGACCTAACATCTCGAGATGCTCGGTATGTGCATCACTCACCACCTCTTGTGGAACGAGCAGATATGTGATGTCGCCAAAAATGCCGAAAGATGTTTGGGTTTCTTACGACGGTGCAAGAAATTTTTCTCCCGTCTGATATGGCTATTATCTACAAAACCTATATCCGTCCAAAGCTTGCGTACAATTCATATCTATGAGCTGGTGCTCCAAATACTTAATTAGGCCTCTTGGATGGAATACAACAAAGAGCTGTAAGAATGATTGGTGATAGAGAGATCACTGACTCATTCAGACCTTTTAGACCACCGTCGTAACGTAGCGTGTCTCACCCTGTTCTATCGCTACTTTTACGGTAACTGCTCTAGTGAAATAGCCAGTTGCATTCCTCCCCTCAAACAATTCGCCCGTAATACTCGCGCTTCTAGCAATGCCCATTAGTTTACCGCCCAACTTCGGACGTACTCTCAAGTATAGGGAATCTTTTTTTAGCCGTACTACGCGAATGTGGATCTCTCTTCCACACTCTGTCTTTCCCAGTCATTACAATATTCAAGAATTTAAGACCAATGTACACCGACACCTCCTTTCCAACCCCTCCCCTTCTTCCTAATGCACTCACTGTGTCTCTAGCATAAAAAGGGTATAAAAATCCCTTGAGTGGATGCAAATTATAAAAAAAAACTCGAACATATATGCAGATTTTCGTTTCGGTCGTTGAAGAGGAGATCAGTCATAAACAAACTCCGCGGGAGATGTATACGAACACAAATAATTTTTTTTTAAAGATAAAGTCAGCTATGCCGTGGTAATGCTGGCTCTCAAGGCAGTATAAAGACTAAGGCTTAAAGCTCCAAAACGCTTAATGATGACCAACTAAACCATTAATATCGGTCTCAACTGCTTTTATTTACTTTCTTACATGCTTGCTCAATCAATAGGTTTCAAACATGCTGAATTCTCATTACTCTCCATTACTCGAATTAATTCGAGTCAAAGTGATTGTTCGGGTAAAACGGAGAAACGTGTAGATAATGGTGAATATTTCGACCTAGGTAAACACCGGTTGGTTCTTGATTATGGCCGCGAAGTTTTCGCTTCTCGGATAGTGTTCTAGTTGTTCCGTTGCCGATTCATACTTGTCAGTCACTTTTTCGTAAGAACGAGGGAATAAGCAGGGGATGCTCAAGATTTGTAATATTTTTTCTCAAGTGGTTGAGACTGCCTCTGTGTCCCACAGTTATAAACTGAAGGAATTAGTACGCTCTAGACCAATTTACAGTTGGTATCCGTTTTTGCAAAAGGGCGTGTGGCTAAAATACATTGGGTATGGATGTATGCCCAGAACTCAAACAGGAGGCCGGAATCAATCGTTGATACACTTTGAAATGGACGTTAAAAGTCTATCAATAGATCATCTCTCTCAAGTCTTTGCTCTTTTGGGACAAACTCGACTGGACATTAGAGAAAGTTTTTCTGCGCGATGCACTTGGCTTGGCGAATTGTTCGATACAAGAGATTTAGTCTATGTCTTCTTTCTCGCTTGTAATAATTATTCGTCCAACTAGAGCTAACTAGCCTTCTACGATTTCTTCCCATGCCTTATTTACCTATACTACAAAAGCGCCAGTTTATAATGGAAAATATTACTCACTTTTAAAGTGAAGAATAAAAGGCATCTGGAATCCTTTTTATCAATGACAAAACGCATCTCAAACAATTTCTTGAGTGCATTTTGCTATAATTTGATGAAGTATCAAAACCAGGCACTTCATCAAGGACACCATCCCATAAGTGAACATTGAAATGGTTTCTGGAAACCAATCTCAAACCTATCCATTTGAAATAGAACTCTATGCCAATAATAAACAACCGTAAGTGCGCGACTACTTTGCGTGCACTTCCGACTATCAGATTATCGTATTTTATTTGAATTCATTGAAGCATCGCATTTCTATTTCTATCCTTACTTTACCATTTTCTATTTGCATATTCATTTGCTGTGCATTCGAATGACAAACGAAAAACCCATAACATCGTCCTTGAAGTACGTGCTGCGTTTCCAAGTCATCTTTATTGCACTGCCACTGGTTTGCAGTTTGCTTTTAATGTTCGTTCCATGGATTTGCCTTCGACAACAGAAAAAAAAACCGCAAAATAGAATACTTCACCAACGTTTGATTTTTCATTGAAATCGATTTTTCAGTTGTTTGTCATAATATTTTAATTTTTTTTTTACAACAGTTTGTTTGCAACGCATTCTCCACTCAAATAAGACTGAATTTGGAAACCCGAGAGAATTAATGAGCCTAATGATTGCTTACTTTGAGTAAGCAGTCAATTTTTCACGCCTACATGTGAACCCACCGAACAGTAGTTTCTTCTCATTTGCATTTCTTAAAGCTTTATCTCGTCATGGTAATATTTTGCTTGTTTTGTGACAGTCTGCCAAAACAAGAGACTACGATTACCAGATTTGGAGTGAGTCTTTTGCTGAAAAGGAGGTGAGATAATTTTTGGGTTTTTTGCGACGTTCTTCGTTGTCTTTATTGTCAGTCTTGTTGATGTCGCGTGCTAAGTTGTAGTTTATTTTTGTTTCCTTTTTCGTAAACAAAAACATAAACATGGCCTTTATAAGTCAATTTTTTGTTCGCTTTTTAAGCTCAAAACTTTATCACTTTGATGGTTCGTTCTTGCGTGATTTTAACGACGAAGAAGAAATGGATCGAAAGTAGAAATATGATCTCATCATTATAAGAATAGATAAGTAATACCCTTTGATTACTTTTCGTGCACGAACCAGCAACTTATGCAATTTGTGTTTAAAATCGGAACTGACCATCATGGGCGCATGGCGCCTATGCGGTCCTCTTTGAGGGTTAAAAATGTATCAAATTTGTCCATTAATCAAATCAATAGATTTTCCAAAAACCTATTAATCATCGTAGACTAAAGGAATGGTCTCTGAGAAGAGGAAACGTGAGACTTTGGCGTTTGAGAAATGTCATCATCATCACTCATCTTGAGCTCAAAAATATACTTATATCCATTTAATTTTGAATGAATCCAAATTGAAGAAATTAAGCTGAAGAAGGCGTAGAGTTAGTTCACAATTTTATAAATCACTCATTCCATTCATTTCAGTCAATTTATTTCCTTCATTCAATTTATTCACTTCATTCAGTTCATTCATTTCACCGAATTCAGTTTTTCTCATTCATTTCAACATTCAAGTCATTCATTGCACTCTACTAACGACATTCATTTCTTTCATTCAATTTATTCATTTCACGGGTTCACTTTGATTAAATAAGATTAAATCATTTCGTTCATTTCATTCATTTCATCCACTTCAATCAATTTATTCACTTCATTAATTTCATTCCCTCCATTCATTTCATTCACTTTCTGCATTTCATTAATTCATTTCTATTACTGCATTGATTTTTTTTTTCACTTCATTCAATTCAATCATTTCGTTCACTTCATTCATTTTATTCACATCATTCATTTTATTCACTTCATTCATTTCTTTCATATGAATTTCTTTCACTCCCTGCATTTCATCAATTCATTCGATTCACTTCATTCATTTCGTTCACTTCATTCATTTCATTCACTTCATTCATTTCTTTCACTTCATTTATTAAATTCACTTCATTCATTTCTTTCAAATTATTAATTTAATTCGCTTCAGTCATTTCATTAATTTTATTCATTTCAATCATTTCATTTAAGCCAAAACGTGTAACTTAGACCATTAAAGATCCCAATATTTCTTTAAAAAAAAACCTCCACGCCCATTTTTCAAGATTGAATGTTTAGAACAGTTTACCAGAAAAAGCCATGCCCTGGGCACCCCATCATTTACCACTTTAGGAACTGGCTGAGGTCATATCGGTTTCAGCTTACTTCTTGTACAACTCTGCCTCCCTGCCTCAATTTCATGATTCAAGTCTTAACGATATGGCCTTTGTCTGCCATCATAACCACTTTATGCAACATGATGCAGCAACATTGAGTAATGGCATTAGAATATGATATCTTCTGGGAGATGTTTATCTATTTACATTCTCGTCCGAAGTGGCGATTTTACACCTTTAGGGCTCTATCTTTTGATAAATGAATGCAAAAGATTGCAAGGATATTTTGTATTAAAGGAGGGGCAAACAAAGACGTTGGTGTTTGGGAAAGCTTGAGGCTTGATTTTTATCTTTGGAATTTGATTTTTTTTTTTTCTGATGACTGGACTGACTTACTTTCGTTCTCACTCAAGAGAGTGTATGGTTGTCATGCAAAAAATATTTTTATCTTTCAGATAATCTCGAATCGAAAGAGCAACAAGAAAAAATACTTTCATTCGATAGATGTTTATTGTATACTCGAATTTCTTGTGGTGGTAGAGGTGGCGCAGCGGGTGTCTTGTTAAGCACGAATGGGTTATGCTTTGATGTGTTCCACTACACAATTAAATTAAGTAAATATCACATCACATCATATAGCAGAGAAAATGTCAAATATTTCTGAGTTTTAAGTATTTCATTTTGTTCGAAAAAAAAGAGAACAAAACCAGTGAAACCATGTGTGAAAAAAGCACAGTTACTTTTTGTTTCGAAGACATCCATTCACAATAGGCTTTCTTTCAAATCCAATTAATTGGCCAACGTTACGATTGGGTTTCTTCCACACTCGTCAGTCTGTCAAATGGTTGGTATGTTACTGGGGTTTATTATTTATAATTATTAATTGAAGAAGGCGAAGATGGAGAGGACTAAGAAGAGCCAACTAATTAATTCTCAGCGCTAACGCGAATGCAATGAATAATGGTGTATTATGATTTTGTGCAGGTTTTTTCTATTTTTTTCTTCTTTTCGACTGTCAATCTTTTGTTCGTTAAGTTTTTGTGGCAGTTTTACTTTCTATTGCACTTTCTCATAACTTTTTTTTGGCACGAAGATCGCACATAAGACCGATACTTAATGTTAGCAAATAAGTACCTAACACTTGTATTGTCCTTCTCATAATGTTGATGACCTCTTTTTGACAAGCTTTTTATGTTAAGTGTAAAATATCTTATAAGAAATAGTCGTATGCAATTGATGCGTGAAAAGGACGACGTCAGCCTTTTGACGAAGAGAGGAAGGAAGAACTTAAAGAAGAAATACAGTATTTCGGAGGTTATTCGTGTGAAAGTTCGCTGATTCCAAGGTTGATTTTTTAACTTTGTAGCACACTGTTCGAATTCGATTGAAAAGACAGGAATGTAGAAAACTGTTCATGCATGTATTTCTTATTTTGAATCATGAAAAATTCGTGAACGGTACAATAACAGTTTTATGCATCAAATATGATTCATAGGATGTGCCAGCAACGCTCGGGAAGGGAAGTTTTTAATTCAGGGGCTATCTTAATTATTATTTATATGTAAAAGACAAGAGAAAACATAAAATCCCTAATTCCCACATTAGATGCTCAACAAAATCGATGTTTATAAATAAGTAAACTCACTCATTCTCAGGACTCTCTGTTTTCAATCGCATTTCAAAAAACAAAAAAAATATCCCTTAACCAAACAAACTGCTTTGTTTTGCAAGAATGCTCACTCAAAAAATAGTGTAAACATTGCCCCCAAAGTTCTGAAAACAGAGACAAAACTGATATTCTACAAGTCACGTAACAATCGATTAAAATAAAAACAAGACTCAATTTCTTATCAACACCCTACACCAACATGGAGTATTGTCGATTTGTCAACTCAGCGTTTATGTCGAGGTCGTTTTGTTGGGGCGATCAAATTAACCCCTCTGCTTGTTGATAACACTCTCTTATTGGGATGACGAATATTCACACGCTCCCTACAATCACGCTCAGCTCGTCACAATAGTCATGTATACACTTGGAAAATGTATATAGAAAAAATCTATAAACACAAAGTCGACACAATGGCGTCGACGATGATGATGAGAAATTCTCAGACGAGAGTACAGACTGGCTAACAAGCGACTTGACTCGATTCAATGCTACAAACCAGCATCCGTAATACAAACAAAAATATACAAATTTATTTATGTAAAACTTGTTCTCATCGAATTCATTCATAAAAATGTTGCTGTAAGACAAAACAAAAAGTAAATCAACGCAACTATTTATAGATTCTTTTTGCTATGAGGAAGATGGATGAACATAAAATAGTGAAGGAAATTGGGAGATCTTGAATATCAGTGTTACAACACATAACTGATTGATCGTGTTTGTTTGCTTTGATTCATAAATAAATGGTTAATAGACTTTAAAAAACGGCGGTACTCTCATTTCATTTCAAGCACAAGTACTTCTTGGTGGTACTAAAACAGGATACTAATACTCGTAGAAAGGAATTATAAGTTTATTTTCAGTAGTTACTTGATAAAGTAGTTAACAATCAAGTGATAATATGTGTAAGACTTTAAGCCGTTCAAGTTTAAGTAAAATAATCAATTTGAAATGCCCCAACGATTGTTTGTATTTACTTGAAAAAGTTGAGGTACTTCAAAGTTCGGTACTTATGAAGTAACTCAATACCAAAGTTCCACGAGACTTGAACAATATTGATATTCGGCTTTCTGAAGGATATTGATATTGAAGCACAAGTTTTGTTATGAGAATAGGTTAGGTACAATTGACCAATGATTGGTCTTGTTTTCGTCACACATACACGTCCTCACAATCGACGAAGTATTGTCATTTCTTGAAGAAAATATGAACTCTATGGTTGGTTTAGCCATTTATCGATCCTGTTAAGAAGTAAGTTCCTGTTATATATACCACATTTTCATGGTATTAACAAGGGCTTACAAGCAGATTTCATCTTTCACGATATTTTTGTATAATGCTGGGATTTGTACAATGTGTAAGACCCATTGGAAACGTTCTTATTGTCAAGATTAATGTCGAGTGTTTCAAGTAGAAGTGAAAACTGCAATATCACGGCTGAAATCCAACAAAGCCGCTGGAGCAGATGGTCTAGCTGCCGAGCTGTTCAAAACAGCAGGCGACGAGCTAGATAGGAGCATCCACCAAATCATTTGGAACGTAATGGTCAGAGGAATGCCCGATCCTGAAAAAGGGAGATCCTCTAAACTGCCCAAACTACAGAGGAATCAGTCTACTTAACATCGCCTACAAAATCCTCTCTGCTGTAACATGCCTTTCGTCAACAATCTGATTGGTCCTTATCAATGTGGCTTCAGGCCAGAAAAGTCAACCATCGACCAAATTTTCACGTTGAAGCAGATCCTGGAAAAGACCTATGAACTCGAAATTGTTACCCAAAACCTTTTCATCGATTTTAAGGCCGCGTATGACAGCATCTACAGAGACGAACTGTATAAAGCTATATCTAATTTTGCCATCCCTGCCAAACTCGTTTGCTTGTGCAAAATGACGATGGAGAACTCACGCTGCTCCATCGAGGTTGGCAAAGAGCTCACGGAATCTTTCGACGTCAAAAAAGGATTCAGACAAGGCGATGCACTGTCGTGCGATTTCTTTAACATCGTTCTTGAGAAGATAGTGCAGAACTCCACCGTCAACACCAGAGGCACCATCTTCCAAAAATCTGTACATCTTCTCGCCTACGCCGATGATATTGATATGATGGGAAGAACACAGCGTGGTGTCAATGGGGCCTTTGGGAGAATTGAGACAGAAGCGGCAAAAATGTCTTCGATGAAGGACACCCAACACCGACGGCTCGGACAGAAAGTCACAATAGACGCATACAACTTCGAGGTAGTAGAGGAGTTTGTCTACCTAGGCTCCGCTATAAACACGGGCAATAACACCAGCGCCGAGATCAGACGAAGAATAACTCTTGCTAATCGCTATTTCTTTGGGCTAAGAAAGCAATTGAGTGGAAAAGCCCTCTCTCGAGCAACTAAGGTAAAATTGTACAACACACTGTATGGTGCAGAAGCATGGACCTTGACAAAATCGGACAGCCTTTGGCTGTTTCGAGAGGAAAGTTCTTCGGGTCATCTTTGGCCCCGTGTGCATTGGCGAAGAAGATATAACAGCGAACTTTACGGGTTGTAGAACGACATGGACCTAGCCAGAAGAATCAAGGTCCAGAGATTCAGATGGCTCGGTCATTTAGAGCGGATGGACACCAATGCTCCGGCCCGGAAAGCCTTCGACACTATTCCCGAGGGACGTAGGAGGAGAGGGCTCAGGTGGCGCACTCAAGTGGAAGAGGACCTCAATCAACTTCAAGTGCAAAACTGGAAACAGCTGGCTAGGGACCCAGTTGGCTGGCGGAGACTGTTGATTGAGGCCCAAGTCCACAACGCACTGTAGCACCACCTTAAGTAAGTAATTGCTGTATGCAAACTTTCATTCAAATATTGTGCTCTAGAATGAACAAATACTAGATGGTCACAGGGAACTATTTGCCTACGAAAAATAGTATAACCAATATTGTGGAAATTAGCGTTACATTCAAATATGAATTTTCAATATCCATTAGAATCTCAATTAAGCTTACTAGCGGACCCGGCAATCGTTTTCTGATGAATTTTCAATTTAAAATTCACAGTAGGAGCGGACTCAATAAACAAATATTCATTTAAATTCAATAAACACTATAAGGATTTATAAACCAAAATGTCTTATTGTGTTTGCCAGGAAGATGTTTATTGGGTTGGCTAGTGTACACAGTAAAAACATACATATATAATGAATTTAGTTCGTTTTTTACATCTTCGTAGAACTCCTAGCTCAACATTAATCTGCTGCTGCTTTGTCCTCAATTAGAGGTTTGTTCTTAAGCCTCACAACACAAATATTGAACACTTTACTTACCTCCTGCTTCCCTCTCATTATTATATACATAAATTCCAAACCGATAAACTCTGGCTTCGATTCTAATATTTGCCTTATGTGCATATAATGCGGGTGCAGTTTTCATTTATTTTCATAGAAAAATTGATTCGTCAAATATTAATGTTTTTTAAAAGTATTTAGATGTTCAGAAATTGCTTTCGAGCACAATTTAAAACAGAATCATTCAACACTGAATATCAATCTAATTCCTCTTTATGACCCGGTTTTATGTCTTTGAAATTAAAAACTAACACATTGCATCTGGTGTTATTGTGAACAGAACCTTTATTATCCAATCATCAAAAGACTTATTCACTATTCACCAACAGCACACCAACAAAAAAAAAACAGACTATTAAAATACAATTTTAATTGCATATCGCCTTTCAAACGAATCATCTCGAAAGTCATTAGCACTCTGAATTAGGAGCATCATTAAATTCATATATTTGATAGCTTTCAATTTAAATCTGTGTCCTTTTCTTAGATCTGCGTTCAAAACGCAATTCAACGCCATCAGTAATTGAATTCAATTTCAATTCAATTTCTTCTGATCGATAAACGCATCATTTTGAAGTTTTTTTTCCTTCTGACAGATGTATAGCTATCTGAGAATAAATTTTAAATTAAAACAATTTTTCCTTATCTCGATTATTTGATTTTGTATTTCTACTAAATTTATATATTTTTTCTTAATTTTCTTTTTAGGTGAGTGAACCAATCATGTTTCCCATCAATGTTTGTCAACATTGTTGAACGTCATGTGACAGATTTTTTGAAATAAATAGTTGGCCTTGTAAGTATAAACAAATTGATTAAATTTGATGAGGTGGGAATATCATTTTTGTAAAATAAATTTTGTTTTTGTTTTTGAGGTCTGTTACTCACATTATCTTGGCACCTGATCGTAATTTTGATCTTTACACTTGAATTAATTTTGAAAAAGTAGGAAGAATTTTGCAACTTAAAGTCTGCTGCTATTAATAAAAGTTTTCCGCTTGTTTATTAAGAAAATTGTTTACCTAACTGCTGTTATCGATAGAATAAGAACGGGAAATGTTTTCAATGTCAAGTACGAGCTTTAGCTTTGCATTCTCAACTGAAACCGTTAAATATTTTGTTTTTGACAGTGTCGTGCGAAAAAAGTGTATTACACTATTTAATGGGGACTTTAATTTAGTGCAGCTTGTTTTGTTTTCTTTTACTGAGCACGGTGAGGAGTACTTAACCTTGTAGTAGATAAAGATCTTATTTGCCAACAATTTACCATTTAGTAATCGATATGATTGCACGACATCGATTTTTAAAGATTTATTTAACAAAGTCTGGCGTCGTAAAATTTGGTTTTATAATAATCTTTGGTTTAATTGATTTATTCAACACCAAAGACACTAAAAAAGGTGATTTTTATAGGCAGCTCGTTTTTCACATTTTCATAAAATCACCTGCAGTAGGTATTGATGAGATCAAAAGCAATAAAAACTTGAAGCCACTGACTTCGAATTTCTTAGTTGCGCATGCACAAAGTCTTTAAACTTGAAAGACTGTTAAGATCCTTAAGTCGTGGCAGTTTAAAAATTTATATCTGTTTTTAAAATTAATTTGAATGCGATTTTAATTAAGTACTGACCCTCGTCTAGTGTCGGAAGGTGAAGAAGACTCACCAGCAACAAAATTTTGCGTAATAAAATTCGGAACGACAGCAATCTTATTTTCGGTCCGATTTGTACAATTTGGAAGCGTTGTTCAGGCTTCCGGCTATTTAAATAAATCACCGACAAAATAGCCACCAGTTAAAATAGTGTTGTCAGCTTAAAGTTTTATACCTCTAAAGAGCATGTGCATACATACATATCACAAATTGTCAGTAAACAAAGATCTTCGTAATTGAAATTTTACATTTTAAAAGTTCATTCACCCTTGCATTTAATTGATGACTACATTTCATTCAAATCAATATTTATTTATTCCCCGATAAGATAACTCACAGTAAAATTTTAAAGCTTTGCTTAAAAATTTATGATATTGAAATTAAAGAAATTTTATTACATACTCAGACGCAAATAACGCCAACCTGTTATCAAAAATTCCTTCCTGATAAAAGCACTTAAAGTCCCTTGCCTTGTTAAATATTTCCGAACAAATATAACTTCTTAAAGTTGCACAAAAATCGAAAAGTATTACCATTTCATCTCGAGACTTGATACCACTTAGCTAAATCTTTCTTTTAGTCTCATTCTTTTGAAGAAAGGAAAAACAATGACTATTTTTACGGTTTTAATTAAAGTCTTGGACAAAGTGTGCCATAATCTAAAGGTTTGAGAGTCGAATGACACATTTATATTGTGAGCTTCGTCTCATTTGTACAACAGAACATACAATAACCATAACCAATTCTGGTGTCCCACAAGAAAGGTATTTAGGACCCTTATTATATCACTCATCCGTTTTAATTGATGTTTCAGTAGAACGTGTTTTTTTTTTGATTTTACAAAAATAGGTGCGAAGTACCGTTATGTAAATGTCAATATTAAAAAGTCTAGGGTCATTCTTTTCGTTGTTTTAAGATGGTAACGCTGGCATTTGTTACGTGTCAAACTAAACTGTCATCTGAAGTGTCATAATATTAGTTAAATGTTTGCCAACGAGGTCTTTAAAGAAAATAAACACCGTTTCTTCGAATTACATTTTCTTCAGCAATGAGGAACATTTCTCTCGCGGATGGTAACTGATAACTGATTGTTTTTTGTCCGGCATTGAAGAACATGACTAAACCGATTTGTGGTTCCAACAATACGAGCAACAAGCCACACATCACATCACCAAGTATGACCTAATTGAGTGACAACTTTCCTATTAGTGTAATTTAACGTTTTGGCAGCAAAGATTATGAGATTTGATGCTGTTAGATTTTTTCTGTGTGGCTACCCAAACTCTAGAAGCATTAAAAACCAACATTACTCAAGTTTTGGCGAGATACCGCCGGGAAGGATGTCTGCGGAAAAATCTTTAAACATAACTTAAAAAAATCGAATTCTGCAAAAAACCTGGATGTGGTTGTTTGAATAATATTGTTTTTCACACTTAATGGTTAAGTCCAAGCTTTATAAGGAAATAAAATTTGCATTGGAAATGTATCGTTGTGTGTGTTTTATTAAGCTTTACTTTCGAGACCGAAATGTGAATGACCACACTACCACAAGTTATCACTAGAATCAACTCCGGTGTCCCACAAGGATGCTGTTAAGGACCTTTATTCCTTATATTATATGCAAACAACGTTTCTTCAACTATGAAACACTTATTCAGTAGCATTCTTTATTAAACCAAAGTGGGCAGCATATCTGAAACTATCGGTGCTGACAAATTCCTGTAGTTTGCTAGTCCGCTAACGACTCCAGTCGAATTGTTGTCGAACTCATTTAAGATTTAAGAGACATGGATTTGCCTTCAAGATAATTTTAGTTACAGCCCCTAATTCGTTATTTTGAATGAACTTCCCAAAGAATTAAGGACAAAAAGGAGTTTATCTTTCTTAAAATACATTTCCATTTAGTTTTAATAGACCTGATGTGAATTAACCAACTGCAAGTAGAAGCTTCTCTTTGCACCCCAATTGTCTACGCATGTTATAACCTCCAGACAAAGTCTAGAAAACACTTTTTCCATTCACCACAATAATCATCAACTTCAGATCTTCGAACAATTTGACAATAAAATAAAAATAAAAATCAATTTATCACCCCTCATATTCTAACCCTCTTCCAAATGTCCGCATTTCTCTAGGACACGTGCACTCAACTGTCATAAACTTGAATGGAAAAAACTCCCCACCATAATCTTGCAATTAATTTCGATATACTTTTGGATGCCTTAAGGTTCCATTTCAACACTTAAACACAGAAGACGACGAAAATGAAAAAAAAGAGATAAAATAATTAGACACGGCAAACTCACGTTTTTCCACTCGCTTTCGATTCTTCAAGAAATTCTAATAAACTCGATAAAGATTCTAAAAATGTACCTAACCCCAAAAAACGCCCATTCCGACTTTTCAATCAAATGGGATTCTCCCCTTAAGCGCTTCCTAAGGCAAACAAAAATGTCTGTATCTGAAAGCACAGCCACCCACCCAGACATTAAGAACTCTTCCTTTGGAGAACAACAACAACTGAGGCGCACACACATGTCTTTCGTTTGTTAGTTCGTTCAAACGGAAATTGCGAAGAGGCATGTTGTGTTTGGGCGACGGCAGAGGGCGGTTAGCTAAAATAGAGACACCCATAATCCTTAAGTCTTCAATAATTCTCTACATAGCTCCATAAATGTGGTCGCATTAAGATCATATTCCCTCGACACTTAAACATCAGCAGCGCAAGCCTTGTTCTTCTTCATGTTTTTTGGTTTCTTCTTTTTTTTGTTTTTCGTTTGAAATCTGAGAGCATATCCGCCGGATGGTAAAATATTCAACAAAACAAAACAAAACCAACAACACAAGAACAAAAATAAATCTATCTTCGTCTTTAGGATTAGCAAAAGAAAACCAAACCAAGACCTGAAAATAGACGGAACCATTTCACTTGTGCCACAGATTTTGTGCCCCCCCCCCCCCCCAACCCGGCTCTTTAAACTAAGAGATGTGGAAGATTAACATGATGAAATGTCAAGGTACAACGACAACGCGGCTGCATGTATGAGGAGGGGGAGAAAGAGGCACATGATTTTGCCATTTCCTCGCTGAATGCATCAAACAAATGTGCAATAAATTTATGTGTTTTGCAACAAATCGCAAAAGGACAAATTTATTTGTGCTGTTGATATACATACTTGGGCTCGGCCTTGAGATAGTTTTCTTTCACAATCCATAAAATGCCAAGGCAGGAAATGTTTATCTCAAAATGAGCCCTTACAGACATTTGGCTGGGGATTTGGGTTTTTTTTTTTGTTTTTGCAAAAACGAGTTCGATGTTGTTTGTTTTGTTTTCCTTTTTCTTTTTTTGGTTGAATAAATAATTATTTTGTAACAGCTTTAACCAATGTTTGGGTATGAATTTTTGTTTATATTTTTATTAGTTCAGGTTTTTTTTTGCGGGTTGTATGTGTTTTGAATGTTCTTAATTGCTTGTGGCTGATGAGAGGTGAAATAAGATTTTATGTTTGTTTTTAATTAGTTGGGAATACAGTGAGGTCTCCTTAAGGCGCGTGAAAATAAAAAAAAATATTTATCGGGAAATGTTATTGAATCTAATTAGTAAACGGTGATACTGAAGATTTATGTATATAATCATGCCAATGATGGACAAAATTTTGCTTCATAACCCAATAAAGACGAAAAAGACCTGCCATCCTCTGGAAAAGTGTTTTACTTCCTTACCAAATGAACGTTATACGCCCGCGTTTTCCAATAACACGTTAAGTAATTATTTATCAAGGGAAAGAAAGTCCCCATTACGTCCACGTATGACAGCGTCTATATAGACCAGCTATAAGGAAATGTGTACCGAAGTCACATGCTTTTCATCAAATAATTTTTTTCCCATACGGAATTGCAATTTATTCATACAATTCACATTCACTCCTTTCATAAAACATTATAAGTAGACTTACTTTGGTTATAAAATGGCCTCAACTACTACTACTACCGAATGATACATTCCCTAATACTCGCACTGTGCTCTTGGCATATAAAGGGTAATGAAAAAAGCCCTTGAGTGCGCGTTGATTATAAAAAAAAATAGTATAGATTTAGTAACATTGGTCAAATTCTTCCTGAAATAGTGCGACGGTTCCACTGTGGGAATTTATCACCTCCAGCGGTAAGGAGTTTCGATCATGAAGACATTTCGTCCTCTTTGATTGCTACCACCAAATCCCCGGAGACCCTGCGGTCGACTGTTTACCGCCACCAGGAGCATTGTGCCTTTCAGGGACATGGTATCTGCCGAACCATGCCATTGGGGGCAATGTTATTGCTGATCCGTGCCATTCATGGCATTGTACCTGCTGATTCGTGCTGCCAGGGGCATTATTCCTGCTGATACGTGCCACCAGGGATATTGTACCTGGTGATCCGCCCATTTTGTACAGAACCTATCACACAGCACCGGAAAAGCAACCAAAAGCCATGTCCCCAGAGGATCTCAGCCTGAGACACAGCAGATTTCATCGAGAAGGGTCCCTCGCATTACTTGGTCTTTGTACAGCAGGTTCTGTCTGACCGGTCGCCTCGAACCTAGGAGCTACGAAAAGAAAACTCTCTTGGCTGGAACGTTGTCATTCCATTCGCTCGATGTGGTACTGCTAGTGCAGTTCGCGGTTGAACCTTCTTCTCCAGGACCGAAAATCCGTTGAAGAATTTTTCTTTCAAATTTGCCCAGTAACATTTCTCCTTTTTTGCTATTAATCCAGCCTCGGCGCCGTAGAGTAGGAATGGTAAAATAAAAATACAAATTAGTCTTCCGAGTGAGTTTTTAACCTCGTTGTTTGGCTAAACCGAAGTAGACACCGCAGGGGTTCGCTAAGGTAATTCTTCGACGGATCTCCACTAAGCTGTCGTTTGTAGGATTGATATCTGTTCCAAGGTAGGTGAACTACTTAACTAACTGGAAATTGATGCTTACATCAGTGACGTTATGACCTAGGCGGGCGGTGAACAGATGTTCTCCTGTTGGTTGAAAGCATGTACTTTGTTAGATCTTCAAGCACTGAAGGCCACGAGCACTATACTATGGAAGCGACCAATGATTCTATGTAGTCCGCATAGCCTAGGAGCTGGGTGGTTTTATTGAAGATAGTGTGTTCCGTGCTCACACCTGCCTTGCCCACTATCTGTTCCACACACAACAGCGAACGATTAACCCTTGTTCTATAGACTAAGTAGAAAATGCCCTTTGCTGACGTTTACTAATTTATTCTACTAATGATGGCGGTTTAGTGAAGGACTAAAAAAAAATAATTAAAAAAAGTGCTTCTCTGTGAGTTCATTGAATCGCGCTTCAATCGATTCCATATAAATGTTAGCCGCGTTTTTTTTCACTACTCAATAGCCAGTAGTAGTGCAAGAAAACGCTCCAACTTAAACTCACTCTATCCGTCAAATTCAATAATTGATACGACAATAGGTACACGAAACGTGTCGAGAAATGGACCTGAGGGTTGCGTACTCCTAAACACCACAGCGCTGTCTTCATTTCAATAATTGAACGTTGTATCGCCGGTACCTTTACGGGCTACTTCGACTTATTTGAAGCCCAGGCGGTAAAAGGAGCGGTTTTTCCGGCTCTTGCACTTGGAGTCACATCAAGTGCCTGGTACTCCAGGTTGGGGGTTGTGCGTTGGGGTGACTTCCCGACCACGTAGAAAAAAATTTTAGTTGCGAAGCAACAACAGGCCTCGGAAACGGACGGAAGTAAGTACATAAGTATCGCCGGTACAACTGTAATTTCTTTTACTGGCCTTTTTATCGACTGCAATCCACATTTTTGTTGTTTGCCAAGGGAAAAATTAGCTACAAATCGGTTGTCGAGTATCAACAAAAACAAAAATCCACTTGCTATTTCGGGTACAATTGATGACAGGTTTTACCCCTGAATAACAGGGATTAACTCTTATTATATGGGTTAGTAAACTTGTGGAAGAAGAGTGGAATAGGCGTTTTTTTTTTTTAACTTTAAATGTGGTTGACTTAGCTTTCTAATTTTTGATTTAAGGGGTATTGTTTATTAATGTTTTTTGGGCAAATGTCAGAAAATCTAGAATTAGAGTTTCGTGTTTTCTTAAAATAGAAACTTTTCGAGAACGAGCGAGCCAAACCTCGGTTGGAAACCAAAAAGCAAATGAAAAGCGAAATTTCTCGGTTCGTGAGGTCAAGAACTCACGCCACTCCTTTAAAAAAAAACTCACTTTACGACAACGACTGCAGCGCCATCTGCTGAGTAAAAACTAAAACTCGCAAATGAGTAAAAATTGACTGAAGTTTGAAAAAAGAAATAGTTCCTTAAAAACATGGCTGCCAACGTGATATATATAAATACGAACGCTCAGTTAAACATATGAGCCAACCGAACCCAATTTTGAGTTTTAATCCAGGGTTTGTAGGTCTTCACCTAAATAATAATCTGAGATAAAAAAACTGCAAATGAAACGTCAAATGAATGTCGAGCCTAACTTCGGGCGAACTCTCAAGAACAAAAAATCTTTCTTTAGCCGTATTGCGCGAAAGTGGAACTCCTTCAACACCCTATCTTTTTCCAATCATTACAAGAACAGGAATTCAAGACCGATGTACACCGACACCAACTCTCCAACCCCTTCCTTCATTCCTAATGCGCTCGCTGTATTTCTGACTTAGTAAGGGTATCAAAAAGGGAAAAAAATACGCTTTAAGAATGCTTTCGGACCTGAATTCATGGAAAAGTAAACTAACACGTCCTCCCTTTTTTTTTAACCGTCCTCACTGTTTGTTCGAACAGCTCGTGAAAATTGGAAAAATAATCGCAAATTCCGAATCGTGTTAAAATTTCAACTATATCGGAATAAAAATTAAACTTTTGTTGGATGAACATTTTGAATCCTTCTTTTTTCTAACAACAAAAGCAAACTCAACAAATTCGACTTGCAAACCGACAATGAGAGCAAAAAACAGAATAAACGAGCAACAAAATTTCTCTATCGACTCTTAATCGGATTATTCCGTCCACACAATAAACGGCCCGCTAATTCACTCACCATAGTTAAACCAAATTAAAAAAAAAAATTGACAAATGGCCTCGTTCTACCATAAAAAGGAAAAACTTTTTAAATAGAAACAAAAAAAAACATAAAAATTTTCCTCTGAAACTCCGGAAAGACCGTAAAATTGGTCCGGTTCCAATTAAAACTCTAAAACCGACAGGCAACATACATAAATACAAAGTAGACAGTCATGCATCCAATTTAATTTGCCAATTTTGAAATTGAACTTCAAATAAGTCCGTCCACCCTCTTGTCATGGTTTTCCTGCTGGCGAAATCTTGAGCTTAAGTACAATGAAGACAAAGAGAGTGTAGGTAAAATTGCCCCAGAAACCCATTGCTCTTGATGGAGTTGAATTTTCATTTCACAAGATTCTAATCTTTAATTTCATCCAAGAAAAGAAATTTTGTTTTATTGGATTAAGACCATGGCCGTAGGTATTAGCTTTTTTGAGGAGGTGCATTCGTTGAAAAGCAGTAAACACTCTGAAGTTCAAGAAAAGGCAATATCTCTAATGAAGACTGTCCTTCAAAGGGGAAATTACTAAATGCGGCTTCCAGGTTGCTTCTTTTGAGGATTTTCTAAACTCTGCAAGGAGTTCTTGTCTTTGTTGGACCTTAGACCTAGCAACTTACAAACCAAAGCCAGCAAACAAAAAAGCAATTACACGAAATCACGAACTGTCCATTCAGGCATTTAATGTTCCTCCTATCTCATCTCTCCATCACCTTTAAAATAGAATTGAGTCCTTGGGGAGCATTGCATGCCTGTTAAGATTCATCTTGTCTAGAGAGACCATAAAATATAGTGGCAGTAAATTTTTGTTTGTTCTTTTGTTTTGTTTAATTTTTTTTTTCGTTTTTGTTTGAACGAAAATATCAAAAACAATGGCGTAGTTGCAATAAAGCGACGAACGGATAGCGAACAGAAGAAATAATACAATAAACTATTTCATCCCAAAGTGCAAAAACCGTAGCGCAACGTGATGGTGACAGACCTTATCCGTTTGCTCGTCGGTCGGTCTTCGTCGTCCGTGCTGTTGAGTTTAAAAAAAAAAAAACAACATCAACATCAGAAACAGTAAAGATATCGTAGATGGACCATTTAAGTTGATTGTTTATATCGGGTAATTGAATTAAACGGCAACAAATGATTGCGGTCAAACAAAGAAGAGGGAGATTCTATTGTTTTAGTTTAGTTTTTGTTTTCTAAAAACAATTTGACTGTATCGGTCAGGGGCGGTTGTATGGTTCCATGGTTTTCATAAGAAACAGGCACTCCGAAGCGACGTGACTATGCCAACTTTTTGATACCCACAACTTGTTTTTTTATGTATATTGCATTTGTGCACATTATTTTATTAGATTTACTTGAAATGATAAACTTAGGTACTTCTGATCCAAATCCAAGGTCAAAAGACTTATAAGTGCCTATCGCGAAAACAATTATAGAAGAATCTTCTTTAATAAGTAATAGTATTGGTCTCGTTTTGTTTTTTTTACATTGTAGAGGCTCCGCCAACGATTCCTCTACCTAGCAAACATCAAAACCAACAAACAACTACACAGAGTTATTGCTGCCAGCACCATAAGCCAGCTATACACCCATTTATGTGTACGCAGAAGCTGTGTTAATACGTGAGGACTCTTTCCCAACCTAGTTGTTCCTTAACCAGCCGCGAACGCTATCCAAAACCTTCTTGTGCTTAAACTGGTCTGGTCGGGGACCTTATCCCAATCTAATTGTGCCTTAACCGGTCTGGGTCTCTATCCCAAACCTAATTGCGTCTCAACCGGCCAAGGATTCTATCTCAACCTAATTGTGCCTTAACCGGCCGGGGATTCTAGCCCAACATAATTGTGTTTCAACCAGCCGGGGACTTTCCCAAATTAATTGTGCCTTAACCAGCCGGGGACGCTATCTCAAACCTACTTGTGCCTAAACTGGTCGGGGACCTTGTCGCAATGTTATTGTGACTTAACCGGCCGGGGATACTACCCACAGTTAATTTTGCCTTAACCGGCCGGGGTCTGTATCCCAAACCTAATTGTGCCATACCGTCCGAGGACTCTATCCCAAATCTAATTGTGCTTTAACCACCCCTATCTTAAAATCTTATTGTGCCTCAACCGGCCGAGGACTTTATCCCAACCGAATTGTTCCTTTACCAGTCGAGGGCTATCCCAATCTAATTGTGCCTAAACTAAATTTACGCGGAACTGCTGCAAAATGACATAAATCTTTTTCATATTTGGTGCCAAAAGAATTTCCTGGAATTGAATATAAGCAAATGTCAAGCTATAACGTACTCTCGGAAGCGTATTCCAATGACTAACAGAACTTACACTATAAATGGTGAACTTATTCCCGTTGTAACATCGATCTCTGATTTAGGTGTTTTATGTGACTCCCAAATGAATTTCAACTCTCATATTGACCAAATTATAAGTAAAGCAAATTCCACTTTAGGGTTCGTGAAACGTTGGTCTAAAGAATTCTGTGACCCGTATGTTACAAAATCTCTTTATATAACTTTTGTCAGACCATTACTTGAATATTCATCACAAGTCTGGTGTCCCCACTATCAAATACACATTCAACGTATTGAAGCCGTCCAGCGCAGATTTATTCGGTTTGCGCTTCGTAACCTTGGTTCAGGTTGGGAAGATCCCTTTAACCTTCCACCCTATGAAGAGCGACTGATGTTATTAAATATGCAACCCTTATCCATTCGCCGTGACAATGCCGACGTTGTCTTTATACATCAATTAGTGAATGGTAACATTGATTGTCCCACCCTTCTTCAGAACATATCCCTATGTACTAACCCACGCCGTTTAAGATCAGTCCCATTTTTTCATCTCCCTTTTCATCGAACTCTATATGGTTTAAATGAACCTGTAAGCAGAATGCTACGTAAGGCAAACAATACTCATTGCTTCGATCCATCTCTTTCTAAATCCGTTCTCAAAAGTTCCCTTCTAAGATTGCCATCATAACCCCATTTTCCTCCTATTCCTCTATCTCCCAAGATTCTTTTATGTTATACTATCTTTTTTATTTTATTTTATAATAGAAAAAAAAATTAAATCAATCATATCTTTAATTGTTTTTATGTACTTTTTATATAAAATACCTTGTGTTACTTGTTTTTTAAGTTTTAGTTTTAAGTTTGCTTGTATTAAGTAATAAATAAATTAAAATTATATGAAAAATATGTCAGTGAATTCGGTGAGGCATTAGCCGATGCGGCATGGAAGAAGATTACTATTTTTTTTTGTTACAGTACAGACCTGTGACCATTTCGCCCATCTCCTAAGTAGCCAATGTGGATCATACCTTGTGAAACCCAGAACATGGTGGCATCAACTTTACGGCCCAGTCTTCACCTTCTTCGGAGGACATTTGAAGGCTGAAGTCTGCTGCTCCGACTGTTCCGTGATCTCTTGTGGGTACCAGCGGATCCATGTGACGCAGAAATTCCTTCACTTAAAAGGAGTCAAATTTTGCTCTGCAGTTGTCTCACGGTTGCGCTTGTTGTCCTGAGTGTGGAAACACGACACTAATAGCTTTCTCAAGTCCAAAGTACTGCGAACCTTCAATCTCCAGTCTTCCAATGCGAGATTCGGTTTTTTTTTTGTCACGTTATTCTCCGGGGAACCCATTTTCGGGACACCTATAAGATGGCCACCGTACACAGCATCCAAATGCTCCTTTAAATTACCGACCGGTATTGCTCGTTTTCCATTTTTCCATGAGTCCGAAAATGCTGAAATTTCGATAGTAGTCGTCAACTCTAAATTGCAATACTGGCGCCGCAGCCGTCAAACGTTGAGGTTAACTACTTATTGAACCAACCTCGTATCTAGCCCTAGGTTTTCCCGTTTACTGATTAATCTTATTTCGGGTTTTCAAAAGTATCAAATTTGTCTGTCCGTCTGTTAACTTGTCAACAATCAGGTTGAAGAAAAAGAAAGTTATTTTAATTCTTTCTCGAAATACATTGAAAATGTTAACGGGTCTCAATTTCGCTTGAAATCTTGGCCATGGTCAGTCTTCATAGTCTAGTCAGTTTGATAAAAGTAGTACCCTGAATACGTTATCGAAAGGCTTACATTTTTTGACAGAAAAAGGGTTTTACAGTGGTGCTCGAGCTCAGGGTTATTCTTTATTCTAAATACTTAACTTCAGTCAACATTTTGTTGATCAACTCCTTATACTATGAAATAAAAGTTATCCTAAAACAGAATTGAGTTTAGATTGTGTACTTCTAACCAAATCTCATCCAAACGCAATTTCTGTTATCGCCTTTGAACTTCCCTCCGGATGAAGAATTGAGTTCTTCACCCCATTTCACTTACACAAAAACAAAAAAATCTAATCATAATTCATGAAACAAATTATTATGCGTTTTGTTACAAATCAAGCGTAAGCAATTGCAAATTGCCTACAAAAATATTTTGTTCAAAGACTTGCACAAGTCCCAACGGAAGAAGAGGGTTTTGATTCGCTTGTTCTCGTTTCTCGTTTTTATCAATGCCTCAGCTTGGCATGCCGCGCCGGTCTCAATTTTATATCTTCTCTTCATAAACACTTGCACTCTGATACACACACAAATAAAAACAAATAAAAGACTTTCGTCTAACCCCGTCCGGATGGAAATCATAAAATGAAATCTGACAGCTTTCCGACTGATTTAACTTTAACTTGACTGCACGCTGCAGATTGCATAGAAGTGCTCGATTGAATGCAGCATTAAAAATATGGCCCTCGATAAATAGATGACCATAAATGTTTGATTTAGGACTCCTTTGATGAGCATCGATTTAAGGAGCCCACACGGACGTATGTCCGTGAGGTCTGAGACCTTATTGTCAATTCAATGACAGTAGTCCTGTTTTCAAGAAACCGTTACTGACCCTTAAGAGCAAAAGCTGAGAGCATACGAAAAAGTAAGACAGTCCGTCAATCCTTCTTGATGGGAACGGGATAGTCGTTAATTTGAATAGATTGCCTAAAGGGGGAGAAAAAATATAAAATATACATTAAACGAATGAATAGCTAAGTGCGTTCAATTTTTTGCTTTTTCAACCATCTATGGAAATGGGGAGCACTGAAACGACAACTTAGACGAGCATCACTAGACGAGATTCACAGCTCTGTCGCCATGAACAGAAAATGATTTCAGACCGGTGCATGGGGACGAGTCTCTGCTGTCTGTCCGTCGTCAAGGAGATGACTTTAAATATTTCTTGTCTGAGAAAAAATTGGATGAACAGGGTGGGTCATCTTGAGGTTCACAGGTTATTTTTAAACTGACAGCTTTGAATCGAAAAAACGGTTTTTAACATTTCATTTTAAGAAATGCAATGGACTCACAACATTGCAATGACACGATATCAGTTAGAAGTCATCGACCTTAAAGTTGAATATACAGAGGGAAAAGAGTCTTAAGTCTCAGTGCTATCGCTTGTCGCAATGGTCCTCGAACGCGCTGTCAAAATATCAAAGTCATACCATTTCGCGACTTGGTTGGAAACAAATTATCACGCAAACATCTTTCACGACATCGAGTATGTAAATTTGTCTTATATCCTGGCAAGCCCTGACCACTAGTACCTAGTTGCAAAAAAAAGGAAAATTTTGTTCGCAAATGAATTAATGGCGACTTGCCTGCTGCGAGTGAGTAGTTGCTATGGAAGGACTTTAAATATAATATTGGTATCGGTAGTGCAATCATTCAAAGATTTATTGCACTCCACAAAGGAGTGAGAATAAGAGTGGCAGTATGTTTAGTACAGTGGGACATTTTATGCATACTTTTAAATGAGTTATTTTATGACCAATTTTCAGATTTAGAAAAGTCAGCTATAAAATTTTGCTTCGAAAAATTTTTATTCGTTTTTTTTTTTTGTCTTTTCAGGTATGTTTCCTAATTTCTTTTAAACATCGTCTGAAACAGTAAGTTGATTTAAGTCCCTATCTGATAGAATAAGTAGGCGTGGTTCAATAAAAATATTTTCGAAAGCTCAAGCTTTAATTACTTAAAAATTACCCGAAAACCAAATAAAAATTGATTAGACCGTTTCAGAGCTACGTCAAATATTGTAAACAAAAGGGGCGTGTCATTTTCAGGTGTGTTTGTTTCTTAGTTTGTTTTATACAACATTAGAAACATTTGATTGGTATTAAGTCTGATTGATGTTAATAACGGTTTCATAAAGAGCTCCTTTTATGTAAAGATCCAATCTAATAGAAAAAGTAGGCGTGGTTAAATAGAAATGTTTTCAAAAGCTCATGCTTCTATTAATAAAAAATTACTCGAAAGTTAGGTAAAAATCGATCAAACCGTTTCCGAGTTGCGTCAAATATTGTGAACAAAAGATGCACGTCATTTGATGACTTGTTGATCTTCTTGAAACACCAAGTACCGACAAAAAAGTCCACTGTATGCTATCCCCACTGGAGGCGGCAACGTGCAAAATGTCTTCTCAAAAAGAAGAATTTATTGAAATCCAATGATAAAAAGAAAAACACAATAAAAATAAATAAAAAGAATTTCGTGATAAATTTTCTACAACTTGAAGCGTCATTGAGGAGGTTCTGCACATTAATTTAGTATCGCCGCCGCCGACATGCTATTTGGAAGCCAACCGTCTCATCGATGGTCATTACTCTGCACTCCTGCACTGTCCATCCGTTGCACATTTGCTATCGACCTTCCCTATCCTTTATTCTATACCTTCATCCACGACCATTGAGCAGAAGAATTCGAAAAAGAAAAAGGAGTGCTTTAGGGACTTATTACCCAACTCCATAGGAATCCTTTTTGTTTTTGTTTATCGAGGAATGTCTGTTTGTCCGCAAAAAAAAAAAAAAAATATTATTCCGAGCCTGTAAACACTTAGGCGTAATTAAATTTATTAGTGCGTGTACTTTAAGAAATGAATGGGGGCGCATATAAATTTTGTTTTAATGATTCTTCATATTTTTTTTCTTCTCCTGGAGTTTCATATGAATAACCACCGCCTGAAGTGTGTGGGTACGAGTTTTAAGAGCATCGGGTTGTGTCGCTTGGTTGCACATTGGTTGCTTCTGCTTTTAGGGTGGGCCATTAACGCCCTTTAAAATTTTTGCTTGTATTGTGAAAAAGTAGGGTGAACTTTTTTTGCAAGAATTCTGTTTAACTAAAGGAACTACGCCTTATGAACGGCATTTTTTTTCTCCAACACAATTTCAAAGTAATTTTGCAAATAAAATTCTTGAAATATTTTTCATGAGTTTCTTGAGTGACATTGCAAAAACGATAAGAAAAGCAAAGTAATTGAGTTTTACTTTTGCAATAAATTGGCTGTGAGTAACAGTCGGGGCAAAAAGTTTGTGACCGCATATCCTTAAAAAAGTGTCAGCTGTGTTTCTCCTTAAGCATTTCCATTTCCGCCGCGGTTAATTTGCTTTAAATGCTCCCAAGCCGTATCCCAGTTCTAATCTCTACAGTCTTTCAGCAGTTGCTAGATCTCAGTACGCAATCTGTATGGGTCTGGAGCCATGAAAGCTGAAAGCTTTTTCTGCTATTCAAGTACAACAAATTTCGCCTTTTGTTTGAATAACACTCTTGAGTAGTCACTGTCTCAGCGTTTGCTGAGAATATTATTTTCTGCATTGACGTCTGTTTAATGCGTCACGACAACTTCCACCAACGAGGCAAGCTAAAGGTCAACAGCATAAAGATGTTCATCACAATGTTGTTAAAGTTTTGATTTTTTAATCACGCAGATGGAGAAAAGTGAAGGACCCAAAATGGTACCCTGTGGAACTCCACTAGACATTTGCATGAAATTAGAAATTGTTTTCCCAAAACAACTGCTTGACGTCGCGTCGTTGGCCGAGATCTCATTGCGTCCATAGAAAAATTGTAAATTTTTTAAAGTTATCGACAGGATGCGGTGGTCTATAGACCAAAAGTCTAGTAGAACCAAAAATAAAAGTTGGCATATAACGCTTTTCGCATTCGTTCGACAACCTCCAAGTGTACTGTTGAACTTTTGTGGCCAGGATGAAACCTGGGTTGTTTTCAGGTTTGTAAGCTTTTTTAGAGAAGGACACGAAAAGAAGGACCGCAATGGGGCCAATGGGACGAAACCCTGTGCTATAGTACCTAGTACCTACAAATTTTAAGGATGGGTATAGAGTCTTTCCATTTGGAGGAAAGGACCTTGGATGAATAGTATTACAGACGCACGGGAGATATGACAAAATTATTATGGAAGCATGGCCTTAAATGGAATGGAGGCTATCAAAATCAACAGCATTAGACTTAAATGAAACAAAGCTTTCAACTAAATCTTCAGTGTTCACACACGAAAACCCAAAAGCAGCTCCGTTGTACATTGTAGAGAAATCTTCCGCTGAAAAGTTTTGCCCGCCACTCCATTTCGTTTATAGGCTAATAGTGCCCCCATGATCCGTTGCCTTCAAGAGCAACATTAGCGTTCCCATCCTTGGGTCAATACCAATGCATCTGCACAAAAAGTTACTCTTTTGCTCTTCCGTTCCGGATTATCATTTTCAATTGAGATTTCACGACATACTTTCGTTTGGCGAGGTCCGTCTCATAAGTAAAGGGTTTTCCAATAAGAAATGTTATTTTGCATTGCCCGCTATTTCGGTAGCTATCACTTTTGAAGCTGTCATTTTTTTGTTATTTGACAAGTAGAAACTACTACAAATAGAACGATAAACGCTTCAACAACACATTGAAATTATTAAAATTCACTTTCAAAATGGTGAACGGAGGTTACGTCAATAAGCAAAACTGTCGCATCTGGGGCTCGGAAAACCAAAGAGTTTTTGTTGAAAAGCAGCTCCATCCTCAACGCGTGAATGTTTGGTGCGGTTTATGGTCCTGCGGGGTCATTGGACCTCAAAGATGGAATTCTTGAGGCTACCGAGGACATAGGGCAGCCACTTTGCGATTTGGTTATGGTAATTTTCATGAAAAGGATATGGTCCTGTAAGCGTGGTCGTGGTGGCCATTTGGCTGATGTTGTGTTCCACTATTAACGGCATACCTTCCTCTTTATAATGAAATAAACATCTGATCATTTATCTCAAAAAATGCCATTTTTCATTGATAATCAAAATAACACCTTTTATTGGAAGCCCTATTAGATCAGTATTTGAATGGAGCCTGGTGGCAGTCAAGATCTAAGTCTGGAGTAGGCAGTAAGATCTGATTTTTTACTCTATAACAAAACCCTCCTAACTTGTGGCGGAGACTCTCATTTCGTGTATGTCACTTTTCTAATAATTTCTTTAAGGATCAATATTCAGGAGAACTAGTCCGGACCGTTCCTTGCCAAAATAAAAATCAGCAGAAATAATCGTGTCTTAAGAATGCGAACATCAGTCCTGCTTTTAAGTACAGTGATTCGTTTTTGAGCAGTACTACACGAATGTCATTGTTGAGAAACTCAAGGTTGAAGGTACATACTTAACGTAAGTAGTACTAGATCGTAGTTTTAGTTCGAAGGTACATCCTTATTTATGGAATTTATGAAAAATGCTCATTTTGAATAAGTCCTGGAGTCTTACGACTTCCTGCTTAGTTAAGTTGACACAATTGGCGAAATCTAGATAGGAATAGGCTAATTTTAGGTTTCACTCCTCAGACCTGCGACTTATTGAAGTTAAATCTTGAAAATGAGCTTGGCGCAGTTTATGGTCTAGCAGTCTGCACTACGTCAATTGCGTGCACGCGTAATGATTTTATTTTCCAGAAAAAGATCAGACCTAGTTCAAAGTTTTGAAAGGTACTTGTAATTATAAGTACCAGTTTTTTTTCTCAAGTATTTGAATAAAGAGTCTCAACCTCGAATACTAATGCTTCCATGCTCTCAAGCGTCTTTTCAAAAATAAGAATATTTTTCGGCACTGACATTAGAAAGAAATAGCTATCATACTTGTAAGCACCAAGTACGTACTTGAGAAAATGGTTTTTTTTTTTTCAGTGAATATTTGGTAGTTGTGGTTAAACAAGACTTTAACTTAAGCAGCTCTGACTCACGTTCTCACTCTTAAAAGAACATTGAGAAAAAAAAAATGGATAGTACACTAATACTTTTAGCCGCCACTGTAGTTTTTCATTCGCTCAAGTCTTCAACGTCGGTCGTCACGAAGAAATCGAACATAAAAGAATTAAAACTTGAACTGATAAGAATTCTATAAATGGCGCTTCTTATTGGTTGAATGATAAAAAGTCGCTTGCGTGTTGCTGTCTGCGAATGTGGTTTTGTGTGTTTGTCAAGGATTAAGGTTAGTCGGTAATTGGGTTAAAAAGTGAGCCATAATGTTTAATTCTTTTATTCTACTTTTCAAATGATAACATTCGGTAAGTAGAACAAAAAATTGAACATAATTGCATTCAACAAATGCGAAATGTTGGCAATCCAAAAGAAATCAGAATTTGAACAAAATTTACCAAAACAGCCGAATTTTGGACATGGCAATAAAAACAAACAAAAGAAAATCCCCAAGAAACAGGTTTAAATTTGTAATGAAGCCGAAAAGACACATTTTTGGTATAATTTTTTGTTTTGGTGCCAAAAGAATACGTTTCGTCTCATTTAAATTGTCGTCGCTTTTTTTTTGCAAAAACAGAAAAGAAATTCCAACTTTTTTGGCAGACACTTAAGGTGATAATTTTATGTGTTGTATTATGATGTGATTTTTTTTCGCCCTGTTTTCAAAGTCAAGGTCTTTTGAAAACGAAAACAACAACTCGAACGGAATCTGAGTCACATTCTAGAGATTGAGAGATTGTTCATCATGTTGACAAGCGTTTATTCTTTTTTTTTTTTATTTTATTTTTCCGCAAGAGAATATGTAAACAAAATAAACTACAAAAATAAAATAGAAAATAGGGAAATGGGTTAGAGCAATAAATATTCGTTGACATTTTGTAGTGCTTCATGGGTTTTAACGATGACAAATTGTCACGAGGAAAAATATTGACACCGAAGAATTTTGCGAATTATTCGGTTTGAATTCTTTTCCTTTTGTTTTACGGTCAAACTCATGATGAATGTTTGCTTCAAATTAAGTACAATAAATATGTAAAAAAAAGCGATAATTTGAGAGGTCCTCGAACGATATTTCCAAGTCTGGTGTAAATGGTTCTTCTATTGAACTGAGCTTTACCTAGGCATGATTTGTCGATATTTGATTGCGGTCCGTAAAGCTTGCAGATTTCTTCCGATATTGTGCTATTACTCTCTGATTGCTTGCATGATGTGCTCCGCAATTTAGAATTGAATCAAAGGTCATCCTTATTAACGTCTTCCAGTCGGTTAACATATCTTTGTAACGCCTATCGTTGACCGAACGTTGCTTAATGTTAGTAAAGGAGATCTGGAAGATTCTTTCCAGAAAGATTTTTAGGAAGACGCATGACAGTGCATCACCTTTTAGAAAATCTCCTTTCTTCAGGATCAGAAAAGCTGAGGTTCCATTGAACGAGTATGCTCTCTTCCGACCACATTCTGCATATGAGTTGGTGCATGCTCCCAACCAAGACATCGCTGGTCGTTTTGAAGAGTTCAGCAGTGATATCGTCAGCCTCCGAGGGCTCTGCTGATTTTAAATTTAAATATTGCTATATTCACACCTTGTCGGGTAGACGGAAATGTTGGCTTGCGTCGTCGCCGCGCGCCGATGCACAGTCTAAAAAAGTGGTCTGTCCATATCCCATTGACTGTGAATCTACTACAATATTTTCGCTGTGGTCTTTACAGGCTTCAGTTCGTGCTCGGTAACCTTAAGTGGCTTAAGTCATTTGTTTTACCTCTTGGTAAAACTTCCGAACCTCATTCCTGCTTTTAATTGAGATTTAAAAGCAGGAATGATCCTCGATCGATCTTTTTTCATCTTTTTCTTTTTTAAAAGCTTGCGCCCTTCTCTATTCTTCTGCTCGTAGAGCTCCCGAGCCGCTCTCGGCCTCCTGTGCAGCGCTGCTTTATATGCTTCTTGCTTGGCTGCCTGCATTCTTCATAAGACCATGGGTTTCGTTTTGGTGAAACCAACCCAGCACATCAGAATCAACATCCCTTAAGGCCATTGGTTCTCAATACCTACTCGATGCTGTCCGTAGCTGACTTTTCACGAGGTTACTTGACGATCAAACAAGGATCTGGCGATCTCTTGGCGATCTGACGCCGTCCGAGGTCATACTTTCTTCAGGCACTTCTTGTTTTTGGCTTTGGTAGAGTTATCCGCTGTACTACCTTGGCTACGATGAGGTAGTGGTCCTAGTCAATGTTGGCCCCTTGTTTTGCGTCGATCGCAATCTCACTGAAAGTTGGTTGTTGTGGAGACCCCCAGGTCCCTTGTAGATGGTGAGATGTGGTAAACGCATACTTGCTACTACTATTTTTCGCCCCGCTGCCGAATAGTCTGTATCCGTTATCGGTAGGTTTTTTCGTACAGGCTGTATTTTGCGACTGTTCCACCAAAAATGACCTCGCTTCCTAGCCTGGCGGTAAAGTCTTTAACGCCGAATCTTGTTGTGAACGTCGTAAAACTTGTGAGGGCGTGAGCGCATATTAGGCTAATGTTGTACAATTCAGCTTTGACGCGGATGATTGCTGTGAGGCGTTCGTTGACAGCTCTGAAGCTTAGGCAATACTGGAGTCAGTAGCTAGAGGCCAAGGACTGTAATAAATATTAGAGGACTGAAGATTCTTCCCTGAGGTACACCTACTAAAAATTCTTTCTAACTCCATCTGCACTTTTTTGCTAAAGTCCTTAATTACCCTCGTACTGGTTAATGGACCTCCTTATAACCTGAGGTCTTGTGGATTCTAAAGACTTAATTAGAGGCGCACTTCGATCAAGCTTTGATCAATCTGGATGACACTTCTTAGGCTAATCTTGATGAGATTTTATCTTTGAAGCCATTGTGACAACCCTTAGATTCCTTTACTGAGAATCCATTGTATGTTTCTAAATTGAAAGTTTTTTTACATCGGTTTAAACATTAATTTTGTCTAGACTGTTTTTTTTTTTTCTTTTCAATATTTACAAGCTCCCAAATTTAATGAATCATGAATTTCATGAACCATCATTTATTTGTTCAAGTTCAAACTGCCTTTCAGCGATGCCCTTTTCATTTTCACCGATAAGCTATGACTTTTGTTAAGTCCACACAACTGCATAAAATAAAATTACAAACGAGCGAGCGGCCCAGGCACCCCTCGCGTCATGCAAAAGGTAGACAGACATTCACCCTGGTGGATTATTATAAACGATTTGCAGCATCTGCTGGCAAACACGGACGGGAGGACCTGACTGCACCATTTCCACCAACCGCTTGTCTTGTCCAACTATTCCTGTGGATAATGCATGTCCCTATATAAGTCCGTTGGCATATTGGCATTAGGGCTTGACCACCATATCGACCGGACAGTCGCTATTGGCCACATATCGTTGAACTCGACGACGCGACAAGGATGCAACATTTGGCTGGCAATTAAAAAATAATACTTTTTTATTTCGTTTTTTAGAATTTTTGTCCGATAATAAAAATCGCTCAAGGCGTGTAGGCGCAGCGCAGCCCGGCACGCTGGCAATGAAATTCCAATCGAGGTAATAAAATCAAGTCGAACATACTTTTTTTTTTCTATTCTTTTTGCCATTGTCTGGCGTATACAGCACAATTTTGAACTCAAACTCCCGATTGAGGTTGTGTAGGTACTCGCGTATCTCTTCCAAGGATAGTCAAAGTGCAATTATTCGGCACTTCAAACGGCATGCATCTAGCATCCATCCCAATGGATAATAAAGCAAAATCCTAGGCTTCATTGAGTGCACGTACAGTGGTCGCTCGCTTTTGGCTTGAATTGGGGTTATGGAAATGACTTGCTTGCCGTTCCTGTCTGAGTTGAAGTGATTTGTAGTCGAAGCTGGAAAAAAGCCTTTGTGCCGTAAATCGGGGATACTAGGTCGATGAGCGTGGGATTTATGCATCAATTGATAAGATTTTCAAAATAGGACTAGACGTTTGTATTGTTTGTTTGAAACCTCAAAAGAAAAGCGAAAGTTTTTGACAGTTTTGTTGGAAGTGGGAACCTCAAAAAGGTTGAGTCTTTTTTTATTTTTTTGTCGGTGGTGTCAGGGTGGCCTTTTGAACTGAAATGTAATAAATTTGATGACAAAGACGTGTTGACCCTCAAAATCACCTTTGTATTTGGTTTCCTTTTCAAAAAAGGCTGCAAAAATATACAGCCCCAGTCAACATTCAACTTTGACCATTAATTACCTTAACCGCAGACTCAAACCCATGCAAATGTTCAATTTTCCCTGCAGGAAGGCGATGGCACTTGAAATACTCACGGATTTAAATTCATAATTTGATTGTTGTAAAAATAAAAAGGGGAATTAGCAAAAGGATGTGCAATTATATTGCGTTGTGGTTTACTGGTGGTACAGTCCATTTGACTCATTCTGACCCTTTTTCAATCCACGAATGCCTGAGGTTTGAATATGCTGGCCCTAATAATGCTGTGGTTGTTTGCGTTGACTAGACGATGGTTATTCAAAAAATATGATTTTGTTTTTGAAAATTAGGTGTGGGAAAAAGTAATGCTTGCAAAATTGTTTGAGATAACGTAAAAGTGTATTTTTCTTTATAATTACATTAAAAATTGTGAAATAAGGAACATTGCAATGACTGAGAAAGACAGAGTGTGGAGAGTTCAACATTCGCGTAGTACTGCTAAAGGACTGTTCTCTGTACATTACAGTGCGTCTGAAGTTGGGCTCGAGGCTTAACTGATGAACATTCCTAGAGGCAAGGAATGTATACTATCCAAGTATGAAGCTGGAGCACCAGCCCAAAGATGAGAGTTGTACTCACACTTTGGACGAAACTAAGGTTTTTTTGTTCAACTAGTGCTTATTTCGTGAATGCTAACACTTAGATTTGACAGAAAATTAGTTTTATCCTTCCGCTGAACTAATATGGTTGTGTATACGCTTGAACAACGCTGGGAAATACTGTGAATACTTTGAAAATCATGGTAATGTTGCAGAATGTGTGCGAAAATTGCGTACGGATTTTGGAAGAAGAGAAGCACCGTCAGCTCCGTATGTTCGTTATCTTGTGAAAAAGTAAAAAAAAAAAAAAAATGGCTCCTCATCGATAAACCAAAGCGTGAAAAGCCAAAAACAGTGCGTAAACCCGAGAATATTGTTGCTGTGGCAGAAAGTATGTGTGAAGCGCCATCAACAATCAATTCACCGTCCGTCGTTCTCAACAACTGAACATTTCGGAGACATCATTGAGAAGAACGAAGACGAACGAAGACCTTGGTATGACGCCTTACAAAGCCCAATAGGTTCAGGAGTTTCAGATAAAGCTCATTTTGATCTTGGCGGGTATGTAAACAAGCAAAATTGTTCGGGTGTTGATACACCCAAAACCAGTCACTGTTTGGTGCGAATTTTGGTGCAGAGGTATAACTGGGCCATTTTTCTTCGCAAATTAGCAAGGAGTGGCCGTTACAGTCAATTGCGATCATAATCGGGCCATATTGAACGATTTTTTTTTTTCACAAAAATTGGATTTTGGCAACATTTGGTTTCAACAGTACGGCGCTACGTCTACGTCTACACAGCTGAAGCTATACTCGATGTTTTGGGCCCTGTTTTTAAAGATCGCATTATCAGCTTTAGAGCTGATGTGGTTTGGCCACCTCGGAGCAGCGATTTGACTTCGTTGGACTGTTGTTTGTGGGGTGCCGTGAAAGATAAGTGGCTGACAAGCCAGAGACAATTGATGCTTTAAATGACAATATTCGTGAAGCCATTGGTAAACTACAGCTGTGCAGTACACAATGGATAATGTGCTTAAAAATTGGACCGATCGTGCATGGCCGCCGAGGCAAAAAAAAAAAATTTTGAGAAAATATTCAGTGGTTTTTTTTTATTAGCGTTTTCATTTGGCTGACCCTTTACCAGTCATTGATAATAGCCAGATCAGACGGGAAGAAGAATTTCTTGTGCCACCGTCTTAAGAAACCTAAATATCTGTCGGCGGCCAAACTATACAAAATTTCAGTTAATTAAACGGCCCTCAAACCGTAAATCGATTGTGGCATGTTTCACCATCCTATTGAACCCAAAAATTGTCATCCATATTCAAAAAATGTGGGCCAATGATGGCTTCGTTGCACAAGCCCCTTCAAAGAGTCACTCGCTGATGGCCAGTTACACGAACTTAAGCAATTATTAAGCGACCAGTTGTCTTTGTTTTAGAAGTAAAATTCGAAATTATCCCTACGTTTTTGGAAACAGACGTAAAAAAAAATAGAAGTACAGAACGAAGGATATCAATAAAATGAAAAGAAAAGGTTCCAAGTCGCTGCCTTGAGGAACACCGGAATTTGCGTAATATTGACACACAACACCTAGGCTATGATCCCTTTTCGATACTTGTTTGTTCTGTCAAAAGCATTTGGTCCTTAATTTGCCTTAAAATTCTCACAATTTTTATTCCTTTACGGTAAAAGAATTTGAAGTTTTCGGCACAAACTTAAATTTAAGAAAATATTTGCTTTGATTCGTCCATTGAATTCCAAACGAAAATATTTGCCTCCACTCAAAATAAAAATTCCCAAAATATCAATTAAATTTCTTCACGCTATATGAACCGTATCACATTCACCTTGATTCCTTCATTAAATTTCACATCATTATTAATGACTCCAAGAAAAAAAAAGAACTCAATATCAATCAACACCAAAAATAAAAGACACCGCCCCGGGCATTTAAAGCTTCAACATTTTTGATGTGCGTTGAGTCCACTTGCCTGCCTCCTTCGCCCGCCCTTGCACTAACAATATAATTAAAGTCCAATTATTTGGAAATTTTCTTGAATATCCAATCAAATAAACAGCTTCTTCTCTGTGCCCGCCTCCGTAATTGCGACGCACGGGACACCAAATTCATCAAATAAAAATAACAATTTATTATCTGAGGAATTTACTTCGCAATTCACCTTTAACGGTTACCAACTTGCTGCCAAATTAAATGTTACGCAAAAACACAGCAAAAAAAAAAAGACAGCTTTTTTGTCGATACTTGAATTCCAAGAGATAAGATGCCGAATCCAACTCGAGTTCAAAGTCAATATTTGAACATTTCACATACCGTAGAGCAAGACTGACTGGCTCTCCGTTCAACAACAGCTTAAGTGAAAACACGTTCATATTTCTTTTACCTTATGACCACGATTTTTGTATTTGCACTTATTTATTTATCTGTATCGAGTTATACAAAAATTTGAAAAAAAAACGCAAAAAACATTTAGACAGTTGAGTTAAATATACCAAAATGTGGCTAAAATTAAGATATTGTTTCAAATCAAATTTACAGCTCCCCCACTGGGAGACAATTGTTTGGAAACGAAAAAAAAAAAAAAATCCATGCAAGAAAAAAATATTACCCGCAGAATATTCGTCCCCTCCCGACCCCTCCATCCATTGGTAAAATGACTCCAAGGTATAAAACAAAACACCTCAAGACCCCTCTGAAAATTTGAAAATATAAATAAATATGTCAACATGTATATTTCCCTGCATTCCATGAGACAGAAAAAAAAAAACACAAAAATTGATATCGATTGCAAAGTACATTTTCCTTTGCTCAATCCAGGTGACATATGAGTTTAACAGAAACGAACGAAATAAAAAATAAATATTTATGTGCGTTGCTTTTGATTGTTGTATATCGTTTCTCGTCAAAAAGGTATGACAATTATTTTGTAACTAGATAGACAAGTCGACAAGAGTTATTTTCGTCTGTTTTGTGAGTGTCTTTTTCTTGTTTTTTTGTGTTTCTATCGCAAAATTGTACTTTCCTATAGCGGTGACATTTTTTGCAATGAAAATTATATAAAGAAAATGTCAACAATCGATTGGAATGTCTTTTCCTCTTTGTTTTGAAAATAGTGCAAATTGATTTTATGAATTTATTTGTTGAATGGTGATTTAATTATTTTATCAAAAAAAAAAAAAAATAAATAGAGTGGCGCGACAGCTCTTGAAGAGCCAAGGCCTAAGTGGCTTACTCTCATCAACAATTCTCTAGGTGCGTGTAAAGAATTGAGGGGACCTACAATTTTACGCCGATTCCGAACGGCAAAGTTGAGAAGCACTTTTTCATGACAGATGATACTCTTGGAAGTTTTGTCAGTTCTTCGCAAGAGGCAGTGTCCGTGAAAGATGAAATAAAAACTTTGGGCCCGAGTAGGATTCGAACCCACGACGTTCTGCTTAGCAGCCAACGCACCTAACCACTAAGCTACGGACACTACACTACTACTACAATTATTTTATCAGTCAATGGGAAAAATAGAATGCGGTGACATTTTGAAATGACTAACGTATGTCGGATTAAGTGGGAATTCTACTGGTTTATAGTTACCACAAAAATCATCTGGAATGTGTTTTCGAGAAAAGAATTGAACGACGCGACGGATAAAAGAAAAATGTTAGCAGTTAGTTACTTACTAACTTGGTTACTTAAGGTGGCGACACTGTCCGCTGTGGACTTGGGCCTCAATCAACAGTCTCCGCCAGCAGCTCGGTTCCTAGCTAGGTGTCTCCATTTTTGCACACCAAGTTGATTGAGGTCCTCTTCCACTTGTGTCTTGTGCACCATCTGAGTCGCGATCTTCCTCTTCTATGTCCCTCGGGAATAGTGTCGAAGACTTTCCGGGCCGGAGTATTGGTGTCCATCCGCTCTTCATGACCGTGCCATCTGAGTCTCTGGACCTTGACCCTTATAGTTGTATCTTCGCCATATCATATCAATATCCATCAATGCACACGGGGCCAAAGATGACCTGAAAAATTTTCCAAACCATGTCAAAGAAATCGCACGATAGTACATCGCCTTGTCTGAATCCTTTTTTGCCGTCGAAAGATTCCGTAAGCTCGTTTGCAACCTGGATAACGCAGCGTGAGTTCTCCATCGTCATTATGCACAAGCGAACGAGCTTGCCAGGGATGACAGAACTAAGACATAGCTTTGTACAGTTCATCTCTGTAGATGCAGTCATACGCGGCCTTAAAATCGATGAAAAGGTGGTGGGTATCGATTTGGAGTTCATAGGTCTTTTACAGGATCTGCCGCAACGTGAAAATTTGGTCGATGGTTGACTTTCCTGGCCTGAAGCCACATTAATAAGGACCAATCAGATTGCTGACGAAAGGCTTCAGACGTTCACATATTACGGCAGAGAGGATCTTGTAGGCGATGTTAAGTAGACTGATTCCTCTGTAGTTGGCGCAGTTTAGAGGATCTTCTTTTTCAGGATCGAGTAAATAATGCTGAGGTTCCATTCATCGGACATGCATTCCTCTGACCATATCTTACAGATGATTTGGTTCATGTTCCTATCTGTCTCGTCGCCTGCTGTTTTAAACAGCTCGGCAGCTAAACCATCTGCTCCAGCGGCTTTGTTGGATTTCAGTCGTGATATTGCGGCTTTTACTTCTTCTAGGTCGGGTTCATGGAATTGTTGGCTATCATCGTGTCCAATGAAGGGCTTCTGCCTGACGGCGAGATTTTGTTCGTCGTCACCGTTATACAGTCTACAGAAGTGGTATTTCCAAATCCCCAGCATTGACTGTGATTCTACTATGATGTTCCCTTCTTTATCCCTGCAGGCATCGGTTCTTGCTCGATGACCTTAAGCCAGCTGTTTTACCTTCCGGTAAAACCTCCCAACTTCATTCCTGCTCTTCGCTCTCTCAACATCCTCGATCTGACGCTTCTCATGCTCTCTCTTTTTTTCTCCTGAGAAGCCGGCGTTCCTCTCTCCTCTTTCGCTCGTAGAGCTCACGAGCAGCTCTTGGTCTTCTATGTACCATACCACCACTTTGTATGCCTCCTGCATGGCTGTATGGGCCGGCCATCATTCTTCGTCAAACCAGGGGTTTCATTTTAGTGGCTGAGTGAAACCTAGCACATTAGAGGTGGCATCTCTAACTGCTTTCTGGTGCCACTGGTCTTCTATACTTGATGTTGGTGGCATAGCACTTCTTAAGAGGTTACTTGACACTCGATCAGAGAAGGATCTGACAAATCTCTTGCGATTGTAGCCGTCCGACCTCGAATTTTATTGCAGCATTTCCTTGTCGTTGTCGGGATATTCGTAGCACTACCTTGCCTACGACGAGGTAGTAGTCCATGTCGATGTTGACTCCTCGGAAAGTTCGAACATCTACAATGCTGGACAAGTGCCTTCCAATCAATCTGGTTGACGGTTGATTGATCCGGAGATCTGAAGGTTTCTTTATGGATGTTGAGGTGAAGAAACCATGTGCTTGCTACCACAACATTTCGCCCCGCAGCAAAATCGATCAGCCTGAATCCGTTGTCGGAAGGGGTGTCGTGCAGGTTGTGCTCTCCGACTGTTCCAGCAAAAATGTCCTCTTTTCCCACGAAAAGGACAATTTTAATGTCAAACTTGGGCATTGCTCATATGTTTAGTCGAGGAAGTCGTAGAACTCGTCTTTAATGTCGTCCTTTTTCTCTTCTATGGGGGCATGGGCGCATATTAGGCTAATGTTGCCGAATTTGGCCTTGATTCGGATCATCGTGCTGCATTCGCTTACACATTTGAAGCTCAAGACTTTTTGCCTGAGTCTGCTTCCCACGACAAATCCGCCTCCGACGAGCCACTGTTGTTGCTCTCGGTTATTACCATAGTAGATGTCGCAGTTTTACATTCTCCCTTTGCCCGAGCAATCCTATCGCATTTCTTGGATAGCGGTAATGTCTGCTTCGTAGCAGTTGAGGGTCTCCACTAATTGTTTGGCAGCACGCGGTCTATTAAAGGACTCTAGGTGCAAGAGCCGGAAAACCCGCTGATTTTACGGCCTGGGCTTCATATAAGTCGAAGTAGCCCGTAAAGGTGTTCACCAAGTAGTTCGGCCTAACTGGAACTGAAGACGCCATCGTTGTTTCCAAAAAAAGAAATTCAACAATCGACAATCTTTTTTTTTCAGTCCCAAAACCTACTCCGATAATTTAATGGAATAATGGGCCTTTCGCTTATAATTCAGTATCAACGATAAGAATTTATTTTTAAATTGCTTTCCGAAAATAAAACCATCTGTCCAGAATATAATTTCTTTCTCTGCTTAAATCTTCGTTCAAGGTCAGAATATGTCGCCTGATGCTAAACATTTGCTTAAAGATTAAATAATTTTTTTTGAATAATTATCTAAACAAACATATATACACCCTAATATAATACCCACAATCAGCTCAAATTAAGTTCAACATTCCCAACGCGACACTTATCAATAATTATTATTGTTGTTGAATGTTTATTCATTTTATTTATTTTTTTTTATTTTTTTTCAGGTAAGAACTTGAAGACATTTTTTGATACATTGACCGATCGGTAAGTGTAAATCCAAAAATTACTTGTTCAACTTCTGTAAGCGTCAAAGTTAAATACCAGCGTCGTTTTGATTTTTACACACAAAACAGTCGACATTCGAGACTGTCGGATGGTGATCTACCACACTATGCGTTCCATGCATTTAAGGATCCTGAAAAGAACTCATCTGAACTCAGTTCCGTTGAAAAGAATGCCATTCAAAAATACCATTCCAATTTAAAAATAATTTCGAGCTAACACCCGTTCTCCCATTTTTCATTACTTAAATGAGCAGTTAAATTTTATTTCTTTGCCTTAAAAGCTTCCAAGTCTTCGTCACAAAAAGAACAAATTCAATGACCTCCTAACAAATTAATAACCAAGTGAAGTGTGACACCCCTTTTTACCCTAACTCTAACACATTCTGAATCATTGTTCAATGATGCCTTACCAGAACTCACAAATTTTTTTTCAATTCTCTTGCAACAGACTCAAAAAAGTGTTGCAGTTCCCCTGCCGCTAAGTGTATTGAAACCACCAGCGCAGCGCATCCCAGTTAAATCATTACTGTTTTGGGTTTTGTGTTGTTTTTCATCAAAAATAAGGGGTCTTCGTGAAATAGACAATTCCCGCGGGTAATTCCATCACCATAATTTCAAATTCCTTAGATGGGAAGCATAGACTACCACTCCATATCAATGAAATGGCCATGTAACATCTGCAGCTGCAGAATGATGATGATAGCTGAAGCCGGTACAGCTCAAATGGTGGCTGTCGGATGGTGGTCTTCTCAATCAAAAATGATCCGTCTATGATAGCTTAAACGTGACTGCAGATGAACCACTATCAATGAACCATAAGTGAATGATTCCACTCACACCACCACCGCCGCCATCGCCACCATCATCGCCTTAGGTTTCATAGTCGAGGCAAGACAGGAGAACTGTTGGAAATTCTTTAGCGTCTGTGAACGGAGCTCAATATGTGTGGCAATAGTGCAGAACGGATATGGGAATAACGCCATTAAAAATCTCATTAGAGTCGACTTCAGTTTTGCCAGTCAACGAAGGAGTGGTATAGAGTCACCTCCAGCCCCCACTCAGTCTACACTCCTATCTTGTCCTTGTCTTGTCGGCGATATCTACCTTCGTTCGTCTAACTAGCGAAGGAAAATTGTCTTTGTGGGGTTTCCAAGTTGCATCAACACATGGAGAGGCCAAAGAGGTTTCCAAACAAAACAAAAAAAGGGGCAAACCAAGCAATAAACGAGACATTGGATTGGATGTGTGGCAAGAATGAAAATATGGATAGGTCAGCTTTTCAAGACCATGAGAGTAGAATTACTTTGGTGAGGGCCTCCAGATTGATTTTTGTTTTGTTGTAAAATTTACTTGGTTCTTTTTTGCCTCCTCTCTGATGGTAATGACCTTCTTGAGTGTTGGCGTAAATAGAGTGTGGGACTCCCAAAGGAATAGAATTTCTCTTAGAAGACACAGCCCTGACCCCATTTGAACTATTCATTTCAACACTTAAAACAATGTTTGAATTATTTTGTCCTTGAGCATAAACGCTCTTAATTTAAAGCCCGCACATCCACACAACGAATTTCCCTCGTATTTCCTATCGGAATTGTTTAATTTTCTTGGTTTTCCGTTTTTCCCCCTCATAAATAAATCAACACACAGCATCTGCCATTGCACACCCTCTAACCAAACACCATCACCATCACCCATCGCATAGCAACGCAGTAAAATAATTACAAAAAGGAAAACAGACGTGTTGCCGCAATCTGTAAACTGCACCCAATACCCAAATATAAATGTGCGCACATGAACCCGAATCGAAAAAATTATGTCAACAAAATGCAACAGCATCTGTTTATATAAACATCACCACCTCCACCTTCGTTTATTATTGTCTATATCCGTTGCGTTACTGCAACAACAACATACTGCGAGATATGCAATCTTTGCCCGCGTTTTTCAGTTAGTTTCCTGTTTTTGAGAAAGAGACAGAGAGATTGAGATTTATTTTTAAAGCAAGGGTGCAGCTTTGTTTACATTTTTTTAACTGACGGAAGAAGAACAGAAATATTAATTTACTTGATCTCGTTTTGATGTTTCTTTTTTGTTATTTTATTTGAAGAGATAATTTGTCATAATAAATATTGTTGAATTTAATAAAACTAGATCATCGAATAGATGTGAATGAAGAGATAGTGTTAGCCTGCCCTTATCAATTGTTGGAAAACCGTGTTAATGGAGTTGTCATAGTGTGTAGGTGGGCCATTATCATAAATAGCAACATTTAAAGTAGGGAATGGCTATTAGGGTTGATGATTTTTATGATACGAAATTCTGTTTAAGATAGACGATGACTGCTATGAAGAACCGCACAAAGATAATGTTGACGCTATTAGGCAGGTGAAAACTGAAATACGAACAAATAGAAAACAGGAAGTGATGCACTCTGTCGTCTGTATCAACAACATTCAATTTTCCTCGATTTTCTAAATATTATGCAGATGCAGACTTGGCAGTGTTCTGGCTGCTTCCTTTGCCGATATCGCTGGTTCTACGGAAGGACCTCGTTTGAACTTTTGGGTAGTTTTTCACAATCACTAAAAAACTGTTTTTGCAGTACCTCGTATGTATCAAAAATATTCAGAAATTAAAACACAGAAAGGACCTCGTATGTATTTGCCTCAATTTATATTCCTTGTAGCTGATTCACAATAAAAAAAAAATTTCAAAAAACGTAAATCTCATTGTTTTCCTAAGAATAAATACAAACTATAAAACACTTCTTTGAATAATTAAGTTTAACATTTTTCGATCAAATCTTAACAGTAAAAAACGACTCAAAAACTCATTTGAGAGACTAACGAGGTACTGTATTTTAATTTTAAAAAGATTTTTTTTCGAGGTTTTGTATTTTCGAGTTTTTCTAAATTTTCTTAGAACAAACACATTTCACCAGAAATGCCAAAAGGTGGCTCTGGTTTTTGTGCATTTTTTTAGTCTAATTTCAAAAAAACTGATTTTTCTTCTTACGAGGTCCTTTCGTAGAACCATCGATATGGGTCACGCTTTTGTAAGTATTCTTACAAAAGTAAGAGGGCACAGAATAATCGGACGTTGTTAGTATGTAGAGGTAGTGGTCAAGTTTTAAATATAAAATAAAAAACCGTTTTTCATGCGACGTCAATATAATATCGGGTTCTCCAACAGGCACTTGACAATTTTGAATTTAATTTCTGAACGCACCCTTTCACTAATCATCGAACTGTCATTGTCAATTGATTCAGTAAACTCAACGTTTTCATCTTTGTAAAGTGCGTGAACGAGCAACGTGTGCGAATTACATAAATTTTCTAAATTTGGAGTCGGTGACCTCAAGTTTAAGAGCCTTTTCTCCAATTTACAGTTGTTATTTTCGCCTTAGTAGACAGGTAGAAATAAGATAATAAGAGTTCAAAAATTGGAGTTTAATGTTGCGGTGGGTATTGTTGAAGTGTCCAAAATATCGCGGCCTCCGTAACAAACGATTTAAATCAGTCAATACCATGGCGTTTTCAAGAATGAGGGATGGCTTCGACGACCTTGTGGTGTGTGTATCTGTGCAAGGATCTTGTTTTGCACCCATACAAGATCAAGCTGACTCAAGAATTGAAGCCAAAGGACAATTTGAAGCGAAGTACGATTTCCGATTGGGCACCGGAGAAGCTCCGCAATTATGAAGATCATTTTTGGCTCAATGTGCTCGACAATAAGCAAAATATGAATAAGGTATTGGTCTATCGAAATTTGAAACTCCAAATTTGCTTAAGCCCGTATGATACTACATTTTTTTCTCTATTTTTTCACCATTAAAAAAGAAACAAGAAAGAGACAGTATTTCCTTACCTGATTTCTCTACAAGTGTGAGTGTGTACTCACTACTTTCATCAATGCGAAATCTTCAAAAAAAAATTCATTAAAAATGTAACCCGAACTACATTTTTAATGATCTAATATCTTTTTTTTTGACAATTTTACGTTGATGAGTGTTCAGAAAAATATGTTTGCCGTTTGTCGTCAAATTATAAAAATACGAAAAACATTACACATTTCAAAAATCAACAAAATATTGAAAAAGTGAAACTATTTACATCGAAACGGGATACCAAATTTTTCGAAATTGCGTTGGTCCAGCAGAACGTTCGCAATAAATTTTGAGATATCTGGCTTTTGGTAAGTACAACAACCAGTTTATAAATACAATATTATAAACTTGAATTTCAATTTAAGGGAAAATTCAATATTTGCCCTTCGAATCCAACAATCAACAGTCTCAAAAATATAAAAAAAAGTATCTGTTCCAGCAATTTATTTGGTCCTGAATGAAGATTTTTTAAAGTTGCCTCAATATGAGGACGATTCGCGTAATATTACAAAAAAAAAAAATTATAAAATGTGGAGATTTCCAAACTGTGTTGGTGCTTAAGACCATCTATCTTAAACCTTAAATCATTGAAATATTGACAAATAAAATAATAGAATATGTAGAATATGTAGATATTTCAACTATATTTCAACAATAAACGGTGATTCCTTGCGCCGATTACCATTTACTGTACGTAGAAGTTGGTTAAATTTTAATTTTATTTTAATTCAACGAAATTATAAAAAAAAAATAACGGAATTGACAACTTAACAACATGCAATTTGAAATTTTCAGAAAATTTCTTTCTCTGTCCTATAAAATAATGTTGCCTCTTTTTCTTGTAACTGACATTTTCATATTTTTAATGCTAAAATAATGAAGAAAAAATGTAGTATCATACGGGCTTTATTAATTCACGACTTCATCTTTAAAAAAAAATAACTATATTTGGTGCGGTTTGCATTGTGGTGTCGTTATTGAGCCATATTTTTCGATGAACTTCAATGATCTTTACGTTGCTGTGAAAGGCCACCGTTATCGCGCCATGATTGAGGATGAATTTAGGCCATAATTGAAATTGACAAAGTCTAGGAACGATTGGAAAAAAACTAAGTGTGGTACCCTTAGTCGGCAGGGACAAAACGGAGTCTTGGGGCACACTCGAATTTATATTGTGGGTTTCAGACTTGAATCCGTTCGCAATACAACTTGTTTTGAACGGTTCAAAACAGTTTCTAATCCAACGAAGGAGGGATTCGTCGATACCAAAAGCACACATTTTCGAGCAAGATTTCAGACTTAACCAAATGTCTTCGTAATATCAAGTGCAACAGTCTTACCTTTTCCAAAACAATATACACACTTCCACAAAAAGTTTTCTGTCTTCGAGATATTTCTTAAACTGATAGTTCATCAGCGTTTTCATGACCTCAGAAAATAAGGACGTGAGTGCAATTGGACGATAATTGGAGTAAGCAGAAGTAACTTTTTACTTAAAACTTCTACCGAAGCTAGGTTCTAAAGTAAACCAATGAAGTAATGAGCAATTTTTAGGAGATTCCGTTTTGGAACAGTACCAAAATCCATTTTAAAAACAAACAACAAATGTAGAAGCAGGTTTAATAAAAATCGTAGGATCCGTTTTTGAGATAATTTAAATTTTCGAATCACAGCCGAACCCCACATTTTTCAACGTATGTTGCAATATTTCTCGTGCCTTAAATGTTTTTATTTCATCTTTGGCGAATTATGCTTTTAACGAAAAACTGATAAACCTTTCAAAAGTTTTATTTTTGTGTAAAAGCTCGTTTGATAGAGTTTTTGACGAGTGTAAGCCACGACGTACACGGCCTTAGTTCTTCGAAGCTGCCAGTGTGACTCGAGACAACATTTTTGAAACTTGCCATTATCGAATCTATGTCTAAAACATCGCAATTAGCAACATTGATTGGCCAGATTATTAGGCCGCATTTCAATGTTAAGTCTTAGAACTGATTTATTTTCCTATCATGTTAACATTTTAATGACTTTCCACTTCGGTGATTTATAAGACTGTCGCAAAACTTCTACTTTATTCTGCTCAAATTGATAATACCTATGTTGGGGTCGTTTAAGTGCTTAAAATATAACTTAATAGGCTTAGCATGTACTTTAAAGGGTCTTTCAAAATGCAAATTCACCCATTGGGCAATCGACATAACTTATAACAATCCACATGAGACCCAAGAGCACGCCATTGTTATGGATTACTGCCTGAGGTGACGGTTTCATTAGACACTTCGGATGCGCCCGACAAAAAGAAGGCGTGTAGACATTTCAACGATGTTATAAAGTAGGTACACTTAACTGCATCGCAGGTTTTTTTCACAAACCATTTTTTTTTTAAATAAGGCTTAAACTTCACCATGTTTTGGTTTAAACTTAACCTGTATAACGGCACTGGTCTGATAATTCTGGATCTAAAACTGTATTCTGTAATGTAACTATTCTGATCTCTGTTCAAAACTGTCAAATTTGCATTTTCAAACTATTCGAATACCTAGCTATTTACCAGAACTCGCACGCACGTATTCCAAATTCTGTAGTGAGTGGAACCTATGTTGCAGTGGGCCGTGAAATATCACTGTGTTGATTGGTACCCTTTAAATTAATGATATAGAGCGAAAGAGATAAAAACAGGGTGGAGCCGAACTGCAAGTCGCGTTCGATATTGTAAATTTTACTAGCCACTAGTAGGTACATTTGTCTTTACCAAAAGAAAATTAATCGCTCAAGAATTACAAAAAACAAAAAAAAAAACAGCTTATAAAAATACCGAAATAGTCATATTTTCCACAAAAATAAGAAAAACAATTAACTAAAATTATCGCACATCACAATGTTAATGTCATTTTATAAATACACCAGATTACGAAAATGTCTTCTCATTAATGATCCATTTTGTTTATTCATATCTTGTGGTTCATTAATTATGAAGACAGCAAAAAATAAGAAAAACAAATAAAAATATATAAATTCGCTAATTAATTGTTGTGCATACAAAAAAATAAAATTAATTTCCTTTCGTTTATTTTAACCTCAAATAAACACAAATGAACACATGAGATCAATGATCCAAATTTTTTACTTTCTATTTCAATTTTTGCAACGCTCGCAAAGCGACCGACACAAACAAAAAACACAAAAACAACAACAAACAATAATCAAATCTTTAAAACAAACATATCATTTCATATTATTATTTGTATTTTTGCAGACAATGTGAATTAATTAAAATGCCATAAAAGAGTAAATAAACATCTCACAGCTCTGTATTGTCTTCAGAAAAAAAAAGAAAAAAAAAATCCAAAATCCGTTTGGCAATATAATGAGAATTTCTTTTTTGAATAGTTGGTAAAAACGAAAAGTGCATTCATTAAGTTTGCAGTCAAGTGCGAAGCAATAAAACTATTCATCTCAATAGCCGCAGTCTGAGAAAGTCCAACTTGAGAAAATAGTATTTTCTGTTATCTTTTGAAATTTTGTAAATGTACTTTCTTCATTAGCGAGGCCGATTAAAATAGCAAAAAAATCATTAAAATTCCAGTGTAAGCTCTCCAATGCCTGAAGTTAAAGTGCATTGAGAAGATACGCATTTTAGAGCTTGGGTCATAAATATTTCGGTTTCTAATTAAAATAGATGCACGCAGATGCACAAAAATGCCATAATTTACATCGAAAGTTTTCTTTTCTTTGGATTGAAACTTGTTAAACGAAAATTTTCTCAGGTGGTCTGTGAGGCATGTCATCGTGATTATAATCGCTCCCGTTGATATTACGTTTCTGAATTAATCAAAAGAAAGTGATTTGCTGTTGTGGTCGCATGTCATCGTCAGTGGAATTGTCTGCCAGCATATTTGACTTAAAAGCCCACATTTGTCGCACATCTTTGAGATATTTTCGGAAAGATAGTATCTATCAGAATGTTTGAGTGTGTGTTTTCTTAGATATCTTTTACATGAAAATCTTTTTTTTCCTTTGATAAACAAATTCATTTTATTTTAAGTTAGAAAATTGAAAGTCAAAGCTAAAGCTTCTTTAGACTTTGTTGCTTGGTGTGGTGCAAGCATTCAAATCAGTTTAACATAACATTAAGTTGACGGGAAATGAATACGAAATTGGCCAGAGGTTAAGAGTATAAAGTCTATAAAGTACTCTTCGTCTTTGGTTTATGTTATGAAAATACGTCGAAGGTGGCTTTGCATACAATTTTGACATATGCCACATGGAATTGATTGTCTCTGAAGATTACGTGGAAAATCGAAAGATGTAACAGTGTCACATAAATAACATGGACTATAAAACGTGTTTTGCATAGTTAAAAACGTTAGAGTGAAGAATTTTTGAGGTTTGAAGGCCATTGATAGGTGCGGGTAAAAAAACTGTAAATTACGTCAAAGGCCGAAGAGGAAAATGATGATCTTCGGCGTTAACTTCACTTTTGAAAGTGTTGTGATTTAACTTTTTGTGTAGTTATTTAGAACCTAGAATTTTCTTTTTAAATTGAAGGAATATCAGTGAACCCGAAAATCTGTCGAGCCTTGATATTTCTTAGATAGGTATTTTATTAACCGAACTTTCTTACAAAAACTAAGTGCGAACTGTATCAATTGTGTGATTTAAAAAAAAAATAATAATTATAATATTCAAACATTTACTAGGTTTTTTCTTCGATGAAAAATTTTATAGACGGGTAAGTCCTAACACCTCGGTATCGCTATCACCCACTACAGGAGTAATTTGACAAAAAATCTTTGCGCGATGGTTTTGTTTTTTTTTTTTAATTTTAAACTCTGCGCCGGGTAATAGATGTGCGTTCATTTGGATCTTCAAATTTGACAGTTTCCTTCAGCGGGAACGGAGATAAATGTATGTTTCAGAAAACCAATACCGTAGAAAGCAGATCTAAAGGGTCCGCCATCTAAGGTTTTTTCTTCAACTAGTGCTTATTTCGTTAATGGTAACATTAAGCTCATGTCTGATTCGACAGATAATTAGTTTTATCCTTCCACTGAACGAATATGGCTGATCAACGCTGGGAAATATTGCGACCTTGCGAAAATTGCGTTCGTTATCTTGTGAAAAAAGTGAAAGAAACTGGCATCCTCATCGATAAACCAAAACGTGAAAAGCCAAAAACAGTGCGTACACCCGAGAATATTGCTGCTATGGCAGAAAGTGTGTGTGAAGCGCCATCAACATCAATTCACCGTCGTTCACAACAATTGAACATTTCGGAGACATCAATGAGACAAATTTTGCATAAAGACCTTGGTATGACGCCATACGAAGGCCAATTGGTTCAGGAGTTGAAGCCAACTGACCATCCAATGCGTTTACGCTTCACTAAAATGGCCTGCGATAGACCGTTTTCGCAAAAAAATCATCTTTGCAGATGAAGCTCGTTTTGATCTTGGCGGGTATGTATGTAAACAACAAAAATTGTCGCATTTGGGGCACAGAAAACCCGCACGCATACATTGAAAAGCCGATACACCCAAAACCAGTCACTGATTGGTGCGGATTTTGGTCCAGAGGCATAATTGGGCCATTTTTTTTCGAAAATGAGCAAGTAGTGGCCGTTACAGTCAATGGCGGTCGTTATCCGGCCATGTTGAACGAACTTTTGTTGAAAAAAAAAAATTATGAGGAGGATATTGGCAACATTTGGTTTCAACAGGACGGCGCTACGTTTCGCACTATCAGCCACAGAGCTGATGTCGTTTGGCCACCTCGAAGTTGCGATTTGACACCGTTGGACTATTTGTGGGGTGCCGTAAAAGATAAGTGTTACGCCGACAAGCCAGAGACAATTGACGCTTTAAAGGACAATATTCGTGAAGCCATTGGTGAAATACAGCTGCACACAATCGATAATTTGCTTAAAAATTGGACCGATCGTGTAAGCTACTGCAATGGCCAGCCGAGGCAGCCATTTGAATGAAATTATTTTGCATTATTAACTTTAAGGATTGTACTTTCAAATAAAAAGAAACAAAAAATGAGAAAATATTCAGTAGTTTTTTTATAGCATTTTCAAAAAAAAAAAAGGTTATTTGGTGAACTCTTTAGTTGACTCCAAAGCAAAAGCAAGGTGTAGTTAAAGCTTTATCTTGCTTCCGAGCTAGCAAGTCTAGGCTTTGAGTCCAGCATGATTTATGATTAGTCGAAAAAAATTTCAGTATAGGACTACTGTTTTCGAAATTAGAATGTAATTTTTTCCGTGCTGTCTCATCTTCAAGATTGTCTTTTTCTTGATATAAACATAACAGCGCTGAATAAAAAACTAAAAAAAGAATCTGGGTTCTGGAAAAAGTTGTAAGCTTTGGCAATTTTGCTTTCGGTCCACTTAGGATGTCTCCGGTAATATTTCGCTCCCATGCAGCATTTTAGAGATCATTTGCATTAGACTCGCAACTTTGAACAGTTCAACGAAAAACTTTCAAGAGGAATTGGATGTATACGTTCTGAATTTTTACACATTACCAACAGATTTTCTGGAGATGAATATTCGACGGTATTCAGTGTCTTCAGCTTACTTTACGGTTATCAAGCAATCTAGGAACCTGTAGTTTTTCTGTGGAATATTATATGTGAAAGTAGCTTACTTACTTACTTACTTACTTACTTATGGTGGCGCTACAGTCCAGGTCGGATCAGGGCCTCACCCAACAAACTTCTCCAGCCAGCTCGGTTCCTGGCTAACTGTCTCCAGTTTCGCACGCCAAGTTGGTTCAGGTCCTCTCTCTACCACCTGTGTGCTCCACCGGAGTCGCGGTCTTCCTCGACTTCGAAAACTCTACGAGCCGGAGCATTATTTTCCATTCGCTCAACATGACCCAACCATCTAAGTCGTTGAACCTTAATTTTTCTGGCTATGTCAGTGTCGCTGTAGAGCTCGTACAGTTCTTGGTTTAATTTTCGTTTCCATTCTTCATTAATGCAGACAGGACCAAAAATCACTCGAAGAATTTTTCTCTCAAAGCATCCCAAAGCGTTTTCATCAGATGTTGTCACAGTCCATATCACTGCACCATACATGAGGATCGGGATAGTGAGGGTTTTGTAGAGTGTCACTTTAGTTGTTCGGGTGAGGACTTTACTACTCAATTGCCTTCTAAGTCCAAAGAAGCAGCGATTGGCAAGAGTGATTCTTCGTTTGATTTCAGCGCTGGTGTTTTGTCTGAGTTGATAGCGGATTCCAGGTAGACAAAGTCCTTAACTACCTAGAAGTTAAATCTGTCTATGTTGACGTTTGCTCCAAGACGTCGATGATGGTTGTCCTTTCTTGTCGACAGCATTAACTTGGTCTTGCCCTCGTTAACCGCTAGACCCATCTTCCTGGCCTCCGTCTCAAGGCTCACAAACGCTCCACTGAAATCACGCTGTGTTCTTCCAATTATGCGTCAATGTCGTCCTAGTAGCTGGACGGACTTTTGAAAGATTGTGCCTCTGGTTTTGACATTGGAGCTTTGCACAATCTTTTCAAGAATGATGTTGAAGAAATCTCATGACAACGCATCGCCTTGTCTAAGTGAAAGTAGCTTAGGTCAATTAGAACTCCGGACGCGACGAAAAGTAAAGGGTAAAACGTAAGCCATTTTCCGATCTTCTTCTTTTTCTTGTCTCTGGTCAGTAGTACCAACCTTAAATTGAATGTGTTTTTGTTGGAAAATCCTGCTTTACTTTGGATAGATTTGCTATAAAAAAAAAACGCAACTATTGTTAAGGAGGGTGAAAAAATAAATAAAATAAGCGTGGAACTGAACGAAAAAGGACCAAAAGTACAGCGAGTTGAAAGCTTTATGACACGCTTGTTTTCAATGTATGAGATTGTCATCAATGTCGAACAAAGTTCCCAACCATATCAAATCAGTGAAAAGTCTTAACGATGCTGCAAACTTCCTTAATGATATTTTTAAAGTTATAGCTCCACTAACAGCGTTAAAATATCAGAATCAGAAACTCCACCCCTCATTAAAAACCAACTTTTATCAGACCAAAGTATCCTCATTTGGTTTTATTTTGTGTTTGTCCCTGTCCTCAATTTCCTACTCTTGTCCGAAATGAAGTTTTAATATCATATCCTCAGTCTCCACCCAGAAATTCGTCATCCCCTACACTTTTGCAAAGCAATTTGCGCGGATATCGATTTCGGTTTGTTTTTTTATTTGTTTCTCATTCAGCCACAAACATAAACCTCTTTTGTTACAAAGTAACAAATGAGACCAATCTTCTTCTCACTTTCTTTTACTCTTATTCACTTCACTACACAGACAAATCCTTCCATCATATCATTCGGAAGTCTCAATGACTTGTAGCAAATTTTATCATTGCTCCCTTAAGGAGCACCAACACTTTGTTTTTTGGTTTGTCTTCCTTCCATTTCGCTAAGAACGGATTGGTAAGAGCACTACCCCAATTTTTTCTTTTTGTTTTTTTTTTTTTTGTCTTCCCTCGAAATGGGTTAACAACTTGATGGGCGATAAAGATAATAGCGGTCGGTGGCGATGGTAGTGGTGGTTGTGTTCACTGGGAATCGATTTTTGTTAGCTTTTCTCTCATTCTTAAATCCTTACCTCTGCACTTTCGTTTTTATATGATTTTAAAATAGGAACACTTCCGCCAACATGAAAAAAAAAAGAAGAAGAGGAGCAGAGCACCAAGCATTCCTATGTGTTCTCTTACTTTGAAATAGATTAGGGCCAAGTATAAGTGGGTTACAAAGTTTTTTTTTAAATATATTTTTTTTAAGGGCTGATATGGCTGTAATGGCAAGTTGGATGTTTCAAGACCTGCGAATGCGGAACACGCTTTAATTTAATACTTTTGTGCTTTGTGGTTCTAATTTACATTGCTAATTAATGGGGCGGTCTGGTTCTGGAAAAGTGATATTATGTACTTTTTTCTTGGTTGTCTGAGTGCGGCTTATTTCTTAAGGTTGGGTTTCGGAAAGATTAGGGGCTTTGACCGAACCTCACTAGTTTTAGGTTATTGTTATCAAACAATAAAGTTGAACCGCAGTCAGTGCTGAGGATATGGAAAGACCACTTTTCCAAGCTGTATAATGGCGATGACGACCAAAACTCCGTCAGCAATACAGAACCATTCAATTTGGGTGCAGAAGGCCAACAATTCCACCCACCCGACATGGACGAAGTGAAGATAGCGATATCTAAACTAAGTCGAACAAAGCCGCTGGAGCAGACGGGCTAGCCGCCGAACTGTACAAAGCAGCCGGAGATGATTTGGTTAGGAGCATGCACCAGCTCATCTGCAAAATTTGGTCGGAGGAAAGCATGCCCGATGAATGGAACCTCAGCATCGTTTGCCCGATCCTCAAAAAAGGAGATCCCCTGAACTGCACCAACTACAGAGGTATAAGTCTCCTTAACATCGCCTATAAGATCTTGTCTGCCGTGCTGTGTGAACGTTTGAAGCCCTTCGTCAACAACCTGATAGGTCCTTATCAGTGTGGCTTCAGACCCGGAAAGTCCACCATCGATCAAATATTCACCCTACGGCAGATCTTGGAGAAGACCCAGGAACTTCAAATCGATACCTACCATCTTTTCATCGATTTCAAGGCCGCGTATGACAGCGTCTATAGAGACCAACTATATAGAGCAATGTCTAGTTTTGGCATCCCAGAAAAACTCATCCGTCTGTGTAAGATGACAATGGAAAATTCACGCTGTTCCATCATGGTCGGAAAAAACCTAACGGACGCTTTTGATGTCAAAAAAGGTTTTAGACAAGGCGATGCGTGTCATGCGATTTCTTCAACATCATCCTTGAAAAGATTGTGCAAAGCTCCAATGTCAACACCAGAGGCACAATCTTTCAAAAGTCCGTCCAGCTACTAGGATACGCAGACGACATTGACATAATTGGAAGAACACAGCGTGATGTCAGTGGAGCGTTTGTGAGCCTTGAGACGGAGGCCAGGAAGATGGGTCTAGCGGTTAACGAGGGCAAGACCAAGTTAATGCTGTCGACAAGAAAGGACAACCAACATCGACGTCTTGGAGCAAACGTCAACATAGACAGATTTAACTTCGAGGTAGTTAAGGACTTTGTCTACCTGGGATCCGCTATCAACTCAGACAACAACACCACGCTGAAATCAAACGAAGAATCACTCTTGCCAATCGCTGCTTCTTTGGACTTAGAAGGCAATTGAGTAGTAAAGTCCTCTCCCGAGCAACTAAAGTGACACTCTACAAAACCCTCATCATCCCGGTCCTCATGTATGGTGCAGAGACATGGACTATGACAACATCTGATGAAAACGCTTTGGCTGCTTTGAGAGAAAAATTCTTCGAGTGATTTTTGGTCCTGTCTGCATTAATGGAGAATGGAGAGAAGATTCAACCAAGAACTGTACGAGCTGTACAGCGACACTGACCTAGCCAGAAAAGTTAAGGTCCAACGACTTAGATGGTTGGGTCATGTTGAGCGAATGGAAAATAATGCTCCGGCTCGTAGAGTCTTCGAATCCAATCCGGAAGGACGTCGCAGAAGAGGAAGACCGCGACTCCGGTGGAGCACACAGGTGGTAGAGGACCTGAACCAACTTTGGAGCGGGGCTGAAACGGACGACAGATGCTCAGCCCAGTGACCGAGCCTGGCTGAAGAGAGAAAGTTTTGTTGGGTGAGGCCGCTGGTAGCCGACCTTGGACTGCACAAGCGCCCACCAAACAGTAAGTAAGTAAGTAAGTATCAACAATATCGGTCCAAATAATTCCCTACTAACACAATGACTCTCCTAAGAGTTCAAACAACAAGTCGAAAACATATCCACCGTCTATTCTAGTTTCCCAAATAGACTACTGATGATATCTGGAAATAGTATGTAGTGATCAGTTAATGGCGCATGAGCTTTCATAGGTGAGCCAGTACCACAAAATGACTTTTCAGAATTCCTTCTCTGCTCAAGATTGTTCTCATCGCGACGAAAAATATTAACAAGTTGTTTTGATCAGCAATTTAGCATACACAAATATATCGAGTGAGCCAAATTAATGTTGAGGCATTCCTATATTAGAGACTTATTTGTTTCACACTGAACCACACGTTAAGACAACTTTTCACTCTGCAAAATCAAGCAATTGAAATGATATCGAAAAATAAAATCGCAAAAGTTCAGTACAGTTAGCGAAAAGCAAACTGAATCATGAATCGAATAAATGAATCTTAGATGAGTAACAACGTAACTGTTAAATGCATAAATCAATTGGACAAAACATAATAAACGATTTCAATTCAACGTGGCCGGCCTACCATATTGACTTAAGCAGCTGATGGCGCAGTGTACCTACTTCGCAGCGACCGGTCGGTGGCAGTGTAGAGACTAGTAAAAATAATGCTTCAATGCATGAAAGCTCAAAGCGCTGTTCTTTTCAGTGGTGAGATTGGTCTAATGCATGAAATGGGTTCGTATTTCTTCCGGAAATGAAGTCGAATCGTCTATAAATTGCGTTTATATCACTTCACTGGAACGACCGTTCGAGTATGAAAATTCAATTTTCCCTCTTAAATTTTGCGGGAAACATAATCGTATTCCAAAAATTGATAATAACTACAATCAACCATTTGGCAAACGATTCTGGTCATATCTGCCCAAGCTTTAATTTCTTTAATATCATGTAGACGCTTCAATGTGCCGCGGCTACTGGCCTTCCAAGCAAAACTCTTGCTAATTGACTTCAAATCGACAAAAAAAGTGGGAAAGTCAAATAGTAAAAACCGAGGGAGCGTTAGAACTTTGCAGCGAAATGATTTTTACACGTACCCGCCAAAGCCCCACTCTCGCGAATGCTAGTTAAAAATATGCAGGTGAGACGTACGGTAAAAAAACCTCTGCCTAGGATTGGGCGTTTTATCCCTTGTAGGTTTTTATTCATGGTTTTTTGTTTGAATTTTGGCTCATTACTTTCTTACGATTTAATGTAATTTATAGACAATAGCTAAATTGTTTCATAGTTGCAAATCAAAATTTGATGGAATTTGACTATCATGTTAAATGGTGGAATAATGAATGAATGAATGTCGGTGGTTAAGGTTGGTTGGACTTGGTTTCCCTCCGATTACTGCAGTCCGGCCCGAACGCACAATCCGAAAATGCCAAGCTAAAACAAAACAAAATGATGGGAAACCCGCTGCCAGTTGGCGAAGCTAAAGTAACGCAATCACCTTGGTGATATATTGCGACCTTATCAAGTAAATAGTTGTGAAATGATTAATCTTACAATATAAACAGAATGGCGTAGTTTTAAGTTCATTGCATTTGTGATCTTACAATTGATAAATGTGTCTTATTGTCACTACCTACTCAAGAAGCCAGTCACATATATTCACGATCTCCCAACTCAACTTATAATCTGTCAATGCAATTCGAATGGCAATTGTTACCATAACGAATAAAACGGACCTGAGGGTTGCGTTCCTTCGGATTAAGAACAAAAAGCACAAATACGCATTATAACCTCAAGAGTACCGATTCATAACTGTCAGATCAATAGATATCGCGTAGTGCAACACGATATACTTCACTCTTATTGCGAGTCACCAGCGCAATATCTCCTTATATATCCAGTAATTTAAAGTTCTTTTCGGCCGAGCCACAACTATGCCATTTTATTAATTGGCCTTTTTATCGACTCTGCCAATACAAATTAATTTGTTGTTTAGCCAACTTGAAGATTTTGCTAGACTCGCTAGGGAAAAACGACATCGGCAATTGCGTTGTTGGTTAAATAGCGTTTATTGCGATGAGTCCACCAGAAGCTCAGCCGCGCCACGTAGGACGGTAGGAACTTACAACGTGAGCAGGCTCATCAACTAGATTTTCAGAGAACCGCCGAACCAACACAGCGCACAACACAAGCAGATCCAGCTCTGACACACCGCGTGTACGCGAAAGCAACCAAGAACGTCTTACAAGTACCAAAGAGGAAAGAACCAAGCAAATAACTTAAAGGTACTATGTTAGACCAATCATGAAGTTAATACCTGCAAGTCACCAAAAATCAGATTCGAAGAGCCCTTAATAATCATCCTGAGAATATCCGCCCTAATAAAAACAACGTCTTATTTGCTAGGCTGTTCGACTTTTAACCAATAGTAACTCCCACTGAAAAAGACTCAAATATTTATTTGTTTTCTTTGAGAAACCATATTTGTAACTTCTCTAAATATAATCTCCTCAGGTGGATTCACCGCACTATCCACACGAGCGCTAGCACAATCCTCTCTACGCCAACTGATCACATGAACAAACTCACACTTCCTCAAAGTGGTTTAAACTTTCTGCCTGAAGTTAGACTTGCACACAGGTAGTCAGTACAGATCGTGACCCACCAACACTATGCATCCTCCACAGGCAAACGTAATAACCTGCATACACGATTCATGATTAAGCTGTCAAATACAGTTATTGTCTAGACCAAATTATTTTTGCGAGCTAGTAAAATTGGAACGTGTAGCGTTAAAGCGGAATACAATGTCAGGCTTGTCAATCAAAATCCCCAGCCGGAACACATGCATGAAAAACGATAAAATAAAAAAAAAAATAAAACCGTTACATTTGTCCCCCCCCCCCCCTCAACCAGTCCTGCAACTTTCGTATATAAATGAGAATCGTTAAGCACCGATAACAACCTGTTTCATCAAATGGTCTACAAGGTATCCATGACATCGCATAATCCCGTTTGTTGGCTGATTTTAATCAACATAGTTCCTAGCTGTCCAATCTTGTACAAAATCGATATCGAAACCAAAAGCAATCAAAAAATTGGTATGCAGAGAAAATTTATAACACCCAAGGTTTTGACGGTCAAAACCCGCTAATTGATCCTCCCGTCACACCAGATTGATCGTTAGAATAACATGCCAGAAATAAAAACAATCCAGGTCTTCCCAACTCCGATGAAGAACTTCAAAAAAGTGTCGCGCTCCAGATATTGACAAAAGACATAACTTGTTTGTCGCCAACAAGAAAGGGACAACAATGAAATATACCAGCGCATACTACCCAAATGCGTAATCGATTCCTTGATAAATAATCAATATCACATGCTCGGTTAAGTAATACTAATTAAATGTTAAATTTTTATGCTTCAATGCCCAGGCAACACCATTAACCCAGAATTCAACCAAAAAAGGCAAACGATACACCCAATTCACAACAAGCAGACAAAGCAGCAAGCGTATCCATAACGTTTGTTGAGCGCATGTCATCAATTTTCGCAGTTTGGTTTGATGGAGAGCCATCCCTCATTGTTTTCCCTCTCTTTCCCTAACACACATACTTTAACATCCGACAGTACGTGAGAGAGTCAATAGTGTTTGTTGAACTTGAGCAGCATGCTGCGGCGCGCAACCGTTCCCAAGAACAAATTACCATTTCGCATAGAGCTAACAGTACACGCAAGTCCGGTTTAATGGCTGTTCTGATAAAGAAGACTAACACAAGAAATAAGCAGTGGGTCAAGCAACTGATTATTCTGAGTATTTCGTTGCGTATTTCGGCCTGGGCGATAAAGATCACACCTTTCTGGAGCGAGGTGTGTTTCATTCGATAGAAACCGCTATGTGATCAATTCATATATGAATTATTATATAATTCTTTGTACCGTCATAGGTTGCGTTAACACTTGGGTGTTTAGAATTGTAAAATTTGGAAAATACAAGAACTACCGTAAACAAGTATTACACATAGGCGAATTAAGGGCGGGCGGAGGCAGACGTCATAAGCCGACACGAACCTCCTACAATTTTGTTACTTGAAAGCAACGGGACTTAAATGATGGCATGTACGAGGAAAGATTTTTAATAAATTCATAAGCTAATTTGCATTTACTTTTGAATGGATTTGATTAAGTGTGGACAAAGTGGAATTAATCAATCATAATAAGGCAGAGGCGGCTGAATTGGCTTAAAGCGCTTGAAGCTGTAACTGAATTAAAGTCTTCGGCGAGCGACCAATAAACGAATCAGTTATTGAAATGATTTTTGTACCGATTTATTGGATTTTTCTCTCATCGTTTCTTTCATGAAAACTTCGATCAGTGGAGGAATTTTCTTTCTCTTTGCAAACAATTTTGAAGAAGACTAATCGTTTGGAACGTCAACAAAAATGGCAATAAATCGCCATTTAAAATTGGCACACAACGGCATCTGCAAATATTTAAACAATAATTGGCGATTAAACATAGCTGATGGTTTTAAAATAAGGTGAGATGAGATTTGTTTGTTTAAGCACATTAAATATGCGTGATTTTTTAAGTTTGCTCTTTGATTCAACAATAACATATTGCTTGAGGAAACCTCGACATAGGTTGTAGCCAAGTGCGTTAAGGTTACCTAAGTAAATTTGTGTCTTCTCAGCGGGGTTTCATTTTAGTTTTATATCTTATTAAAATATCACCAGAATGATAGAAATTTGCAAATGCAAATGCTTTGGAAAGGAGAGTATTTGGAAAGACATGGACTTAATTTCACATTTTACTACTACGGGTCGAAATTTGAGAGTTGAGTAATGGTGTAGCATTTTGTCTAACTTAGACTCCCTTTTTTTTGTAGAGTAGCTTTCAAAAAAAATGCGTCTAACGAAAAAAAGAGAGTGAATTACGTTTTTTTTTTGCAAACTCTAATGAGTTACTCGTATGCAATACAACCCGCTACGCTTAAGCCGTTCCCATAGCTTTGGAGAGACGCTAGGGAGCTTAAGAAACTGTTTTTTTATTGGTAAAAACTTTTCTTATAAAGAAGCCCGGGATTTTAACGCCATTATTCGTTTTTCGAGCTGTCAAGCTACCCAGAAACACCCTTAGAAGCAATAGGAGGCGGGAAACTACTCAGAAAGCAACTTATGCAAAAACCCCCCTAGTTGAAACTGAAAATAATTTTTTCAAGCTAAAGCTGCAAATAATCTTAAAAAAAACTTACTATCTTAAAAAAAAGCAGTGCTACCTAAAAACTATCTTTTCCAAGTACGACTTAATAGCAAACACATCTAGCAACGTCCCTGCAACACTTTGCAAGTGCCAAGTAGCATCATTTGCAAGTTCCCAGAAGCTACCTTACTCGCAAATACCTATTTGAAGTCGTATTTTATAAACTTAGACGAGATACCCATTACACTAACAAGTACTAAAAAAGTAACTTATTCGCAAGCACCCTGCAAACAGCTACAGATTACTAACAAAAATAAGTTAACTAGCCCAGAGACGCAACTTTATCAACCCAACAAAGCCAAGTTGCAATCACCATAAAGGGGCGGGGCGCAGGACACGAAACTTGTGCGAATAACAAGAAGCAACTTCGCGCAAAACCGAAAATGAAAATTCCCAAGCACCAAAAGCTACTTGCACATATAATTGATAAACAATTTTACATACAGTAAAAGTAACCACACGATATTCATACGAAATCTGAAAGTAAATTTGCAAACAACCTAAAGCAACTTTCCAATAACTCTAAAGCATATTAAGCGATCATACTCTTCAATAACAAACGAAGATACTTGCGAGTACTCAGCACGCAACGTCGCAATTTACACGCAGGAGTATTATTTTCAATGACCTCAGAAAAAAAAACTTGTATCACATAACTCACTCCAACAGAACTTACAACCTAAGAAAAGTGAACAAGAACAAATAAACATAACCTGAGAACTTGTAACTTATTCAAAAGTTCAACCTTTCCCATAACTCAGAAGCTACTTGCGTAAGTGACATAAAGCCATTTGTAAGTTACACCACAAGAGTACTCACAATAAGTACAGAAATCGCTATAGAAAGCACTAAAAGTAGCGACGTTCAAATACAATTTGCAATATGTACCTAAAGGGCAAGGAATCTTCCAAATATTCCAACTTTTAGGAATTCAGAAGCAACTAACAAGAATGCAAGTATGTACTTTGTTCTTATAAGAAACTTGAAAGTTCTCATAACTCGTTACTACGTACTACAACTTCACAACAATTTCCGCTTGTATAACCAGAGCCACCACAAATGCCTTGCTTAACTGCTCTAATCCTAGTCTTACTATATAGAGCACCACGTTTTATATGGCCCTGTGCAAAATATTCTATGACTCACGATGGTTCAGGATTACATCTCGAACAGACAAATTTTAAGGTTCTTTAATATGCGAATGGACGCAACGAGCAATAAAGCCAAAAAATCACGGCAAATTAAAATCCTCCAGAAAAACAAATGAGTTAGACTCGACGTGGGAATCGATTGAAATTGTGTAAGGTACTTAGTACTACCTCGGATCCCGGCAAATTAAATCTGCTCACACAAAATTGAGGTGTGACAGCAAAATGATTCTTGCGTATCAGCGAGAACTGCGGTTTAAGGGTTTGACAGTTTTGTTTGACATTTGACACTTAGATCAACGCAGATCCATTGTGATACCCGTTATTGTCTATGAGTAAAAAAAATATGAGTTAAGATCTAAATCCAGCCATTTTGGAGCAATAATGAAGCTCAAACACCTAGAGAGTTTTCCAAGTCCCCAAAGCAATAGTTGCCGAGAAAATATTTCCTTTGGTGGCGAAATTCAGGGCAATGACAGAAAAAGTGTGAAATGTCTTTGTGCGCCTCCTCGTCACCGTATTCTCTGCAGATAGTTATCTTTCAACAGATCTCTTTTGATATCGATCTTAACAGATTAACACGTTTGTTGCACAGTTGATCCTATTCTTGCTTACCATCCTACGGAACTTTTTCGTAGCCTTTATGAGTATACAGTTGCCCTGGGGACCCCCAACTCTAATGCAGAATGCTGCGGAGACCATGAAACCTTTAGCTCTTACGTGGCAACAAGAAACAAGCTTCCGGATTTAAGGTAGTCCACGATAAAATCCGAGCCTTTACACAAACGTGTCGGTACGGCAATCAATACAGTCTGATTTAAGATAAGCTGTTGTCACTGCTAAGGTGACCATCCCCAATCTTTTGAGACATTACTAATTGTCTGGTAAGCCGTAAGAAGTTAATTCGTTAAATCTATGCGTAGATATTCATGAATAGAAGCCTGAAACTACAAACCAGTTATTCCATCTTAAGGCTATGAGTTTTTATAGATACGTTGGAGCTAATTATGACAATTCACTCCTGTGTCATATATGAATCTTAAATCCATTTCCCCCCCCAATTTTGGGTGTATTTATGTGTACTACCCGTGCGGGTCGCATTATGAACATAATGAATTTTTTATGAGAACTGAGCTGTCTTCCTATTTGAGGGAGGCTATGTTTTTTTCCAGACTTTAGTACTGACTATAGACTTAAAGGAATACTTAAACTGTCAGATTCCTTAAATATGTTTTTTTACACACACGTTTCACAAAACTCATTGTTCCCATTATACTTATTGCATGTCAAGTCTTTGTACTTATTTGTCAAAATCCACAAGTTTTTAAAGTTGCGTCGTGAGTTTTTCTTAAAGCGTTCCACCAAACAAGAATACGATAGCTTATTGGCTGCACAGTACTTACTTACTTGGTGTCTCTGTGAAGTTGTTGTTAATTGTGTATTGGTATGGTTTATTTGGATTTTTTTTATTTTTGGGTTTTATTTTTTGGATTTATTGATCTTTATATCTGTGAGTTTTTTTGTCAAGTTATCTCTTTTATTTTTTTAAATAAAGTCTTTATATTTTTTTTTTTCTTAAAATTTTTTTAAATCATACTTATTTTTTAATTATTTATATTTTTTTATTTTTTTTTTTTGTTTTTTTTATCTTTTTTATTATATTTTTATTTTTTATTTATTGTTTGTTTTTTATTTTTAGTGACTGTATCCATTTTGTCAGTTTTGGTTGATATATTTTCTTTTTCTTAGTTCATCTGTGTATATTTTTTGGATTTTTTTTTATATTCTTTTTTTTTAAGTTTTCTTTTTTGTATTTTTTTTTGTTTCTTTATTCTTTTTTTGTCTTTGTGGTTTAAATCTTGGGTTGTTTTTTTTGTGGGGTTTGTAGGGAGAGGGGGTAGGTGTTTCTTTTTTTTGTATTAAGTTTTTTTAATTTAATTATGCTTTAATTAGTTACTTTCTTTTTGTTGTTTTTCTCATTTTAAAGGTTTGTTTTTCCCAGGAAAAACACTGTACAATGCAGAGAACAGCACAACAGTTAACGTGACACAAAGGTACGCCAACAGTCAAGGCCATGCGTGCAGACGAAGATACTTCAATATTCCACCTTTCTCTGCTCGCAACACAAAAAAAAAAACAAAACCTAAAAATACTCAGACTGGGGAAGCACTTCCATACATATAGCCACGTCCCCCAATGGTTTGTTGCAATCAATCTGAACGATAGTGTAAACACCACTCCCTATAAATTAAAATAGTTTTGCCTAGTAACTCAGGTCGGCATAATCACTACTATATCTCACCTAGTTCATCAGTATTATCATTCGTTCCTTAAATTATTAGTTAGTGGAACCCTTGACGAAGAAGAATGTCTAGAATTATTCAACAAGCCGCAAACACTGTTTTCACAAACATAAGAACGTTTCTTAGAAATTGTCATTGATGCCTTGCCACATTGCTTCCTATCGCTTCTATTCTTTGACTAAGCAAAACAAATGTTACCTAATCTCCTACCACATTCATCTTCATCAGTTATCACAATCAGCATCATGATCAAAGGAAGCGACCGCAACCAACAAGCTATAAAATATGGAAGTTCTAAACGAGTCAAACAGCTGCTGTCGCAACGTTGTTATCTCAACCATCTCTGCGAAAACCGCCTCCAACCTCAAAAGACATCAATATCCATCTAATAACTGTTAAATGTGTCCCGCACTGTCAACCAATACATTCCACAGAAGAGTACTTTCCAACCTCTTTTCTTTGAAGCAATTACATACATTGTCGGTTCCTCGGTCGCCATGACTTCAATTCGTCTTGATGTTGATTTTGCTGATTATGTTGCGGTATGGATTTGTTTGTCTTTGTGTGTGTGTTGGACTTTTTGCACTCTCACTGCGCGTATAGATCAATGACAGTTATCCCAACGAAATGTTTGTTGTGTTGTGAATTGTGATGTGTAATTATTTCGAAATGTCCCGTTTAGATCGAAGTGCAACGAAACTTGCTAACTGTGTTGTCTTGTTAAAGAGGAACTTCTTCTTGTGCAATTCAAACAGAGCTACACAGCGGGTGTTCGGCTGATGGACTGATGTAGACACAGAAGTATGGCGCTATGGCTCGTTAGGTTTAATTGCCATGAATGGTGTTGATTGTGGAAGTTTGGTGTGATAATGTTTCTAATGAGCTTAGCGGTATTGATTATTTGCAGGAAGGATAATAATTTATCAAGTTATATTGTTACAATGGGACGTTAAGTCTTGACTATTTGGAAGTGAATTACAACAAAACTCGCATACAACTTGCTTCATGGGTTATTGCCTCTTAAATAATATTATTGACCTTTTTTTGGTTTTGAGTTTTTTTTTTTTTTCAAGTCCAAAAAGGGGCGTTGCTCGTTTGAGTTGTTAATGACATTGAAAATCAAACATAAAACATTCAATACAAAAAAAAAAAAAAACAAATATGTTAAATTGGAATGAAAAATGACTCATTCACAAATCACACATTTAAACATGATAACACGTTTCCTTGTGAATACATGAAATGCATTTGGGCATGACAAGTGACTTGAAAGAGAATTTGTTTGTAAGCAGAAAATATTGTTTTTTGTGTTTTTTTTAGTTTCAATGAAACTGGGTTCATTTCAAGGATGAAGCATTCATAAAACCAATGTCATTAAAAGATGGAAATTAAAAATTGATTAATTTAACTCTGCCGGATGCAATGCGTTCAGAATTTCAATGAGGTTCGAAAAATAAAATGAACGTTAGGCGCCATTCAGCAGCAGTTAAGAGATAATGATTACAGATTAGCTGTGAATGCCTTTTGTTACGAGATCAAGATTCAAGCAGTTTCAACAAAATACTGGCATGACGTTCAAGAAAAAAATTTAAAAATCTTCTGTCTAAAATTTGAGTCAGTCCAGCGAGTTGACTCCAGTTTCGCACACTTAGTTATTTGAGGCCACTCCTCCCTGAATCGCAGTAGAGCTGCGTCTACATGCGGGATTGGATTCGAAAAGTTTCTTGGGCCAGAGTAATGCTTTCTAATAGATGTACACGAATCAACGTTCTAAGACCTTAACGCTTCTAACTAAGGAGAATCGGTTTCCAGTTCGACGTTGAGCGTTCACAGGAAGGCGAGGATGTACATGACTGTACTACCGAACTTTGAAGGTTGAAAGTGAGCAACTTGTTGAAGTTAAATCTGTCAGCCAACACCGCAAATCGTATAATATTCTTTTATCAAAATGGAACTGATAGAAAAAATCCTTGAATTTCAGCTTTTTCTTTCTTTGAAGCGTGAGCGATTATGAGGCTGATGATCAGAAATGATGCGCATCGCCTTAAGAGCACATAGTTAAATTTCAAAATTCCCATCAAGTCCTAAGTTGCAAATTGCTTCTGGCTTTTTGCAAGTTTCTGCTGGCTGCTTGTTTGTTGCCCCCTTGTTGTTCTGAGATACTTCGGGGTGCTTGAAATTTGCGTTTTGATGCTCACAAGTTTCTTTAAGGTACTTTTAAGTCGCTTAAGAGTTCTTTAAAATTGCTACTTGTTATTTATATTTTTGGGCACTTGAAAGTTGCTTGTGCTTCTGAGTACGCGCAAGGTGCAAGTGAAACTATTGTACTTGCAAGTTCTTTTTTAGTTATTGAAATTCGCTCCTTCATACTTGGTATTTGCAAACTGCTTTGGGTTCTTGCAAGTTCCTCTTTGGTACTTGTAAGCGGTTTCTTGCTACTTACAAGTTGCTTTTGTGCACTTGTAAGTTGCTTTTTGAAACATGCCACTTCTGTATTTGGAAGTTATTTTTTAGTACTTGTAAGTTACTTTTGATTTCTTCAAAGACGCTTCATGGGAGTCGCTTTTGGAATCGTGCAAGTTCCTATTTGGGTCTTGGAAGTTACAATCTTGCTAGAAGTTTTTTCCTAGGACTTGAAAAGTGCTACTTGGTACTTGTAAGTTGCTAAGAGTACTTGCCCGTTGCTTCTGAGTTTCTGTTTCTGGGTCACTGTAAGTTTGTTCAGAGTACTTGCAAGTTCTTTTTGGATTGCTCCTGAGTTCTTGTAAGTTACTTCTAGAAAGCTGGAAGATGTTACGGGACTCTGAGATACTGGAAGTTACTTCTGGGTAATTGCAAATAGGTTTTATGTACTTGCAAGTAGCTTCTGTGTTCTAAGAAATTTAGTAAGTGTACTTTCCATTTGCTTCTGGCTATTTTCAAGTTTTTACTGGCTGTCTTTTTGTTGCCCCTTTTTGAGGGCTTGAATTGTTCATGTTGGTATTTGAAAATCTCTTAAGAGTTTTTAGAAGTTGCTACCTTGTACTTGAAGACTTCTTGAAGGTTGCTTCTTAGTAATTAAACTGTTCTTCTTGGTACTCGCAAGCTACTTTTGGCTTCTTGCAAGGAGCATCTGTGTACTTACAAGTTAGTTGATGGTACTTGCGAATCCTTTTGGTCATTAAAGGGTGCCACTACGTACTTGCATATTTCTTCTTGGTATTAAGTTGCAATGTTCCCGGGAGTTGATTCTTGGTATTTAATGTTGCTTGCGAGCACTCTCAAGTGACTATGGATCTTGCAGGTTTTTTCTGAATGATTGAAAGTTCCAAATCAGTATTGTAATATTCTTCAAGTTCTTGGAAGCTGCTACTTGGTAGCCATATGTTTCTTCTTGAATACAACAAACTATTAACAGCAAACAATATTTTTGACTTCATCAAGTTTAACAATACTTTTTTTATTTTTTTCGTTGCAGGTATGTCTATCACATCGCCATCAAATTTCCCAAAACCCTTAGTAAGTAGAATCGTATGTTTCAGGATTCCTAAAACATCGTTCTTCATTTTTTATTTACAAATTCGGTTTCATTCAAATTGAACTCCCTCAACGTGTCCATGAATGAAAGAATTTCCAAGTAAAACACCAACATCTGCATTCTGAACCTCAAGCTACACTTTGATCTTGTTTGAATCCGCTGCCGCAAAGCAAGTCAATAAAAAAACAGTCTTCTTCTCCTCCTTTTTCCGTTTGTTGTTCAATCACTGAATAATAATTACTATAAACAATTTTTTCACGGTAAAGGAGCAGTACCTACTCGTGCTCAGAAAATAAAAACAAAAAAATAAAGCAACTGTGATCGATGATCTACAGCGTGAATCGACATCGGCGACATGGAAAACGTGTGCCAATGGACATTAAAGTCAATTAAACCGAAGAGCAATTCAACGTTTCTCGTTGTTGTCTCCGATTGTCGACGCAAAAGCAATGTTCATTCACAATGCGCACAACCAAGTCAAGGGTCGTTTTCTTTTAGATCGATCCATCTAGTCAAGTTGTTGTTTGACGTCAAGCGAGTACAAAACCTTCTGCCACAAAAGGTCTATCTTGATTTTTACTTGGAAGTTGGAACCAAGCCCAAAAAGCATTTCAACGTCGACACACACTCTGAAGCGAATTGGAATCTATTCCAAAGGCTAGAAACGGTCTCTAAAGACAATCCGAAAACGGTCAATTCGTCTTTTTGTTTTTCTTTGCATTTTTAATTTACCATTTTTAACCTGCCCATAAAAAAAAAAAAAACAATCCCTCGGGGGGACAGGACTAGAGACACAACTGGAATCTTGAAAATTGAAAATCGTGATTCGTGACAGTTTACACAGGAGATCTGTGTGATGGTTTTCGCTTGCCGATCGACGGACGACGACGCTTACGGCTGCGCTTTACTCTGGACTCAAACGCACGAATGTAATTTCCAGTTCAAAATGACGATCACGAACTAGATTCGTCTCACGTCTTATAATCGTCGTTGTCTTTCGTTGTCGCCATCATTCAGTGCATGCTTTTTTTGACATATCTTTGAGGTTTGAAACTATCCTTGTCCATCCTGTTCTGGACGTGAATTGAAAACTGTAAAGATGGCTTTGATCAAGAACAAAGTTTCAGGCTTCTGTCGTTTCCAAGCTCGGAAATATGGATAAAGAGTTATTTCGGTCCTGATCTTGCGGATGTTAATCTTTGAATGATCTTCCAAGTTAACCACCCGCTCACAATCGACGAATAACGGCCAAAGAAGCAGTACTGCAAAATTTAATGACACCATTAATGTGGTTCCCCCCCAGTAAGAATGAAAATCGTGAGTGTCAAAGAGTTCTTAAAATTATTTAGCTCATCCTTCCGTTTGGTTGTTTTTTTGTTCTTCTTGCTTGTGGCTTACCCGAAGACACCGTTTTGGTAGAAGCACGTGCTTTAGCAATTATTCACACTCCGTTTGGTGTAGAGATAAGATCAGCAATTAACTAATTGCGGTTGGAAACCTCTCGGCCTCAAAGTCGAGAATGGAAAGTTGGCAAAAAAGTAGTGATTTCGCGCGAATGTAAATTTGAGTAGAACACATTCGAGGTACTTAAAAAACAATGTGTCATTGTGGCAGGAAAAATGTGTTTGTTTTGCAGCCTTAGACTTATTGAGAGACGTGATTTGATTTGACAAATATTTTGCTGTTGATTTGTCGCTAGTTTTGAAGACCATTGACTGATTCATTCATAAAACACAATTTTTTTCTTGGAATATATTAGTTTCGTGTTATCTGGTCTCTTTGATCTGAAAACAACCTCGAAATGAGTTGTGAATCTTAATTTTTTGTTATTTTATTTCATAATGTTTAGAAGGTGAGGGTCATTAAATTTTCTTTTTTTTTTTTTGGACGGAAATTTCGCGTCAAGTGACAAAAAAAATAAACAAATATGGGTTTGGTTCTTGGAAGGATTTGTTGATGAAATCATCGATTTAAAGTTTAAATAAAAATGATAGTTAACTGGTGATTGGAATCTTAATTGGGGTAATGTAATCTAATGCGTTTTTGTAGATTTCAATCTGGAATTGACCTGGGGCAACCTGATCGTTTATAGAAAACATCCAGTTTTTCCATCCGGTGAACGCGAACTAAGTCTTCCGTTCTGACTCCTTTAAGGTACTTATAGGCCGGCCCTGTTGATCTAGGTCTATCAAGCTCTATTTCTGTCCGTATAGCGTCTTCGTAATCTTCCATTTTTACAAAAGAGCTACCAATTGCAAGTTTCTTTAAATTGTTTACGAACTGTTGTCATAAAATCGATTCCCCGCAAAAGTAACAGTTCTTTACTTACTTAATGGCCATCACAATACGTTGAGGTTTTTAGGCTCAATATTCCTCTTGTAACTAGCTCTGTTCTTTGTTAGCTGTTCAAAGTTGTACACTCCAAAATAAGTCCTTCGAATTTGGTGTGGAAAATTTCGCGCTGGAGCATTCACTCGACGTGACCCGCACTTATCACAGTTGTACTTTCACTTTTACGGGCAGATATGTACCGGTACATGTACATATCATTACCAGCGGCAAGGCTATGGAAATCAACTTTTGCCGGATTTATCCGTCGATTTGCAGAGTTCACCCTTTGATTTGATTTTCGCTCGTGGTTTGCCGGGCTCGCCGTCGGTTTGCCATGTTCCGTCTGTTGATTTGATCGCCGGATTCGTCCGTTATTTGCTGGGTTCGCCCGTTGATTGCCAAGTTCACTGTCTGTTGATGACTGGGACCGTATATTCCAATACCAAGTGAAGCTCTGAAGAAATCACCCTAATTTCCAACACCGCAATATATAAACTCGCATCGATAAAGCAGAGAGATATCGAGCCCGGGCGCAGGAGGAACTAGTACCTTGCAACTCCCTAATCTAGGAAAATAAAGAAAGGACATTTAATTAAAGTTTCGTACTTTCACACAGTTCACACTGTCCGTACCTACCGGTTTTTGTCTGTGTTGATACCGCAACCAAGATAAACGAAGCCTTTGACTAACTTAAATTTGTTGCTGCCTATTGTCACGTTTTGCCAAAGTCGTCTTTGCGCCGGAGCATCTTGACTATGTCAATATTGTCGCGAAGGTTTTTGCAATCCGATAGTCTTTTTCTTAGATCAAGCCTCTTAAAAAAAACCTCAAGACAGCGCGTCACCTCGTCTAAAACCTTTAATAACATCAAAGGTTTTCAGAACAGCCTTTGCCGATTTTGTGGGTGTGGCGTTGGGTTTCCTTCGTCATCCTGCACTAACAGACGTTTGACAGGGTCGTCAAAAGATCAGTACAGTTTTTCCCTGTACGTGCTGTAATACGCAGCCATAAAATCGATTTAAAGTTGATGAGCAGCGATTTGGTTCTCTTGGGTTTAGCAGTCAATATTTTATAGGCAATGTGGTTTCCTTTCTATCAGGCGAACAATGCTGAGGCAAGTTGTACTGTCATCAGAATCAGGCCATACTTTATTCCTCAGCTAGTCAATTCGCTTTGAATAGTTTTTAAGCATGGCCGTCAACTCCGATTGCCTTGGTATCTTCTCTTCAGTTTGTCATATTCAAAGTTGTTTCCTTCCTTGTTCTTGCCTCTATACAGTCTATAAAAATGTTCCTTCCAACTCCTTAGCATCGACTGCAATTCCATACCTTGTTCCTCAATCTGTCTTTGCAGCCTTCGTTCGGGCTACTATACCTATTGCATGCTCGTTAGAACTGTGTACCAAATTACTGAAGACTTGAATTGCCTACCCTGAGAGTTCGGAATTAAAAGAGTGTCTTCCATTGATTGCAATACGATCAACCAGTTTAGTTGATCTCTAGACATTAATGTACCTTTCTGAACGTTGAAGTGCTTAAACTGCTGTAATCAAGCTTTACCGCTAAGCCAAAATGGCACAGCCTGAAGCCATTATTGCAGGTTCCAAAAAGTTGTAAAACGAAGTTACTTAAAATTGAAGCAATAATCAGTCGCATTACCATTTCCCAATTCTCAAACCATTGTCAATACCCCATTTGGCTGAATCTGCCATACAAATTGAGCAATTTCTTTTTATTTAATGATTTTCGTAAACTCCATTGCCTTGACTGGTAATATGATTTTAAAACAATTAAACAATCAATCATACAACATTAAACGTACAAATAAGCACCAGCAATTGCAAATAAGAAGTCAACAATAAAAACAACTTCATTTCCCCATATCCATCACAGTCTGGATTAAGTGGACTCAAAATGATTAAAAAGAGAAACTATAATTTCTGAAGACCACCGTATGCTCCAAAAAATAAACCAAACAACCACTCTTTTCCGTCATTAGCTTCCGTTTTTAACGGCCAATTGCATTAAAATACTTCTGGTTTTTTAAAGCTCAAAAACGAAACATTTTGCCTCCAAACAAAATATAATCACACCATACCAACCAATCCGCCATTAACCCACCACGATAAAACCTGCTGCCTTGCAACACTACACAGTTCAAGTCCAAGTGCATGCATACAATCAACAACGACGGACGTGTTTTATATTCATATTCAATGATGTATAGGTGCACCAGCAAACAAACAATCAGATTCCTAATTCGTGTGAGGTGTTGTTTTTTCTGTTACATTTTTTTCAACGGATATCAGGAAATTCAGCAACATGTTGCTTGAAGCACTGATAATACTGGTTGTTGGCTGTCCCTCTCCTGACGTTTGGCAGCAATGCAAATTATAAAGATAATAGCCTGTTCAGTCCGGTTAACTGTTCGGTGCACATAACGGAATAGATGTTAAGTGATTGTATTGTTTTAAGCAAGAAACTGTTGAAGTTGCTTGAAGAGGGAGAAAAGTCGTGTCTGTTGTTGATGGTCATTAAAAATTCCAACATAACCACACCACCTTCGCCGCCGTCGCAATCAATTTGGAATTCCTAAGTCTCAGATAGGGTACTTAAAAGTCAGACAGACAGACGGAATTCATTGGCAAAAAGAAAGTTGTAAAAACGTAAATTTTCCAAAAGATGTTCAAGAGGCTCTCTGCCAATTGCGCACCAAAGTGAGCAACAATTTGATTAAGACATCAAGACTTCTCTGTTTGGGCTCTCAACAAAATAAAACGGCACTATCGTTTTTTGGTTGTTAGTTTTGTGGTTGAAGTTGCAGTACATTTGAAAACACATTTCTTCATCTTCTCTTTTGAGCTTTGGCTTGTGGGATGGCAAATTAAACTTGCATCATTCCTAGTGGCATACCGATAACTGCTGTCTGTACATAGAAGGAGAGAAAGATGATGATGTTGATGCTATATTTGAGTTTCATACTTTTGCTTTCTCGAAGTTGTAATTACTTATGTAAACATGAAAACAAATTCGAGGAGTGAATTCGTTGTAAAAGGAAAATAAAAACTCAACTAGCAAGTTGTTGGAGGGAGATAACAACTCGAAGGAAAGGAGTAAGCTTTTCGATGGTCTGCTAGAAGAGTTTGTTCAGAGTTAGATGTCAAGTCGGTAAGAATATTATTTGAGCACAAAACCGAGCTACATTAACAACTCGTACATTTTTCATATTTCAAAGGACAAATAATTTTCTCTGATACTAAAAACCAATATTTTTGTCAAAGTCTTCAAAAGCGTACATCGTCATATAGAGGGCTGCAAATTTATTCTATGAGAAGCAGAGCATGACCCCCTTTAATGTTGTTTTTCCAAGAACTCGCATGACAGGCACCGAAAATGCTTTTCAACTGAAACTAAACCCATCAAATAAATTGAATTAAATTCACATTTTTTAGAAGTTTCATTGACAGTTTGTCTCGCAAAAAAAAAAACTAAATAAACATAAAGTCACGATCTTAGATCACCAATTAAATTGATGTTTAAAAATAGACAATAAAAAAGCAATTAAGGCCAGTCGCTGTTGAACCTCATCATAAATGCGCATTATGTTGCGATAAATATCTGCGACCATAGATCTTAATTATTGTTACAACAATCTTTTAGCTCAGAGTTCGTGTCATACTTGAGATTGAATAAGGCAATGAGGCACAGCATGTTGCCGGCCGCGATCTATAGATCTGACACAGATCATAAATGAATGATATTTGAGACGACAAGATGACCAAGGTCGTTCTTTGAATAATTTTTCAATGACGGACGGTTGTAAAACATTGACAAACGAATGTTTCGAATACGGATCTAGTAAGTGTTTTGTTGAGTGTTGACGCAACATTATTGCGTGCTTATGTGCTATTTATCAAAAACGTTTAATACTCACTATTTTATCATTTTTTCCTTTGAAGTCAAAAGCTGTTAGGAATTTGTTATCTAATCGGTTCATAAATTTACTTATTTTGTATTGGTGCTAATTAGTTCTTATCTGGCTTAATGTAGATTGAATCAATATTTGGAAAAGTAATTCACGACTTATAGATACCAATGGAAATATTTATTTGTCATTGTTATTTTTATAAGTTCGAAAAGGTGAATTGATAAATGTTATTGCAAAGAATTGGTAGCTTGGGTCTGGGAATGAATGTGAAGTCGATTCAATTTCATATACAATGAAGACATTTTATCAGGTTTTATGATTTTAAAGCACTATTGGAATTTGTCTTGTGGTAAATCGTTTGCCCACGTAAACTATTTCACTACTTAATTGAGAAGCACTTTCTGAGACAAATGACACTCTTTGTAGCTTTGGCAGTACTTCATACTAAGCGTTTTACTTGGAGTTTGAAGGTCTACTCATACGTGTACAGTGTTCATGAAATTCATAATTGATACGATGCTTTAGCACCTACTTTTATGCTTGCTCTCCTAAAAAGATTATAACTGCTTGTCCCATGATTCTAGGAAATAAACCAAAGTAAGTCCGGTACATTAGATACTCCATTTGTAACTTAATGGAAGAATGTAATGGTCATTGATACTCCGTCTTTGTGACAATTTTTTCACCCGAAGAGTTATTAAACTATTTTCACTAGTGGGGACATTCAAAAGATCGCTGCATTGCACCCCTTTGAAGTCAAAACGAGTAAAATAGGTTAAGTTAGGTTATATGGACTGACAGTTGATTTTGTAACCGTCAGTCTTAGATAAATGTAGGCCCCTTTTGATACCTGACCCAGAAGTATTGTAACCTACTTAAGGTGGCTACAGTCCGTTGTGAACTTGGACCTCAACCAACAGTCTCCGCCAGCCAGCTCGGGTCTTTTCTAGCTGTTTCCAGCTCCGGGAATAGTGTCGAAGGCTTTCCGGACCGGAGCATTGGTGCCATTCGCTCTAAATGACCGATCAATTTGAGTCTCTCAACTTTGACCCCTCCCGCTGGGTCCGTGTTGAATCTTCTTCTTCATCCAATTTTGTCAGGGTCCATGCTTCTGCACCATGCAGCAGCACTAGTATTATGCCCTCATAATACAAGCTTTACTTCAGTGGATCAAGAGAAGTCTTCACCACTCAATTGCTTTCTAAGCCCAAAGAAACAGCGATTAACAATTGTTATTCTTCTTCTGATCTCGGTGCTGTTTTTGACTGTGTTAATAACGAAGCCTAGTTAGACAAACTCTTCTACTACCTCGAAGTTATATGTGTCTATTTTGATGTTTTGTCCGAGCCGTCGTGTCGGTGCTGTGTGTCCCTCATCGAAGACAGCATATTTTCGTTTTGCCCTCATCTACTGCTAAACCCATTTTTGTCGCTTCTGTCTCAATTCTAACAAAGGCGTACGTGAGAAGTTGTTTAGGTATTGACGGTGCTTCTCAAGCACGATGTTGAAGAAATCTCATAACAATGCATAGCTTTTTTGAATCCTTTGTTGGCATAAAAAGGTTCCGTAAACTTGTTGCCAGTACTTCCCGGTAGATGCTGTCGGACGAATTCTTAAAATTTACAAAAACGTGGTGGTGTCGATTTGGCGTTCAAGAGTTTTTTCCAGGGTCTGGCGCAAAGTGCAAATTTAGACGATGATTGACTTTCCTAGTCTGAAGAACCTTTGGTAAGGACCAATCAGATTGTTGATGAAAGGCTTCACATATTTCTCCAGAGAGTTGGTACAGTTTAGAGGATCTCCCTTCTTCAGGTTTGGCGCAACAATGCTGAGGTTCTATTCATTGCTACCTGATGCTTTACACAGTTCGGCAGCTAGACCATTTGCTGCAGTGGCTTTGTTGGGTTCACGGAATTGTTGGCCATAGACGTGTCCAACGAAAGGCTCTTGCCTGAAAGTGGTATTCTGTTCGTCGTCGCCCTTACACAGTCTACAAAATTGTATTTCCAAGTCCTCCGCATCGACAGCAATTCTACTATGACGTTCCCTTGCTCATCTCTGCTGGCATCGGTTCTTGCTCGATGGCCTTGAACCCTTTACTTTACGGTAAAACTTCCGACCTTCATTCCTATAGTTGGCTCTCTCAACATCCTCAATCGATCGTAAGGCTCACGAGCAGCTCTTGCCCTTTTATGCATCGCCGCCGATTTGTATGCCTTCTGGTTGGCTGTATGGGCCTGCCTAAACTCTTTGTCAAACAAGAGATTTCGCTTTGGTGGCTGCGTGAAACCTATCACAGCAGAGGCAGCATCTTTAATAGCTATTACGTTACACTAGATCAAGCATTAGTGTTAGTTTAAATAGAAGGGGACCTAGATGACTTCCCTGAGGAACTCCGAATATTCAAAAAATACTTTGAAGCCAAATATCCGAGTTCAACTTGACCTATTTTCGAGGTACAAGAATATACACGGCATGTGATGATTAAAGAGATTTGTGTCAAAAGATTAGATATTGGGCTATGATTGGCGATGTTGGGTGCATCTCCATTTGGGCTCCGTATGTCGGGCTGCCTGTTTCATTCAAGCCTTCAACTTCAACTAAATTTGGAAACAAGTAGTTTCAATATATGAGCGATAAGCTTCGCAGCAGTAAATAATGACTGAGCAGATCCTAATCACACATCATAAAACAGAAAACTTACGAGATAAATAATTTTTACTATCAACAACATAAACTATACTTAATCATTCAATAACTTGATATGCTTTGCTTTCTCCATTAAAAACAAAATATCATTAATAATCTCAACACTTGACTCCTTGAACGAATCCGATCTTGAATCTAAGATCAAATCTGTGTCATTTAAACGTTACATAACTGTTCAATAACATTTAAAATAAATCACAACCTGACAACTTTCTTCGATGATCTCTAACTTTTGCAAAAGCAACACATTCATCAGTCGAAGCAACTTGCTACATCAACATAGTATCTATCCTTTAAATATGATGCACACGCTGTACTCATGTTTCACGGCCATGTCAACATAAAATTATTTATTTAACATTTTTCAAAGAAAATGCCTTTCTTTTATGACATGGAACTGCTAGCTATATGGCATCAAGTAAAAGATGATTTGTAGACAACATAAACGATGTTGACGTGTCTTGCATTGAGTTTTATGAATCTGCTTTGCGAAAACATCAATCGTTGCGTCTAAACGATGAGACTGCGACGACGTCGGATCATGATCAGTTCGTCCTCATCAAATGAAAGTACGTGCTGCAGAAACAGCGCCTAAACGCATAAGTTTTTATCAACTCGAACTCTTTATGATGTGGCGGCAAACAATCAAAGGGCATTTTCCTTTTTTTCTTGGCATCATGTTGCCAGTTGAGGATTTGCTGTTAGATAAATGGAGTTGAAAGCATTTGAAACAGTAAAATAAAAACGAAGATAAGTTAGACATCATGTTACAAGTTCTACAATAAAATTTCAAAACATTTTCCAGAAAGGAAATTGAACTTCCTTAATGTTGACTAGAATCAATTTGATACAAGAAATCGCTTGATAGTTGGGTACTTAGGCTCGCTTGTTGGTAAATCGAATAACCTCTTGACGGCAGTTGGATTAACAAAGAGTTTGATTAATTGAGTGCTTTTAGGTGAATCTAATAGCTGTCATCAGTTTGCATCATTAGGGAGCTCTACCTGAATGGCGAAGGGATACAAATGTTGAGAAACACATTATTGTTGCCATTTCCTCAATCGATAGCAACGAGAGGCATTAAAGCGAAATTGATTAATTGAAGGAATTTAAAGTTTGAATTTCTTTAATGGTGCATTACCTCATCAAAATTCCTAATCACATTCATGGAATTTCTCCAAACTTCTCTTAACACATCTCTGGTTCTAAGACCTTCGAAATTTTCTCACATAAATCTTTAGGTAATTTGAATTCCATAAAAAAAGTTGCTGTTGAAGCTGTCGCTCAATCACTTTCAATTAACACTTAAACAGTGTTAAATGGTTAAACCTTTTGAACTTGGACTAACTTCGGCATCGAAAAGATCGCATCATGGGATCATAATCAGTTTTCTTTCTCACTCTCCCTCTTGTCTCGGTAGAAGAAGAACTCGAAAGGTTGATGGCCTTTTCACTGTCATGAATTAAAGAAAATTTTTTTTTTTCTCCATTCTTCAACGAGACAAAAACAAGACAAGAAGAAAAATTGAAGAAAAATCCTCATATCGAATATTTGTCTTTTATATTTTTCCAAAGAATTCCCAGTCTTCTTGCGGTTCCCCACAAGTACCCACAATGGCGATGAACCGACGACGACGATGACGACTTCTCCCATCGTTCCATCATCAGTGCTTTTTGCTTTTGCTCTTAACTTTGCTTATGCCATAGGCGGCCCCCATTTCGTGAGATGATTTCAATTGAATTGCTGATGTCGATGTGAATACCTTTGGTTGAAGCGGGCGGGCGGTATCTTGTATGTAGGGTCTCCGCCGCATCCTCACATCCACATGCCATCGTTGTTTTTGTGTGTATTCCGTTTTTCTCTGGAAAAGCCATGCCATTGAAATGGAAAATTAATTTGCTACCATCATAGACGACGATGATGGAGGAGGGGAGACCATTGGCGGGCGGTAGTGGCGACGAGACAGCGATTGGTAATGAATATCAAAAATGTTTAACCAAGGGAAAACAATTTCCCAGGCATTAATAAAGACATAAATGTCTCGTGAATGAAAGAGACTATTTTTTTTTTGCTTAAGGAAAACGAAATACTGGAGTACTACAGTCTTTTTGTACGGTTTTGACAAATTAATGCCTGGGCAGGTAAATTGAAGAGAAAAAGAACAATAATCATGACTTTTGCGGTATTAAAATGGCTTAAAGTGAATTATTTATGCTCAATTGATTTCTCTTTTCGTAAGGACCTTTTAAGAGTCTTCAAAAACTCCAGTGAAATATTCAAGCCATCAGAACTCTGTAAAGGATTTTTGTTGTAATAATATAAAGTAGCGACATTGACAAATTGACAATTACAAACTCTCCGCCTGCTGACGCCAGTATTCGCAAAGGCATTCCCCTGTCGAAATTTAAGCCGGTTTGTATTTGTAGTTTTGATTGGACCGCGTCTGGTAGCAGGAGAATGCGCGGATTTTAGCAAAAATGGAAAGAGATTAATATAGGTCGGTGTTGGTTGATTCTATTTTTGTTATTTGAACAGTAATCGCTCAGCGAAATCAAAAAGAGTTTGGATGCGTTTGTAACTGTAACAAAGACACATGTTCTTCATCAAATAATTCTTTCACATGCGGAATCGCATTCTATTCATGCAATTCACATTTTCCCCTCATAAAGTCATTTTAAGTAGATTTGTACTGCCGTACTAGAATCAGTTTCGATTTTGAAGACATTTCGTCTGTTTAAGTTGTCACCCGAAAAATGTGTTCATATGAAAGTGTATAGTCGGCCGTACGCAATGAAGAAATAGTGATTGGCTCTCCGAAGAAACTTGGGCAAGGATCCAAGAAACAAAATACCTTAAAGCTCGCATTGTAGCTACATCAATGCAGTGGCCACAGAAGCAGAAGAAGCCGATAGTACATGTGATTGGAGTAGCTCAGAGCTCTAAACAGCAACTGGCAAATGACACAAAAAGGATAACTGCTAGTGGAAGGAATACTTTTCTACTGTTTTGAATTGCGTTTTCGCCAGTGAAGTGAAAACTATGCCAAATGAGACGGCGAAAGTAACAATCTCCCAAATACGCACGCTTTCCTGAAGAGCGGAAAACAGAATGATTGTCTAGCTCCAAAGAAATAAGATCTCACGGAGTACGAAAACTGTAGTGAAATATGCGTTCTGCCTGCATAATAATAAAAGAATACGACGCCGAACAAGGAAGCATGTGTGGATCACATTAAAACCTTGCGAATCATCATCGAAATTGCTATTCATCAATTTCGAAAAGGCGTTCGACAGTGTCAATAAAGATTTTATGCGATTTGCTTTTCACAGGACGGGCATCCCAGATAAATTGATTGCTATTGCTACTATCAAGGATAGATGTCACTTCTTGCAGAACCTATTCAGAGGATTTTTAAATTCAAAGTGGAGTTAAGCATGGTTTTATACTATCACCAATACAGTTTCTGTTGGTGTTAAGTGACGTACTGCACGTAGCTTTGTCAAATTTAAATGTAGGAGTTCAATGGACTCTGCAATCTCATTTCATACATTTGGATTACGCGGACGACGTATGCTTACTCCCTCATTTGATTATGAATCTATATCAAATGACAACAAGGGTGGAGAGAAAAGCAGAAGTCGTCATCAAACCTAGTACATATTTCTGGATAACCGGCAGAGATAGAAAAGGTTTTCCAATATCTTGGGAGTATTGTCTCCAGGGGTGGCGGTACTGAGCAGACTAATCAGAAAGGCAAAGGCTGCGTTCGAAATGCTGTCGAAAATATAGAGAAACAACTCATTTAGCTTAAAGACCAAGCTACAACTGTCTTGCTTCAATGTTGAATCCGTGCTGCATCACGGAAGCAGCACTTGGAAAGTTACAGACACTGTCAAACTGTCTATCTCCAAGAGAACAGACCAAAAGGTGATGGGTGCATTGCTAGTCTTTGGAACCCGCTTACACATGAAGGCAGGCAAGTGGGCCGGCCTAGAAGTTCTTGGCGACGAACTGTCGCATAGGAACGCAGCAAGACTGTCAAAAGTTGAAGAGAGCTGAAATACATCTCCAGATGAACCAAGGGTCGTCCCCCAAGCTTATTATACACAGTTTTCATGTGTGGGCTTCGATTGCGATCTTCAAAAATTGGTTTACTGATTTTCACTTGGTCGGGTTTTGGTAAGTCACGTCCAGGTGCCCCGAAAAGGGTATTACTGACGATAACGTGAACGATCTGGAACTGGCAGACGACGACGACGATTAATCAGAGAAGTGTCGTATCCTGCAAAAAATTTTAAGAATACTTCCGAGGCTACGAATGCAGCGTTTGCTCTCTTCGGACAACAAGCCAACCTCCAAACAGTGTTTGGCGAATAGAACCAGAAGGAATACCTGAGTTGTTTAGTGACAGTCAACGAAATATAGATTCACTGATATACATCAGAGACCAAGGAATAGTCGACTTCAGCCGGCGAACGAGCTCTGAAGAAGGGCAAGACTGTCTCATCGGTCGGAGAGATGATGGATGTGATCCACTTGGACTTCTTGGAGAAGCGCAAAATAGTTACAGGGCCAAAGTATACCAAACTGTTTGACCGATTAGAATTTGAATTGTAGAAAAAACGGTTCCACTTGGCGGAGAAAAAAGTGCTTTTTACTTTCTAGCTGAGTTAGAACTCAGGGCGTCCAAGGTCGTTCAAAGACCTTCTCTCGAAAAATGTTTGCATATTAATTAAGCGGAATATAGTCCCCGGCCCTATAAGGCACAACAAGGTTAAGATGTGATTACTTTTTAACCCTTTGTTTAAGGAGTCACCAAACGCCCCGTCTGGCAATTATTTTGGTGTATGCTAAATTCGCTCCTGCACACGAGACATGTTCTATGAAAAAGCACTATTTCTATCTACAATTGGTGATTTTGTCACCACTAGGGAGTTAAACTCTGTGTATTTTACACTGATTCGGTGTACATACTAATAAAACCATAACCCAGACCAAACTGGTCGAAAAGGGCTATACGAACGTCTGCCGCCGCCATCGTATTTTCCAGATTTGATTCTGTGCTTCTTCTTTTCTTGACAAATAATATCATTCGCCTGGCAGACAATTCTGTCGAAAGGGGCCACCTCCGTAGCAATAAAACGGGACACTTTTCGGCTGGCAATGTGGAAATCTGACGTGGAAAGATGAAGCTTTGTTCGTTCAAAGCATAAACTTTCTTTTGTGTCTTATAAATTTCGTCCGTTCATCACCATCTGAAGGCTTAAAGCTCAGCTTGTAAGATGAGTTGGATCATGCTAATGGCATCCGCTAATTTTTTCATTGATCCGTGACTTGACCTTTAACAATTTTCTTTCAAGATTCACCCGAGTTCAACATGACCATCAGACGTTGTCTTCATAAATTAAATGGGCGTTTTGCCTGTTAGTATTTAATTTATCACCAAACTCTCTTTGCATAGCTTCCATCAAATAACACCTTACCCCAGTTAAACAGACTACTCCAAAAAGCAATTAGCGTTGCTCATCCTTACCTCACCCATAGTCAACTTAATCCGACGACAAAGTATCTGTTTTTGCAACTCAAAGGTGAACGTCCTTCCCAATAGCCATTCAAGTTTCCCAACATTCAGCCAGTCCCATCGGTTACTTTTCTTCAAATGGTTATGAAGCAAAAAATTACTTCAAAAAATTTATCATTTTCACTTTCATTGGCGCGCTTTTCCATCAGGTGGCTTGACTCTGGTAGCCAAAAAAAAAAAGTAAAAAAAAAGCTATATTGCAGCTGTCGGTTATGGTCAGACTGGGAGTGGGTTTTCGTGTTTCACTGATGCAAGCCAAAATTTTAAGGTAAACAGTTAGGCCTTAAAAAAAAAAACTTGACAAGTCAAACTAGTGGACAAACTAGTATCGTTCGTTGTTAGTGTCAGAGATGTCGACTGTTGACTGCCTTCTACTTTCAAACGCGCACAATACCGCTTTATGGTTTCCAATTAGCTGATCCATGCTCCGCTATAGGTGGAGGCTCTTTTAATTTAAAAAAGATTGTTATATGTGGTTTTCCTTGCGGTACATTTTTCTTGTAGTCGCAGCTGGTATGAAAGTCTTGTTGCTGGATCGTTGTCGTTGACAACGGATGGCAGACGGTTTTAACCTACATACTAAGTTCGAACTTGATTCTGGAATAATGTTGTCATTGTCGTCGTTTAAATTAATTTATGACTCGTTTGTTCAAGGGGACCTCTGGAAGACGAAAATACAGGTTGTCTTCCAGAACACTGAAACTGAATGGTTTTTGTGTGTCGGGTGTCGCTTGTCTCTCAATTGGAGCACCTTTTTTGCCGTGCGGGAAATCCGTTTGAACGGAGATTTTTTTTTTTTTGGTCGTAATGTCGAATCTTGTTATTTTTATCGTTCAACAATTAATTCTGCTTTATCTTGAAATATGTCTCAATTTTCATATTCACCTGTTAATTGTTTTCTTTTTTATTTTGTTTCAGGTAACGGTTTTTATCAAACTTAATGGTGATATCAATTTGAAACAAGAGTACTGGAGTAAGTTGTAAAATGATTTCAATGCACAATGTTCATGTTCGTATCTTTTTATCAACATGTTGCATCTGGAAGCTAGAGAAAGCGTTTCATACCATATTGGAGACTGATTATGTTGATACCAAGCTGAGTACTCTCTGTCGTGTTTGGTTAATTTTCCAGGATGTTGCGCATATTGCATTTCATATATGGTAGCAATTAGCGTCTTCCAATAATATTATTTCTTAGCTGTTTAGATCTTCAGTCATATTCGTATTCAAGCGACATTACTTTATTTTTGAAGTAGACCGGATTAAGTTCGGTTAATGAGCACGTAGTTAGACCAAGTTGATCTTGATTAATTCGTTTGATTTATGGATTAAAAATTGTATACTTTTCAGCATTAAGTCGTAAAAAAAAGCAGGAACTAATAAACTCATGAATGTCTTTCGCTTTTATCGGTAATTGCTTAATTTTCACACACTTAAGGGGTTTTGATACCCTTTTTGTGCGAAAAGAACAGAGCTGTTGCGAACATCGAAAGAGGGTTGCAATATTTACATTCCTGATGTACGGCTATGAAAAAAAAAATCAGTTCTTGATGGTACGGTTCAATATTCTTAATGGAAGTACGCAGTTAGATTATTGTTGGTCCATTCAGTCAATGTGGCCGAGCCAATGTAGTCGCCTTTTTCTTGGCTTTCTAAACTACATCCGCATCTTGGTAAAGCTCGTACAGTTTGTGGTTGAACCTTCTTCGCATACAGGACCGAAAATCCGTCGAAGATTATTTCTTCCGAAAGTGCCCAGTATCAATTCCCCGTTTTTACTTATCGTCCAGCACTCGGCGCCGTAGAGTGGGAATGGTAAAATAAAAGTTTTGTATAGTAGGCACTTTGCCTTTCTAGTGAGGAGTTTTAACCCATTTGTTTTGCCAAACCGAAGCAGCATCGGTTCGCTAGGGTAATTCTTCTTCGAATCTCCACTACGGTGTCGCTTGTGGGATTGATGTTTGTTCCTAGGAAAGTTAACTCTTGAACTACCTCGAAATTGCTGCTACCAACAGTGACGTTTTGTCCTAGGTGGTGGACAGATGCTGCTTTGTTTGTTGATAGCATGTACTTTGTTTTGCCCCCGTTCACTTCAAGATCAACGAGTTTCGCCTGTTCTTCAATCGATGTGAAGGCCCCAAGCACAGCTCTCTTGGATGCTCGATCTGCTCCAGAAATATGTTGAAGAAATTACGTTACAACGCATCTCTGTTGCCCATTTGCACACTGCATTACGTATCGCTTAGCGTCATGCGGCACAGCTTGATCAGTTTGTGCGGGATCACGAATTCAGACATCGCCATCATAAGCTCTTGGCGGTGGATTCTATCATATTTAAGCAGCTTTGAAGTCGCTGAAAAGATGGTGGGTTTCGACTTAGGGTCTTACGATATTCGATAAAAATATCGGTATCGTATCGTATCGTATCGAAGGTCGATACGATAATCGACACGATATCCAGTACCGGCGATACCGATATCGATACGATAAATGTGTTAATAAAATTGTCGATATTATCGTATCGCCGATAAGCATTGGCCGATAATTATCGAATATATCGTATCAACTGAAAGAATTGAATTTGCAATTTTCTTTCAATAGCATTTACTAATAGTAGTTTACTTGCAGTAATAAACACATTTGATTGTTTTTTTACGCGTTCACTCGTGCTTTCATTGTCGATCGACTTTTGTAAGAATCCGATGAACATCGATACTAGAACAAAACGCGTCATTTGCTTTCGAGACATGTTAGTAACCGGTTGATTATCATTTCATATAATAGGTGGTTCGTGGTTGAAAGGTTTTCTTCATCTATTAGTCTAAGAGAGCCGCTGAAGACCGACCTACACCCATCTGTTAACCGGCTGAAACTTTTTCTTATGAAATTTAGTTTGAAAAACATATATGAATATGATAGCTTGCCTAACGAAAAGTGTGCCAGGGGCCCTACTCTGTAATGCGTTTCGAAAGCAAATATTTTCGAAAACGAATATTTTGTACTCTCTATTCCTAATTCGGATAAAAAATCTAGTATTTACGGATTGACAAATCCGCATTCGGATTCTTCGTACCTAGCAATGCGTTTCGGAAAGTCATTAGCGTTCGAAAACGGAAATTTTCTTTCTACACCAAGTGAGCTAACGGATTGCAATTCGAAGGTAGTTTTGAAAGGACACACAGGGAAAATTGTATTGAGTTGAGTTGTGCGAATGCGAAATAGATAAAATGTAAGTTAGGAAATAATCATTTTATTCAAAATTTAAGCAAATAAATATCATTACAGGGAATCATCACCGAAAAATGTGCACACCAAACAAAAACAGTTTGAAACTATGGTGGAATTTATGTGTGCGCATCCCGACTTGGCTAAAGGACGTTTGAACGCCTCGGACGCCAGAAACACTTCGAACAATTTGTGGGAAATACTATCGTCTTCTTTAAATGCGGAATACTGCTTAGCCTCTCTGCATTTTGGTTCGGACATTTTAAAGTTTATGTGCCTTGGACATAAAACTTTTTCAATTGCACTACAAACTACTGCAATCGAACTCGATGTTGTCTGTTGTCACATTCTTATCGAGTAGTCATGGCCGATTTGTTGCTGATACCCTCCTTGTCCTAAAAACTTCAATGTTACAGCTAACTTCAATATATCTGGCACAGCAGTCGATCTCATAAGAGTGGACAGTTCCTCCCGAATAGCATTCAATGCATAATTGAATGCGATTTTTGATTGTCTGAAGTTCTGTACAAAACTAAACAAAAGCAATGGTTATAAAAGGAAAATAACTCACACATTATGTTTACCTTTTATCACTCATTTCAAAATTAAATACTTTTATTATCGCTTATTGTTCTACGTTCTACACGTTCTCTTCTATTTTCTTCATCCATATACAGCGCCACTGAATCCATTTTATTAACTTTATTGAATTTTATATTTTCTCTTTAAAAATTAATTTCAACTTCCTCGTCTTGTTCTCGTGATTTGTTTTGATTTTGTTTTTGTTTTTTATTTTTGCTTTGACAGATCACATGAGAAATACTTCGAGACTCGGCAAATCTATTCTAATAATAGAAAAAGTACTAGATAATTGTTTTGTTCGATTCGAACATTTTACAGAGTACGAATTCATACACGAATCGAATATCAGATTCGAATCGGATTGGCTTTCGAAACGCATTACAGAGTAGGGCCCCAGGCTATATTAAATTTGACTTTATATTTTAATCAATTACTAACTCCTCCCTTCACCCATACATTAAAATAAAACTTTGTGCCACATAGCCATATGTGTAAGTGGGCTTGAGACAAGAAAAAAATTGTATGGGAGAGGGGGGCCTATTCTCCCCGTTTAGCCAGGAGGGGCAGTTTTCTGAAAAATTGGCTTATTTTTAAAAAAAATATTAAAAATCAACGGCTTCATCTACAACAACGTGTTATACCTTTCTGCAAAGCCAAAAACATAGCTTTCATTTTGTATTTAAATTCAATTGTTTAAAATAATAGTTTTAGAAAAATTAATTTTCAAACTTAAAATTTTGAAAAAAAAAATTTTTCTAAAATTTCGAACTAAATTTTTCAAAATTTTATGTTATTAAGTACTAATTTTGTTTTCAACATTCAATGCTGTGTTTTTAATTTTTAGTCGAACACAGTAAACCGGATTGAAAAATACCTTGCCATTGTCGAGATATAAAGAAAAAAACAAAATCACTTTTTGCTTTTAAAAAAAACTTTTTTATTTTAACGTTACTGTTTTTTTATATTCAAAAATTATTGGACAGTATTGAATGTTGAATGCAAAATAAGTACTTAATCACATGAAATTTTGAAAAAAATTAACTAAAAATTTAACAAATTTTTTTTTTTTTTTGCAAAATTTTTGAGTTTGAAAATTATTTTTTCTAAAAACTATTATTTAAAACAAATACAGTAGACGCTCGATATAGTGAATCTCGATAGAGTGAACTATCCAGTATAGTGAACACCCAAAATTTTACATGTACTACTCTAAATAGTGAACAATAAAAATCTCGATATAGTGAACACAGATTTTTTCTCAGGTTTGAACAAGAATATTGCAGCTGCAAAGCGTCGACAGCATGTCGACTGCCTTTAAACAAATTTTACCGTTGATTCCTGTATTTCTCACACTGAATCACAAAATAATGTACATACATAGTCACAAAACAAATTCGACCAAATGCTAAAATGTGCGTAATATTCTCATTTTTGTTTGGATTTCCTGTGCATAAGGTCATAATCTGTTAAGTTTAAGTGCACATAAAAGTAAGAATGGCCCGAAAGCATTTAACATTGCTTGAAAAAACTGAGATATTAGGGAAGCTGTCAAAAGGTAAGATACATTTCTTAACTTTAAAAATAAATGGTAAGTGTTACATTCACATTTGTTACAGGTACTTCGGCAACGTTTTTGGGCAAACAATATGGAATAGCCAGATCCACCGTAAGTTCCATATACAAAAACAGAGACAAAATAAAAGCTACGGCGGCTCAAACTTATTGTGGCCCTGGGAAAAGAAAAACTTTGAGGACATCCGAACTCCCGGATATGGAAAAGAAGCTGTATGAATGGTTCTTGAAGCAACGTAGAAAGAATATGCCTGTAAGTGGTCTTATAATGAAACAAAAAGCTATTTCCCTACTGGACGAATTAAATGGCAACAGATACGGTTTTGTTGCAAGCGATGGGTGGCTACAAAAATTTAAAAAACGGTATGGAGTTCGATACCTGAAAATATCCGGAGAGAAGCTATCTTGTCAATCAGAACTGGTCAACCCTTTTAAACGAGTTCTTCAAGAAAAAATAAAGAGTATGGATCTCAAGCCAGATCAAATATATAACGCTGATGAGTCAGGTTTATATTGGAAGCTTCTGCCTGGAAAAACATACGTTGCTTCAGCTGAGAAGACTGCTCCAGGGAGAAAAACCGAAAAACAAAGGATTACTTTCTTGGCTTGCACCAATGTTATTTTATATATGTATGCATGTATTGTGAATTGTTTTTGTTTTAAGCTGTTAAAATGCATACTTAAAATATTTGTTTATCGCATAAATAAATAAAATTATCTTCACACTGAACAAAATGTGTATTCTTGATCAAATTTAAGTTTTGAAAGTGTGTCTCGCCTCCCGCTCGAAATAGTGAACAATCTCGAAATAGTGAACATGGCTGGTTTTTATTACTTCACTATATCGAGCGTCTAGTGTAAATTTAAAAAGAAAATGAAAGCCTATGTTTTTGGCTTTGCAGAAAGGTATAACACGTTGTTGTAGATGAAGCCGTTGAATTTTAAAATTTTTTAGAAAAAAATTAGCCAATTTTCAGAAAACTGCCCCTCCTGGCTAAACGGGGGAATAGGCCCCCCTCTCCCATACAATTTTTTTCTTGTCTCAAGCCCACTTACACATATGGCTATGTGGCACAAAGTTTTATTTTAATGTATGGGTGAAGGAGGAGTTAGTAATTGATTAAAATAAAGTTAAATTTAATATAGCCTGGCACACTTTCGTTAGGCAAGCTATCATATTCATATATGTTTTCAAACTAAATTTCATAAGACAAAGTTTCAGCCGGTTAACAGTTGGGTGAAGGTCGCCCTTCAGCGGCTCTCCTACTATATAGTCATATGTATATATAGTAAATTAATGCACCTATAAAAATAAAGTCTAATAGGGGTTGGAATATCAGGCCTAAACCAGAAAAATAAATTACGCGAAAAAGTACATCGTTCTATATTTTTCTCTTAGAACGGTGATGGGATTGTGAGCTTTCAACAAATGTCAATTTAAAATTGGGGGTTCGGATAGTCTATAATCAAATAAAATAAATGTTGAATAGCTTGCGTTTCACCTTTTGCCTCGCTTTAATAGTAATGAACATTTTTTTCTTATTTCGATATTTTACCGAGCATCGTATCGGTATCGTATCGAATTCGATAACGATACGATAAATGTGTCTTAAAATTATCGCCAAAATCGATACGATACGATAAAATAATTTATTATTTGATACGATACCGATACAATCGAAAAATATCGTATCGTATCGTGAAGCCCTAGTTTCGACTTGAATTTTGTCTTCTCCAGGATCTGCCTCAATGTGAATATTTGGTCCAGCGTTGTTCTGCCTGGCCTAAAGCCACTGGTACGTGCCGATTATTGTGTTGCAGAACAGTTTAAGACGCTCACACAGTACGTTGGATAGGATTTTGTATACAACATTAAGCAGGGATATGCCACTGTAGTTCTTGCATGTCATGCAAAAACTACCGCCTTTCTTGTAGATGGGTCATATGGAGCATGTATTCTTCCTCCCACACTTTTTTGATGACCTGGTGCATGCGGTTCACCAAAGCACCTCCTCCATATTTAAAGAGTTCCGCAGGTATGCCATCCGAACCGGCGGACTTGTTATTTTTTGGCTTTTAGGTGGCTCTTTCTACTTCCTCTGTACTGGGGATTCTGACTGGGTCTTCAATGACTGGTCTGACTTCTCTTTCGTCACTGAATCTTTCGACATTATGCGCATTGAGCAGCTGTTGGAAGTGCTGTTTGAAAATATCTAACGTTGCACATGGTCGATTGTTGGTACGACCATCTGGAGATCGCTAGTTTCTGTGTAGGTCTTACAGTAACCGACTTTGGTTTTAAATGGTGGAGCGATTGATCAGATGGTCAGTAAGATTTGTAGATGTTGTTACCCTATCTTCAGCTGAACTACTAGATACTCGGTCGGTGGTCACCGCGTGGAGGTGAGAGTAGGACCTGATATACAGAGGTTGTTAAAGACGGTTGTGTTTCCATGAGTGCACATTGAAAATATTCATTTTTTGGATAGACCGCCCCAAAGACTTCCAAGCTTCTTATGAATCACGCATACAAACCAGGGATACCATATTTTTCGCAATTTTAGACCTCATAAATAGACTGATACAGTGGCGCTATCATCACCTTAAAGATACTGGAACACCAATTGTTCTTGTTCCCGTGGTACCAGAATTAAGCTTCTGGAGGAGCTTCGCAACCGTCAAATTTTCTTCTAAATGAGTTCCCTAAAACTCAAGGCCTAGCAATCTAAGACATATATGCAAACTCGGCCATTAATTAAGGCCTGAATCTCCCGAAATCGGTCAATACCAATCAACAAGGAAAATCACTCCAATGCGGCACACAAAATATGACCACGTCACCACCAAAAGAAATCGAAAAACAACGAGATACAATGGCTAACTTCCACCAAGTACATAGCTTCTACTAGTACAACAGGTTAATTCAACATGAGCCGTAAGACATTATGCAGATCGTTGCACCCAAAGATGCGTTCTCCGAAAGTCGTCATTGAAACGTTCAAAATGACTTTCCAGATCGCCAATTCACACTGTCGTTCCGATGGTAGAAGTGATTGAGTAAGACTCTGCTTTAAAGATCGTGGTTCCTCGTACCCTTGCTCAAAAAAAGCTTCTACTGTCGCCCTTGTATTGAACTAGGGAAATATACTTGGGTCGCTAAAATGAACAGCCGATTTGTGTTCTAATCTCCAAGTCGTGTTGGTGTGGAAGTGGATGACCTCATGCTAAAGCACCATTTCTTATGGTTAAGAGAATTTAAGGCAGTATAAATGTTTTCTGATAAACCACAAACCTGTTGCAAGTCACTTAGTGCTATGAATCAGTCTAGAGTCTTTAAGACCGTTTATGAATTTGCATAATAATTATAAAAATTACAACTAATTCTTACGTAAAACTCATAAAATGAGTTATTTAAGAAAACCACAAAGTGCATACACACTTCTGCAACATCCATTTCCATAGACATCTCATTTAAAATTCTCGTTTCGTTCGAATTCATACTAGCGAAACCTCTACATCAGGCAAAGAAAAAGATTCAACAAACTTCAATCAAGGTAGCTCAATAAACCTCCATCATAACAATAAAGCAGATACTCGAACGTATAGACCCGGTAGGCCCTGAATCACAACCAACATAAAAAAAAAAAACGTTTCTCTCTTTAATTTTGTTTCTTTGAAACACGAGTGGGTGAGGGCATGTACTCGAACTCAATTAAATACCTCCAGGGTAGGTTCAATTCGCTGATATCGATTATTCCTTGTTAAAGGACTACAACTGCAACACACACGAACCCCAATATACAATGTTGCAATGCTCAATTAACAACTAATCGTACATCATGTTGACATCGATATTCTTCCGAATGCGAAACAAAACTGTATATAGGAATCTTACTCACAGCCACAAACGGTATTGCAACCACAAGCCGCCCACTCCTCTTGTTGCAATTAAATAATCGCAAAACCATTTGATGCTTGTCTGTTGTCAGTCGGAGTTGTGGTTGTTGTTGCTATGATGTGTGGCTCCTCGACGATGAATTGCCGCAGATATGGGACATCAATTGCAACTCAACACCCACACCGACGGGTGAGATTGTTTTTGTTCGCGTTGCCAGTAACCCAAATGTTGGAACTTGGTTCAGCTTTGGTTTCGAGCCTTCCTGCATCAAAATATAGCACGTTGCATAATTGAAGTGGGATGTGCTGAAGCATATCGTCAACTTATGAGTTGGTTCTGCTTCCTTCTGGTCTTTTCCTCTCCCTTGCGGGGTGAAGACATTCATCCACACAAATGTTGCTGGTTGCGCGATGTTGCATGGGACATGAAGAAAAAAGTTTTGTCTGCAAGAAAACTGACCTATTTCTCTGAAATGTATTGTTTCGGTTAGAAGGCACCAGCAATTAATACTCTGGCAATTATTTTGCGACGAAAAAATGTGTCATTAGGAGTTGAATGAAAAACACCAAATATACCGAGTACTCATTTTGAATCAATGAACTCGCTTTGGCTTCGTTTTATTTTTCCTCTTTCGGAAAATGGGGTTTTTACTGTGTTTAATGGGATGTTCCAGTTGGATGTTTGGAAGAAATCCAGAGCTTTTTAAACGCAGGAGGTGTCAACAAACTCTGATTAAAAGCAACTCTTTCCTCAAATTATATTTAAAGTTTCACTTAATGCCAATGACGTATAATCCCACTTCTGATATTGTAACTTCGAATAGAAAGATGAAATATTTGAGAAAACGCGGATGTTAAACATTTAAGTCTCATTCGTTACGCAAAGAAAATTTATTGCTGCAGCTTAATATTTCTCTGTCATCATCGGATTACCAAATAACTTGCATCGTAAATCTGAACGTTTTGTATTTGTTTAAACAGACATAAATAACTTAAATGAGGAAAACGAAATAAATCAAAAACTACGAGTTTCTTTAGATGTCCAGATGTTGTAGTGCCGCTTGAAAGAAATGTGACAAGATTGCAGTCCGAAGAAAAAGTCAGGTGCGTACTTCTTAACGTTGAAATAAAAAAAAAAACTTAATTGATAGAAAATATCAAAGCATGTTATGCTTACATGTTGGATGTGCTAGCCGCGTCCTAGGTTCGGTTCTTTGCCCTTGGTGTTAATATAAAAGGAACTGGCCGTCAAGGTTGGGGTTCGTGTTTTGGGGTGACTTCTCAATCGTGTAAAGAAAGTTGCGAAAATCAAAATCAAATCAAAAACCCTCGGATGCGGACGGATTAACTTATGAAGAACCAAGTTAACAAAATAAGGACAAAGCCATTCGGATATATTAGGTCCCTTCACAGACCACGTGCAGCCGAACAATAAGCGGAGGCCCTAGACCGTTATAAAACGCATCCAGAAAATGACATGGGAGGGCCGAGCAAAAAGGGAATGAACAACTGCGGTGACTGCTGTCGATATCAAAAACAGCTTCTGTTTGGATGCGACTTCGTCGTTGTGGGCAGGACTTTAGCAACTTGTCAACGGGTACCTCACGATAATCCGATTCAAGGCTTAATTCGGCAACATAAGCCTAATTTGGGGTCTCGCCCCCTCAGAACAGAGATATGACGACACCAAAGAAACGTTCTACGAGCTTCACGATAAGACATGCCCTAGCTTCGACTGTCATCAACTTGATTGATCATATTGCGATCAACTTAAGACACTCTCCAAGTATCGTTGATGTCCAAACCTTATGATAGGCCAACATTGACTCGGACCACAGCCTCTGCTACAGCCAGCATCGAGTATTGAGAACCAGTGGCAAAATTGCCAAGAAACCATTAGGAATGCTGCCTCTGATGTGCTGGGTTACTCAAAGCCACCAAAACCAGGGCAGAAGTGTTTCGGTTTTGACGAACTCATCAGTTTTGCAATTTGTCTCTGTGGCCCGGCACCCAAATGAGGTGAATGTTAAACTGTTCTGTGATCTCATTCAGAGATGTTCGACAGTCGTGGACTACAAGAAAGTTGGTAAAAACAGACGAGAGTGATTTAAGAGAAGACTTGTTTTCTTTGAGCCAGGATAGTGCCGTTTTTATTGCTATTACTTCTGCCTCGACAAACTAAATTGAGTGGGAAATCTATATTTATATGATAGACTGAGATTCAGTTGTTTCGAGAAGATCCCACTTCCAACGTCGTGGTCGGTCTTTGATCTGTGTGTATAGAAGTGTATGGTGTTTTCTTTCAGAGGTCCTCCTTCTATCTGCGGCAAAAAGATATCGCTTGAGAGGTCGAGAGCTCTACGAGCAGAGGAGAAGAGAAGAATGCAAGCTTTTCAAAAAGAAAAAGATAGAGTATGAAAAGCGGTCGATTGCGGAAGTTGAGAGACTTAAAAGCAGGAATGAGGTTCAGAAGTCTTACCAAGGAGCAAAACGAATGACTCAAAGTTACCGAGCACGAACTGAAGACTGTAAGGACCAACATTTAAATATTGTATGGAAATATAGGGTTTTCCAATAAGAGGTGTTTTGAATAGCCCGCTATTTCGGTAGCTGTCACTTTTGAAGCTGTCATTTTTTGTAACTTTGAGAAGTAGAAACTACGCCATTAATAAAAAATGGAACGATACACGCTTCAACAACGCATTGAAATGATTAAAATTCAAAATGAAAAATCATCTTGACTGATGAGGCCCATTTCCACCTCGGAGTCTACGTCAACAACAAGCGGCTAAAACCCAAGAGTTATTGTTGAAAAGCCTCTCCATCTTCAACGCGTGACTGTTTGGTGCGGTTTATGGTTCGGCGGGGTGATTGGACCTTACTTTTTCGAATTAGGACATACGGCAGCCACTTTGCGATTTGGTTATGGAAAATTTCATGAAAAGGATATGGTCCTGTAAGCGTGGTCGTAACGGCGATTAGGCTGATGTTGTGTTCCATTATAAACGGCATACCTTCCTCTTTATAATCAAATAAACATCCCATCATTTATCTCAAAAAAATGCCATTTTGCTTTGAATATCAAAATAACACCTCAAAATAACTACCTTTACAACATTTTAGACTGTAAAACGGCGATGAAAAATCAAATTCCGCTGTCAAACAGAATGGAGCATTCAATGAAAACGATACACGCAAGACAACATTTCTGTCTTCCTGAACTTGAAGAAGTGGAGATAGCAATATCTAAGCTTACAACCGGTATAACTGCCGAACTTTTCAAAGCGGTCGGCGATGACTTGGTAAGGACGATTCACCAACTCTTCTGCTCGGATGGGTCATCACAACGTATTTCAGGGGTCTTTTGTTTATAAAGAAAAAGTTGAAGACTTTCAGCCTTCGTCAAAATAAGCATGCTTCCAGTGCTCGACAACTCTATTCACTCTCCAAAACCTTTTTAATTTATATCTATTCTTCGAATCACTAACTTGGTTTCAGATGTCTATTTTCAACGACACTGTTTGTTAAAAAAGAGCACCATTAAAAAAGAATTTGCTTCTAGCACTTCTGACCTCAATTGAAGAATAAAGTTCACCATTAAATTTCTCAACCCCAAAAAGCCAATCAAGCTAAAAAAGGAAATTAATTCAAATGCCATCAGGAGCCATTACTAAAATAGAAGAAATGTTCTAAAAATAAACCAAGCCTCCCCATCAACCATTCACACCGAACGTTTTCTCAGAATTCATGCAGCTGACGACAGTAAAAACGACGTCGACGCACGAATCGAACGTCATCGTTCATTCATCAAGAATTATTATTACCTCACCGTTCACCGCCATTCGCCATCGCCAGTCTATTGGCCTTAATTCCTTCGACTACGAATATTTCCAACTGAAGAAATATCTGTGCAACTTGGATAGAGTTACTCCTAACGTTTGATGCGAGTTCATAAAAATAGCAGACATTGCATAAGTTTCGTATAGCCATAATATGTGGTTGTCGCATGTGCTCTCGTGTTTTCTTGACGTTTATTTCCAGTAGAATACATCGAGCACATTCCGTGTGCATAACTGCACGTCATTTGCTTCGCCAAGATAAGCTGAAAAGCCTTTACCAATCCCAGATTGGCTTTAATTAAGTGTAAGTCCTCTGTCCTTTATGTCGTTTCGATATCTGTTCCGATTAAATCAAAATAATACAATGTTTTATCGTTTGCTTGGCTAAGGAATTTGCTTCTGGCCGATTTTATGTATTTTTTTCTAGTGTCACCGAAGCGCGTCCGTTCGATAACCTATACCGGCGATCTGAAGGCCGCACTGAAATGGGCATGTTTCTATGAACTGATTGAGTCCAGATACCACAAGAACGTCGAACTGTGGAATTTAAATGAAATAACTCGAGAGCAAGCATGTCATGTTGCATAGCAAGAGTTCTACACAGTCGCGTCGTATAACTGATCCCTCTGAACAACACTAATTAGAGGTGATTATTTATTCACATGACCAGGTATTTGGCGTCGCGGCTATTTCGATATGATTTACATGGTCAGATTAGTTTGATGTTGTTGTGGAAGTTGCTGGCACTGCTGCTGCTGGTGCAGTAGCAACATTGAATCGTCGCCGGTCGCTGCGACTGGTAAATTAAATAACTCAAAATTATCTAATCGACTGTGAATGAGATTATGAATTGCGCCAGACGCCAGAGCCGTATTGCAAGCGAAGGGGCTATAAGCAGTTGAGTGCTCTACATTTTTATTTTGAAATTCAGTTAAAATTCAGAAATAAAATCTTAGCTGGAATATCGGTTTTTTTGGAACACTATTCATCTGAAAAATGAAAAACTTTTCTCTTTCTCACTTAAGACTGTCCAACAATTTGCTGACAAAAACATTATATGAATGTGAATCATAAAAAACAAAGTGGGAAATTGCATTGAAAAAACTGTTTATATGAAATTTCTAAAGGAGCGTCGACAAATGACCACCCGGATCACGGAACCCGTCGATCAGACCAACTCATCTGAAGCTAGCTATAGAAAAACCGCTCCAGTACTTGATTACGCTCTACGCTTATTCGATTCACATCTAGTTGGGACATCTAGTTTTGGCAGTGAAAGTGAAGACGTCTCAAGCTTTTATCTTTGATGCTGTTTCATCATAGTGTGACGAATTTTTGGGACAAATTTTTGTTCTAAATTATTATTACTTTATTCTTCAGCCTTATCCCTGATATTCGCACCGAATTGGGTGAAAGAAATTTTGTATCCTTTGAGTAACTTAACTTTTTGTTGTGTGAAAAAAAAAAAAACAATTTCCTCAAAAAAATACAGCTTCTCCAAGGTTTTTCGGTGGGAAGAACAGTGAGTCGAAGATTTTAGTTGTTATCCATTATTTAAGGTTATTTTTTAGCTGCGACGTTGATCTGAGCCCTAGTTTCAACAAAAGTAAAACCAAAATCAATTTAGGGTACAACTGGTATTCAAAACTGTTATTAATTTTGTTCCGTAGTCAAATTGAAAGTGTCACATATGTTTTAGGGACATGAACACACATAGTGCTACAAAGTTTTAATACTTTAACGTAAGCAACGCAAAGTCATTAATTAACGTCCACCTTCCGTGGCTACACGAACAAGAAAAGAATAAAAACATGCAGATGCAATTTTCCGATCCAATGGCATTTTCATTCACTGAAATGAAGAAAATACTTTATGGAACACAGCGCCTTATGTCGATGTCGGTGGCAGTGGTGGCGTCGGTTGGTCGTCTGCAACAAGCAGTAATCGTCCGTTGGCGGCATTAATTGCCTCATTCTCTACGCGCATAGCTCTTCAGAATTCCATTGCTTACACACATCTTGGTCTTTGCATTTCAAACCAAAAATACAGTTCTTCCTTTTACCATTCACAACAACTTTGGTTGACATTTTTCTTGCAATAAACTTCTCGTTTAGCTGTTTTAAATGATTACAAACATTTACCAACACTTTAGTCCATATATGGGACATCCGTGTATCACTTATTTTACAATTTGAGCAACATCAATGCTTGTTGCACTTTTGATCAGTTCAAAACTTGCTACTACCATAATCAATGCACCTAATGTCTAATCAAAGCAACTGGATTGTAAACATATTTCTTGCCAGCTTCAGTCTAATCTACCTGTGTTCGCTTAAATAATTATTAGCATAACAAATCAACATCTTTACAGAGACGTGTGATGTAGACTTCTTTTATTTTTTCAATCGTAGCAACATGTTGCTAGCGTGTGGGCCTACGCTAAGGGCAAAGTCCATATGTTTTCTTCTTATTCTCGTTTAAATAAATTATTCGCTGGCGTCACATGCGGTGTGCGGAGGGGTTATGTGCAGAAATAAATGCAAAAAATGTGTGAATGAAATGGTTTGTTGTGTTGGGAGTCAGAGCAGCGACTTTGAGGCAAATGAATTTCAACAAAAACTAAAAAAACAACAAGAAGTTCGAAGCTTGTACTGTAAGAGGGTGCAGCTTGTGAGTGTGGGAAAATGTGTTCCAGTTTTTTAAGCAAAAAAAAAAAAAAAAAGAAAGAATTTAGATCTATAATTTTGTTTTAAAATTTTAAGTTTATGTTGAGAGTTTTTGTGGATAAACAAATGTTTTCCTACATTGTTTTGCCATTATGTATGTGTTTAGCCATGATTGGATTCATTCAAAACATAAGGCGTGAGATAAAAACCAGAAAACAAGTTCTACGCCACACAAGTTCATTAACATTCATAAACAGATATTTTTATTAGCTCGAACCCGTGGGATCGGAATTTTGATTTCAAACCGATAAAGTGGTAAAATGTCTATTAAAAGCAGCAACAAAATTCAGACGTATTAACGTTTGAATTGCTTTTAACTGAGCAAACTAATTTTAAAAATATTCAAATTAAATGTCGTAATTAATTTTTGTGTCATGTGAAAATTATTAGGTTGTCAATTTTTAAGGGAAAATTGCACACAAAAAATTAACGTTTGTAGCAGGAATTACATTGAATGTCGAAGTCTTTGAACTTGACAGTTGCTTCTACCAGTCCTGATAGTTTTTTTTTCTGTTGAAAACATCAAAAGACTTCAACTTACAAATTTTTAAATTGGCTTTTTCGCATTCCCATTTGTTTATTAGGTACCCAAACAGAAAACCTTTTCCTGAACCCTAAACACCCTTGAATCCGCAATTTTGACTTTTTCCATTGTTCTGTTAATTGATATTGTTCCTTTAATCCACATTGAAATACAACTGTAATTACCGTCGACTTGCAAACGATCCATCAAGCTTCGGCAAATGCCACATATGCCTTAGTCCTTGTTAAACTAATCACTTCCAGCATTTTGAGCGTACTCGAATTTCTACGCTCGTTTGCTTAAAACAGAGACAAAAATTCAAAAGAAAAATTCATCAATCTTTCCGAATTCCTGTTTATTGGATTTAATAAAAACCTCAACCACTAGACCAGCCAGCGTTTGTGTAATCCGCGACACACGCCATCATCGTCGTTCGTTGTTGGCGTTTGTTGTTCTTGTTAATGATGATGCATAAGGCACAGCGTACCACAACCAACCCTTAGTATTTTTTTTTTTTTTTGCCAAAATCACAGGATTACTCATTCTCATACTCATATTCGTATCGCGCCCCCCTAGTTTAACATTCTTAATGTTAGCACATGTCGACGCACCCGCGTCATTTAAACGTGTGCAGAGACCACAACAACATATGACGTACCCTGCCAAGCAATTTATTTTTCCCTTCTCGGCTTCACTTTGCCGTTTAATTAATTTAGAAAAACAAAAAAATTACAAATAAATCTCCCGGAAGTGACCACAGCTGATGGCGGCAGCGTTGGCGTAGGTGATGGTGGTAGCGACTGATGGTAGTCAACACGTCCAAATGTCAAACTAAAACAAAAGAACACAGAGAATTTTGGGAACTCAATACCAGACAGTGTAACAGAATGGAAGGGAACTAAGAATCCAAATGACATAACATTTTTGAATAGGAGAATAGATTTCGATATCGAACAAGAATGTAAGGTTTTGGTTTGGAATAAAACGATTTTTTTTCGAGTTGGGTCTTTGTATCATCAAATCTTATCTTCTTTATACAAAGTTTAACTCTGCGTGTGTATGTCACTGAACTCATCCTAAACGGCAGACCCGATTTGAATGAAAATAAAACATGCGCATGGGTAGCGTCCTGGTAAGTTTAGATTTACAAATCAGCCTGGCAGGTGGCGCTGCAGTCGGTATCTAGGTTATTTATCGTATGCGTATGCTAAATCATTTCAATCATTTTGTGTGTGTATGATGCTTTTTATCTTACTAGCTGGCCCCGTAAACTTTGTTTTATGACATAAATTATTTCTAGTAACCAATTTGGCTCAAGATTGGTCTGGAGGTAGCTTTAAACCACGTGATGGCTAAAATATGCTTTTAATCCTACTAGCTGACTTGGTAAAGGTTGTTTTGCCATATATGTAAGTAATATCTACTATCTAGGGTACAAAATAATTATGTAAATCATTGTTAGTGTGAAAACGTGGTATAAAAATGATAGGAAAGGCGGTGCATATGCTCCCATTTTAGTTTCAAACTCTTCAGGTAAGAAGAAAGACTACAAAACTACAGACTAAACAAAAATAGAAGACTGTTCGATAGCCTATACCTGTTGACTGATATATTTGCATAGTTACCTTATTCCTTGCTGTTAAATTTTATCATCTTGATTTGAATCAAAATTATTTATTTTTCTTTTTTTTATTTTCTTGTTGATTTATTATTTTACAACAAAGAAGCACACAATGGATAGTAAAAAATTGATAGAAAAAAGGTTAGCAACAAAAAACCAATTATTAGCAACCTTAGAGTAAAAATTAAATTAAAGAACAAAGTTAATTTAATACAGTGCTTTGGGAGCAGTGGCATCCATTCCGTTGCCGTTGATAACGCTGCTAGGATTCAACAAAGACATTGAAGATTCGAAACAACGTTTGTCGGGCCGGCTAGTACTAATATATGAAGAATTTATTTGTTTGAACGCTATAATCTCAACAACAAAGCTTTAGGCTATACTAGCAGACCCAGCAAACGCTGTTTTGTCATATGAATAATTTGACTCAAAATTAATTGAATATTTGTGTAATGTGTTTCCTTCAAATTTATTTAAGTTGGTGGCGTAGCAACACGTGGTGGATACAAATATGCTAAATATGCGCTATGCAAAATTACACTACTTTAACAATATAAAGGCGAGTGAAAGTCTAAGCAAATTGTCTGTTTCTCCTCTATTTATTTATTTTATTTTAATTAGTTTTAGTCCTAACTGGTCCGTTTGTATCCGAAAAATATCGATATTTCCCTTTTTTTCAGACTTCTCACTATCCGAAAAAATTAAATTCGATAATTTCCGATCTCTCGGAACGAATTTTTAATTTTGTTTCTTTTCCTATCACATGCGAAAGATCAATCTCCTTTCGAATTTTTGATGCAAGGAAATGGAAAAGATCCGGAAAGAGCGGATAACTATTTTTAAAATCTCGAATCTGAAATTAAATTCTCGGTTGAGTTTATCGAAAGCGAACAAATTTAGTCTATAATCGTTCTTCGCATCCAGGGAAAAACTTGATAACAAAAATTGTTTCAAGGGAAGGGTGATGATAAAAATAATTATAAAAAAATCGGAGAGCATATTTTTAAGAAAAATTGAATTTGTCCTATATTCAGACGTGAACATTTTATTGTTTGTGTGTAAGATTGATCATCCAACATCGAAACGTCCAACGCTTTCCCTCTAAAACCATTTAAACATAAAATTTTATTTTTGACTTTTACATCATCGTTTGTCATGTTTTATTGTAAAGTCTTAATTGATTCGTTTTTTCGATTGCAAAACTTCTCACCAAAGAAGATTGACTCTAAACACATGTGGGTTACCCGCTTAAGGGCTGTATTGATTATTTTTGTTTAAAATCTAAAATCATATACACGATAGGCAAAACACAGACCCTCCCGACGTTTTTTTTTTTATTTGTCTCAAATCCTGAGCTCAGAGATTTGAAATTGATACAAAAGTTTTGCAAAGTAATCAAATCAAACAAAAGAATGTCCTGTCATTCAGATAAAAGTGAGTGTGAGGTGCACACACCAATTCCATCACACGTGTAAGTCTGCCAATCTGCAAATCATACAAAAGTGGATTCATAGGAGAGAGCCTTTATCATCTTTTATTTTAGATTTCAATCTAAGAAATAAATTGAAATTGATTCTCGGATTTTCTCTGATAACAAAAACTCACACAGTTAAGCTGCGGGTAAACATTATTGAGTCTTGTAAAAGAAAGTAATTTCAATTCAACGCCTACAATCCTACATGTTTCGTCTGCTGGATGATAAAATTTTAATGAATTTAAATGAACAAAAATAGACACATGATTGAAAGTATCGTGGGAAGGATAGGTTGATAGGTTGTCGTTAAAGAAGCAATTCGTTTTATTTTTACTTGCTAAAACATAATTGAAACACGGAATTCGTTTTAGTTCAAATTCAAATATGAGAAGGTGCGGGTGTAATTTGATTCTTTTGCGCGATTTAGAAAAGCCCATCCTTAAGCCCTTGTAAATGAAGATAAAAAAACACGTTAACGTTTTTGATTTACACAAGTGCTTGGGACAAATGAGACATTAAACCCATTAAAGCGGAATAAATAGGTTCATACACTTTTTATGGTTGAATAAATCTCAGAGAGGTCGGTCCAAATTTAATAATTATATTAACAATTTGCAACATTTAGAACTAATTACAAGCATGATTAAAAGTAAATGAAATGTTATGTTATGACCGTTTTGAATGTATTTCGTAAGAAGACGCTTTTTGATATTGATTAATTCTGCCAAAGAAGAATTTCTTCTTCAATTATAAAAAAAGAAGGAAATGAAGTCGATTTCAAGGGGAAATTCCATTCCACTGAATACCAGTTTAAGCTTCAGTAAATAAGTGTTGTTTAGCCATCATTCCTCTGACCCACTAATTAAATTACAAAATTACCTCCGTAACCAAAAACTTAACACAAATGACATTTAAAACTGCGGGCCTGCAAAACAAGCTCAAAAGCCCGATCCATGACCACCGCAAATAAAAAAAAATCATGAAAAATAATCACCTTACGACAAGAATTATATTTTCATCGAACCTGACAAATAAGTAACATCAGAAATATTTTTAACTTTTAAATCAAGTTTACTTGACAAACATTTTAATCCTGACCAAAAAAACAAACAAAACCATTGTACGAAGCCATAATGTTTGTTTTGCTGAATCTAGTTCAAATCACATGAGAGTGAGAAAACATCAATTTGACTTCGAACCAACTTGCTAATTGGCTAATTTGATTACAGTATCGCGAGAACATGTTTGAGAATTTGTACTCAAAGTAAAGTGATGTTGACGCCGCTGCACAGCATAGATAATAAATTTGAAAACGTTGAAGATTACCTCAACCAGATTTTCTTGGACATCAAGTCCAGGCAGATCCAAATGCCTTTGTCGGAACATTCACGTATTTGATTTGAAAGACACTCTGAACAGCTTTGCGATAAACTCGTCATTCTGAAGTTCCTAAGCCGTCATTAATCTCTAGCAAGAAAAAAAAAAATTAAGTTGTTTGAGTACTTTAAGTGGTTTTTAAATTCTACTAAAATTTTTAAATGAGATGGTACCGGCGAGCTGACCCGTCAAGGAGAAGCATTTGTCAAATCCAATTATAAGTTTTTTGTTTTTTTTTTTTTGCCTTTAAGAAAATGCAATTTACTACAGAGCTCTAAGCAGAATGACAATAACTCATAATGTGGGAATTGAGACGTTTTAAATTGGCTAGGCGCCACTTCTACGTTCAGTGTGTAACCTTGTCATCATATCATAATCTTTTCTACAATTGAATTTGTAACTGCTTTTTTTTCTCAGGCCGAGTTATTATTCGTCGGATGTCCAGGGTGGTATTCAAGGAAGAGAAATAAACTCAAGTTGAGAAGATTGGAACCTTTCCAATCACCAATTTATGTCCTTATGGAAAAAAATGCAAAAAATTCAGCTTACAATTTAATGTGTACAATAATATAGCAACTTAAGTAATTTTTAATATAATACCTTAAAATACGGTAGGATTAAGTCTCTGCAAGAATAACCAAATACTCTTAGGAGCAGGTAGACTCTGGGTAAGACAAAAGACCATTGGTGAGGCAGCTATTGCGATAGCTGCTATTAATCACTCTGCGATTCCACTGAGCAGTGAGCAGGAGTGATTGTTCTTCAATGCTACTGCTATACTGCTCACTGCTCTTTAAACTGCTCAGTGATTAAATGAACAGTGAGCAGATTTGCAGTGAGCAGAATAGCAGTGAGCAGAAAAGCAGTGAGCAGAAAAGCAGTGAGGAGAATAGGAATGAACAGATGAGCAAAAAAGCAGTGAGCAGAATAGCAATGAACAGAAAAGTAGTGAGCAGGATGGCAGTGAGCAATAGAATACTGGAATAATACCTCAATGCTTTATTGAATGATCCATATTCGGTATTGCTTTTAAGTGGAGAGTAGAGTGAAGATTTATTTCTTTGAATTGTGTGTTTTTTTTTTTTTTTGAGAAAATCTTCACAAATGAGCAGAAAGCCTCTCGCAAGAGGCAGTGACCAGTGAGCACTTGAGCTTGGGGGCTTTCGCAGTACCATTATAATTTTGCCAAAATTTTTCTTAAATAATGACAAAATGTGTGCATGGTATATCTGATATGTGTAAACAAATTTTTGTAAGAATATGTGCATTTGTCGGTCCTTTTTCAACATAAACTGCACATTTAAGAGTGATCAAAAGACAACACCCGGATGGAGTAGGTATGAACTCTGTAAAACCCGAGGCCCCGGTGGAAGGGTTACAATAATTCAAAGAAACAGTCGCCCAGAGAGAAGAAAAGGTAAGCAAACACCGGGGCCAACTCTGAAGGAGCCAATAATAAATTTCAGTAAAAAAACACAGCAATTGCTCTCTCATAATAATACTTGCAAAAGTGGGAAGCGCAGTCTACTCGGTGTGAATTATATTAAACAAGTTAAATTTTGTTTCGTGCATCTACTTCCTTGTTATTATTGACTGACTTCGTTTTGTACGCCGTTGATTCTCGTCACCACAAAATAGTCTTGCGTATCTTGACTTATCGTTCGACGGATGCGGTTGAAAATAGTAACGGTTCGTAACAAGTTTGTCGGTAACAAAAGTCATTTAAAGATCATCTAACTAAAGAATTCACTTTTAATACTCTAACGACACTTACTTTTAAGCAAAGTTCATTGATAACTTACAGATCGTAAAAGCTCGTTTCAAAATCGGTGTTACGAAGGAGAGAAAAGTTTTTTTGCTCTAAAACTCTGTCTTTTTTGACAAAAGGAAAGTGTGAATCTTTAAACTCAAAGTTTATGATCCCATAGGAAAACAATTATAATAAAATCCGCACAGCTACTGTCATATTTCAAAAGTCAACTGAAAGTAGAAAGAAAAAACACTGACTGTCAGTATTGAATACAGTGAGTTGCATGGTATTCGTGGGGAAGTAAAGTGTGTCGCAGGTTTACTTTTCAATAAAGTCTGGCTGAAAGTAAAATTGGTAACGCATTGCGCTTAAAACAAAGTACAATACCTATTTATTTTTTGTCTTAAAAATGATCAAATTATTTGTGTACGATGTTGTCCTGATGTTAAGCTGTTAATTAGGGAAAAGAGACCAGAAAAATGCTATTTTCGCATTTTATATTTATTAAGATATAGATTTAGATATTCACCTGCAAAAACCAATTTGTGTTAAGAAACTCGCATACTTTTTTCTTGAAAAATGCTGGCTACGCTTTGGTCCAAGGCCTGTTTTTGGAATAAAAGTATAGTGACAAGACCTTTAGCCATCTCAAATACAAGCGCGTTTATTTGAAGCCCTTAAACACTCTTAAAAGAAAGAACAAATATTTTGTTCACACCTTTTTTTTCTTATAATTGTCATATGAATCATATTTAATTCATAACAGCTGTACTGTGTCCATGAGTAACATTCACAATTTAAAATATAAATATTATTCTTACCTTATCATTTAAAACCTTACGTTCTATTTGAGTATGCAAAAAATAAAACGTTAACTTCTGGTCCTTTGAATCACATATGATTCATTAATTTTTGATTGAGGTTTTAGTTTAAGAATGAAGAAAGTTGAGGTTACTTATCGGTCTTACAAAACTTCACAACATGAACTGTAATGCTTCTGCTTTGCTTTACGTTTATGAATCGGCAGCTCTGAAAGATTGGCAGTTCTGAAATTGTTTACATTTTGTTATTGACACTATTGCGAAACAATACAACAATAACTCGAACTATTGTCAGTAGATTCGGTAGCATTTTTCTTAGTATATTAGCTTCTGAAATGGCTTGTCTATGTTGTAATTGATAACTGAAATCTGATACTATGGGTAGGGAACAAACTAAATGCAAACATTCGAAAGCCTTAGTTGTAGCACCTTCAGATTAAAGTTGTTGTTCAAATAATTTTCAAATCTTGCTTAACTATAACCTTTATCCACTGGCCGCATGTATCATATTCCTTAAGTCTGTGAATCACATATCATTCACAAAATTCTACATGCAGTGTAATTATGACTAAAAAGACTCACTCATGAATCATATTTGATTCAAGAACTTTTTGTAGGTGTAAGTCAAACATGAAAGTGCAGCTTATATACATTGGCATAAGGTACTTAAAACGATGCATATTTTGTTAAAATACAAATTAAAGATGATAACCTACCGGTAGAAAATCCAAAAAACATTAATATTGAGAAAGAGAGCGATGTACCTACTTAAAACACAAAGAAGGAAACATGGTGGCACTGAGAATAAGCTGTCGTTTGTTGTACATAAAAATGATTAAAAAGCCTTTGTGATCTTATAACAAGAACTTCTACGACATCGTCTCTTTTCCTACTTTTTTCATGAATCATATATGATTCATTAGATGCATCGAAGAAAAAGCAAAATATTTATTGTTAAAATACCTACACTTAAATTGTCAAATCCTTGTCAGTTAAACGTCGACGTAAGAAGGATATTTTAAATTAAGGAAACATCTATGTGTATCAAATGTGATTCATGAGTCGCAATCATATTCATTTCTTTTCACTTATCAAATTTTATTCTATTGAATTCTGTTCTCATTTTCATAAAAATTGAAAAAAAAAAATAGCATGAAACCAATACGAAGTCCCTGTCCACTCCCAGCTCCCTTCCAAGTACATAAAACTTGAAATTATTGTCATTTCTGTGCCAAAATACAATTAAATGATGTTGGGCGCCACTCTGTCTGCGCGATGTGTTGCATTATTTGCAGAAAACATTTCACTGAGCCATAATCATAACAAAATAGAGCTTTACTCCACACAACTTCCCTTTATCTGGATAAAAGTCAACTCCGCACGAAACTTGTAACATTTCAAATATTCTTCGCTTCATAAACTCCTGACCGCCCATCATTTCTTGTTTGAGTTTTTTTTCTTCTTTTGATACAAATTTTTCGCTCCGATTGGAGTTATGAAACGGATGTGTTTTGATTTTTCACGGAATAAAAAAGGAAAATTCACATCCTGACAGTTTAAAAATCAATATGGTATTGTTAGAGTTTATTTTTGGATTTCAACCAACAATACATATTGTAAAAACATATTGTAGACAACATGACTGCATTTTATGTTGTCGTTTTGTAGCTTCGAACAGCGTACATGAAAAAGGCTAAACTCCATATTTTGTTGATGTTGTCCAACTTGTTCGAATGTTTTGAAAGTAGACTTCATTATTTGATTAAACTACGGCTTAACGTGTACAAACTTAACATTCTAAAAATTCATGAAATTTTAATTTTGCTTATTCTTTTTCTTTAAGGTCACTCATCGAACGACTGGAGAAGTTATGGTACTAAAAATGAATCAATTACGTGCAAATCGACCAAATATGCTGAGAGAAGTGCAACTTCTAAATAGATTATCGCATCCAAACATTTTAAGGTGAGTTTTACAATCTTTACCAGAAATATTTTCCAAATCAAAGTAATCGAACAAGTCAGAGTGTTCCCATAAAGAAAACGCACTTAATTCTCTTTTTAATGGTACAAACGCTTGCTCATCATTTAATTAAACAATTTACTAATATGGCATTTCAAAATCGCAAACGTAGCATTAAACACGAGTTTCAATTTTCCCATAGCACACATAAAACTCGTTCAACTCAACATCAACGTTCAGCAACTTCCATCGATTTTGAATTCAATTCCACATTTTATTTGTTTCTAATTTCCCACGTTTCATGTTTTGCTGCCAATTAATAAGCGCGCCACTGTAAAATTAAAAAAAAGAAACCAAAACAACAACAAAACCCAATGCAACCCATAAAAATTAAATTATTTCATTTAATTGACTTAACATCGACAATCGCAACATTCATTCATCGGATAGCTATCAATGCAAAGGTCACAAACTCGATGTGGTTGTTTGACTGTTGAAATTGAATTACACGAAGTAGAATTGAAAACTCATAATCCGGCCTAACCGAGTCTAGGTATACCTTGACAGCCACCACAACCTGGTCTTCGAATTTGATTCTTTAATGTTTCCAACTCAGCATCGTGTACATCGAATTTGTGATGTCAATTTGTAGTCAGTGGTTTTATTACAAGCTTTGCTCCAATGCTGACGCCATGCGGGGCTTGTAAATTGTTGAAAAAAAAAATAACAATTAATACACAAGGTGCTTGTTTCTTGATGGAGATATATGATATGGAGAGCTATTATTAGCTTAACATTTTATTATTGTGCGTTGTGTTAGAAACGATTACAAGCTGTCATATGTCAAAAGATTGATGGAGGCAACGTAGTGTAAATATTTTTGATGTTGCTTCCATTTTGACAACGACCGATTTATTTATATCTCAAGAAAGATATCAATGTTCATAAAAGCGGATAAATAAAGCATAGATGTGTAGTTTTTACCTTCGTGTTCTCCAATTCAAAGGAAAAATTATGTATGTTGCGTATACGCCGTAGTAAACACTTGGACATTTAATCTCTTAACCAAATAAGCAATACTTTTGAAGCTATGGAGACGGGAGGCGAGAGTAGTATTTATATCCTGTGACGTCTCAAGGCAATAGATTCGAAGTCCAGAGTTCTAGTGTCTAATATACACAACCCAGGAACTTAGTAGTTTGGCTATGACGGCAACTTGAAGAAGTTTCATTTAAGAGCACCGCCTAGCCTCTGTCTTCATTATTAAAATTGATATGAGCTTGCAAAAGAATCAAATATACGCTCTTCGTTTAAACGTTTTGAAAGTCAATAAGCCTATTGCTACAGTCACATCGCGTATTAAATTTTGCAAGCTCAATCAACATTCATACGCCCAGCAATTTCATAATTTTCAAACGGAAGACTGAACACACATTTTGTGGAATATGGTTTCGATTCAGCGATTATTCCCATCGATTTGAAACCCGCAAAAGAAGCTTCTTGCTTACCCTCCGTAAACAGAATCTCATTTGAATATGCTTGTTTTAAGAAGAAGCAAGCCAGCCTTCTGTCGCTTTCAAAAGATTTTGCAATCAATATTCCGTTTGATAGCTGACAACAGTATCATAAAAAATTATGTACGTTTGTTTAGTCACCCCACAACGAAAAGCTATACACCATCGTCTTCGTCGTATTTTTTCTTGCTTTCAATCTAGCATAGGGTGGCTCGAAAAATAAAATAAAAAAGTCAGTAGTGAATCAAATTGAATTTAATGCCCATTTTGAAAAGCTATTCAAAAAATTATGCAATCAAAACATAATTTTTCATATATGCAAATAAAAAAGTATAGGGTCACCCTATTGTGTATATTATTTATTTTTTCACCCGATCGCATATTTTGTGCACATTCCCAAAACCGAAGACTTTTTAACTCAAATGTTCTCTTTTTTCGCTTGCCGCTTGTCGATTGGATAACTAAACGATGATGATGTTTTTGTTGTTGTTTTTTTTTTTTTTTAAACAAAAAATTTGGGTCAAGCCAATTGAAAACTGCATCGAAACTGATGACGATCGATGGGCACCTCGTTAAGACGAAACTGTTTAACCAACAAAATTGATGGTGTCCCATCATCATCATGCTTAGAGGGCGCTGCCACAATATTCAACGACCCACCGATGAAAACAAAAGAATAGGGTAAATGTGCAATGTGCAGTAGAAGTTGTTAATATTTACGAGGAGAAAACGCACAATAGCTCGAAGATTTATGGCGTAATTGCGACCCCGATTATAAGAAAGTTCACTTGTCCCCATAGCAACATGCAACTGGTCGACCGCGTTGATATGAATTTATGAATTTTTTCGCTCTTCTTCTTCATCGCGCACAATCTGTATCCTTAATCAGATTCATTGAAAATTATGGTTATTAAATTCTTGTGATATTGATTGCAAAATAAGTAGACATGTCCTCGCTATATCATCATCTGGTAGCAGTGATGGGAATTTAATTGGCAACATTTGTTGCTAATAAAAATAACACTATTGTGGCAGTGTTGTTGTCGGTAAGAAGAGCATTCTCATGATGGGGAGGAAAAGGGGGTACTTTATATTCAAAAATCACTGACAACGACGAACACGACAGACGATTTTAGAAAGTGGTTAAGTTGAAATTTGTGTTATTGTGCTGTGCTGCCGCCGCCGCCGCTGGCTGTCAACGGTTGTGATGTTTCTTCGAGCGATTGCGGAAGAAATTTTACTCGGAAGAAGTATAATTGTTCAGCTTTCAGCGAAAAATCACTGGGTGGTTAGGTTGAATAGTGTTATCTGAATGACACCTAACAGGTAATTTGTTTAAGAAGCGCGTGTTGTCGATTTTTTTATATTTAATAGGTTTAAGGTGGTTGAAAATTTAATGAAATTAATTGAGGTCTAACATGTTTCCTTTTGTTGTTGCGAAAAATAGAGAAGTGTTGCGCAACATTTAATTAGGACAAAGAGGCACTTTGGAACTCTTCCTGAAGAAAAGTGTGCTATTTTACTAAAGTTTTATAAGTCATACAATTTTTTCGATTCCGATGGAAGGTTATAGTTTAAAAAAATTTGTTTGATTTATTTCTCTTGCGGTTTTGTTGCAGAGAAGTATTGCCTGGTAGTTTGAGCCCCAAACAATTGCCATGGACGGCCAACAAAACTCAAGAACCCAATAAAAACGGCCGTACTAATTTGGAGGTTAGTGCGTGGGGCTAACAAACCCTCCACAATTAACAACTTTGAAGTTATGAGAAAAACAGATATAGAGTCTTAGATAACTACCCCCTGGCGCAAGTCACACATCAACATTTTAAACGTGCCCAGCACAAAAGCCGTAGAAAGAGCCAGAGTCGGATGACATATAGAGGAGGTGCTTCGATGAACCACATGCACCAGGTCATCAGCAAAGTGGGGGAGGAAGAATGCATGCCCACTGACTGGTCTATAAGCTCCATATACCCCACCTACAGAAAAGGCGATCTTATGTCATGCAAAAACTACCGAGGCATATCCCTGCTTAATGCTGCTTACAAAATCCTATCCAACGTACAACATAATAATACATACCTACTAGTCTGGCTTTAGACCAGGCATCAGAACAACGATATGTCTAATATTCACACTGAGGCAATTTCCGGGAAAGAACAACGAATTTCAAGTCGAAACCCATCATCTGTCCATCGACTTCAAAGCTGCTTATGATAGCCAAGAGCTTATGATGTCGATGTCTGATCTCCAACAAACTACTCCAGTTGTGCCGCATGACACTGTATAATACCTAGTGCAGGGTGCTTGAGTTGTTGCAAACATGCGTTACTGCTGGACGATAAGTAATAAATGGAAAAAGAAAAATTCTTCGACGAACTTTCGGGTGTGTATGCGAAGGCGAATGGAGAAGAAGGTTAAATCGTGAACTGTACGACCTGTACCAAGATGTGGATTAAGTCCAGAAAGCCAAGAAAAGACGACTACATTGGCTCGGCCACATCGAGCGACAAGACGACAACGCTCCAGCTAAGAAAGTCCTCTCATCGTAGCCCCCAGGTTCGAGACGATCACGAAGACCGAACCTCCGGTACAAAGACCAAGTAATTGCTGATGCCTGAGCGCTGGCTTTTGGAGACTTGAGAGTGCATGCGATGGACCATTCCCTATAGAAAACTCCTGTGTCTTAGGCTGAGATTCTACATGGATTGGAAACCAGCTTTGATAGCTGTTCTTCTTCTGCCAACGTTTTCTGCAGACAGTTGATCATGAACATAGTTTTTACTTCATGTATACGCATCCCTAGATTTTTTGATGCCTCTTGCTTCCTTCAACAGCAGTCGGCCGAAAAGAACGTAAGTTATTCTATTAGTAAGCATCCGGTTGAATATCTGCGCAATGGAAATTTCCCAGAAAGTGTTCTTTGCCATTTTGGAGCTCCATTGAAAGCAAAATCATCAACCACCCTTGTGAGGTCCTTGCTCTCTGTTACTCTGAAAATGTATGTCAATCAGTCAAATACAATATTCTTTCGTTGCTCATTGATTCTTTATAGAAGTGGAAAAACTATTTTTTTTTTTTAAAGTTCAATCAAATGTTCATTTCCTTGAATTTGCAGAGTGTCCTGTTAAGCTGCTAGCAAATATTTCGTAGACACTTTCAAACTTCCAAGCTCTGCAACATTTGCAATACAACCAAATAGAGCTCTTACATTTTCCTCTATGACTGATCTTTCTGATCCCTCATGTCGTTAAGACGGCCATAAAAAGTGCTGTTAATTGTAAAACAATCTCCTCTTAACTCAACAACAATCTTGTCTAACTGTTTAACAAGCATGCCACTCTTATTTTACAATTCCAAAAGCCAAGCCCTCCCAGTTAACAACTAAGTTTCAGTCTATGTCACACCAAATCTATTGTTCTCTTAAATGGCAACGGTTCCCCTGTAATTTTCTGTTTTGCCATTAGGTAAACATTCCGCGATCAAAAATAGTCTCTTTACTTTTTTTATGGTAAGATTATACCTTTGGGGCCAAAGTCTCGACAGCGTGATTTGGTTCTTTCACTCTGCGCCTTGCCGCCGCGCCGTTGTCGTTCACTGTAGATTATGTCACATCAATCGCTAGACCATTAACCATGCGGTCAAGCCGGTCATCAAAAGGCACAAAAACGACGTGTCTACCAACATACCAATTCTGCAGACACAAGCTGAACATGCGCTCGACAACGCTGCTCTACATCTGCATGCAAACTACATAAAAAGGTTTTTCGTTCGTCTGCACACTGCGAGCTGTTGCAAGGTATGTCTATCGCGCAACAAGTCATTTACCGTCATCGTCAATAATTGCGAAGACATCGTATATGTCGTGTATGAGATACGAATACCAAAGATGCATGGAAGAAATAATTCTTCTTGTTTGTAAAAGATACACGTTAATGGGGGCAGGGTGGCCAGTTAAGTGATGTTGCAGAAGTAAGGCGAATGTTGCTCAAAGGAAAGGAATGCAAGAGAAGGTGCCTACATACTTTGGAATGCATTCCAAATTGAAGGTTTAATCAATAAGTGCACGCTGGACTTATTGAAGGCACTAAAAGAGAACTTTTGATAAGGTGGGTGCAACCTTGTCAATTAACTCAAGAGTGCATGGAGGAGAAGTTGTACGACCTTCTAGTGCAGCTTTTCGATATCTTAATCCCCATTTGATGATGCTGTCGAGATCCTTATTTAACTAGATTATCATATTGCCTCAAATTGCAAATCAAAAGATCAGGGTTGTGAATCCAAAAAGCATACAAAAAGGCTTGGGCACTATCGTCAGCAAAATAGATTACAAGTTTTTGTTTTTGAAAGAAAGTCGGAGTCAAAACGGAGCCCTGTGGTACACCATCATTTTTTGTTAATTAAATGATGAATGGAAAGGTAGTTGTCAATAACGGATTGCCTGACATGAGGCAAGACAAGAGAAGACATTTTTGGTGGATAAGTTGAAAAGCATACAGCACAATCTTCACAAAGTTCAAACTGACACCAACAAAATTTGTCTTTTCTAATTTCTCACAGAAACTGGGAGCTAGATAAGTTTTCCATTCTACCATCCTCTTGCAGTGCAGTTCTCTTCAAATGTTTCAAAACTGCAATTTAATTTAAGAATTCTGGGGACTGATATTATAACTCATCGTGGTGGCGCCACATCTGCCAAATGACAATTTTATTTCACGCATCAAAAAGAATTTTTTTTTTTATAAAAATATCTCGAGACATAAATTTCTGTTGCTGGTATTTCCTGACCCAAATTCTAAAAAAGATATTTTCAGAATGAAAAATGTATGTAAACATTTTCTTGTCCTCCTCGTGGGCGACCAACGTGAGGAAAAGAACTCATGAAATAATTCTTGCTTTATCAGGTGTCAAATGAGATGTCATCAAAAATCGTCGTTGCTTTTTTATTTCACAACATTAAACACGAGTATCATGATAGCAAAATTATCTTCAAGTGATTAATAAAAGAACATAAAAAAGCCCTCAGATTCAAAGGTCACCATTCCCCATGCCTCCAGGCAAGCAAAGTAATTTCCATCGACTCGACGACGACGACAGCTGGCAGACTGAACATGTAGTCAAGAGAGTGCAATTTTATATCTGATGTCATTTATTCTGACACTGGATGTTGACATCAATTTTTAAACAAATGCAACAAATGCAAAGCCATTAGATTTGATCAACATCATTATTGTTCAGCGTTTTGTCAAGCAATTAATGGATGTTAAGTTTTATCAGACATTAAGTAGTTTTTCCCGTTTAAATGAGTACGCTTCAAAATCACAGACAGGAAAAATTGAAAGAATGATCTCAGAAGATGCAAATTGGTTTCGTGGAGAAAATGTCTGGAATTTTGTTGCTTCAACATTTCACAGTTCAAAAAAGAACTCAAATTAAATGCAAATTCACTCTCCAATAAGTTCATAAGCCAATTTAAGTTATTTCTTCACTCCGACCACATTTTGGTTCTTTTTTTCATCACACTTGTATTCATCGAGAAGCAAAACCACCAAAAATTTCGCAACTTGTTGTCTCGGCAGTCTTGCACAAGCATTTCTCGATTTGGAGCAAACAATTATGAAAAACCCAACTCAAAACCAAATCAAGACAGCTCAATGTCTGTAGACCAAAAAAAAATAACATCTTAATCGAAGTACATACTTCAAGTCGTTGCGGTCTTCACACTCTTACCTTCTCACTACGTGTTGTTGTCAATTTTAAGAAAACCACAACCCAGTCATACTGACGACGACGATGACGAAGTAAAGGCAGACACAAATACACGTCTTGCTATTTTCATTTTTAAGTGTGTGCTCTATGCGCTCCAATAATAAAGTTGGCACCGCATTCCGCGACGAGTTCATGTTGCAACAGCCAGCATCAACGACCGACGCTCAGCGGAGGGCGACGAAGTCAATTGCGATGAATACACCTTCTTGTAACGTTGGGCCATTACACTTATGACTGGATGATTACCATGTCCGCAAACCAAGTCCGTTGCCTTCATATGAAATCTTTTTTCCTTCTTTGCAAAGAAGTTTCTCAAGGTGAATGCATTCGATGAAGAAGCGGCATTTGAAAGAAAAGAGATTAATATCTGCTTATATGCGAAACTTGAACGCCCACGTTTGAAAATACTTGTGAAAACTGAAGAATAAGAGCTGGGTAGTGAATCCAAAAACACATACGAAAAGCTAAGGCTACTTTATCGTCAGCTAAATTGTTAAGTAGATTAGAAGTTTCGGACAAGAGATTATTGTTGAAAAGAGAGTCGGAGTCAAAACGGAGTCTTGTGGCACACCATCATTTGTTTTCTGTTTATCAGACTTGAACTTGAATTGAAGGCCCCGAAGCCGAAAGGTGGCTTAGAAGGAGTCCACCCTTACCTAAAGTGCGCATTTTCGATAATAAATAGGCTAAACTAGGTACATGGTGGTCTGCAGAAAACGTTGGCGATAGTAGAAGAAGTACGAATTTGCAGTACTAAGATTCTTCAATTAGTGTCCGTAGCTCAGTGGTTAGGTGCGTTGGCTGCTAAGCAGAACGTCGTGGGTTCGAATCCTACTCGGGCCCAAAGTTTTTATTTCATCTTTCACGGACACTGCCTCTTGCGAAGAATTGACAAAATTTCCAAGAGTATCATCTGTCATGAAAAAGTGCTTCTCAGCTTGGCCGTTCGGAATCGGCGTAAAATTGTAGGTCCCCTCAATTCTTCACACGCACCCAGAGAATTGTTGATGAGAGTAAGCCACTTAGGCCTTGGCTCTTCAAAAGCTGTCGCGCCACTCTATTCTATTCAAGATTCTTCAATTATCTTTGGTCAGTAGTAGCAGCCGATTCCAATATGCAAAAACAAGTACGTCGGCGGCTGCTCAAAGTCAACAGAACCTAATTTAGTCTTTCAAAAAATCTTACCAAAACTTTGAAGCTGCTGCTGTATAAGACTATAGTCTATAACTGTAGAGTCAAATAGATTCATTACTTGGGTGCTTAACCCAGTTCACGATAAACTCTTAACCCCGTTCGAGAGAAAAGTCTTACGGAGAATAATTGACTCTGTTTGTGATGAAGGACGATTCTGGAGACGGTATAATCACGACCTATATCAAATCTACTGCGAAGCATTCTTTATTTCAAAAATTAAGCATGGTAGCATCGAAATTTGCGCTGGCGCAGGCCAAGATATCAAAAACAATGGGGTGGTGAACTAGAAGGCTCCGGCAGACAAACCGGATACATGGAAGAACTTGCTGAAGGAGGCCTAGACCGGATCCCGATTGAGGCGTAGGTGAAGGGGGAAACTTCATTGACAGACCGATGATATGATGATGATTAAGTTCGAAATAACACTCATGGATAGCGGCAAGGGCTTTTGCAGTTGGAGGTAGAACTTAACTTTGGGAGCATAAATGATTTCGTCATGGTGTCGAGATCCGAATTTTACGGAGAGATGGTTTTGGGTCCAAGAATCCTTATCCTTATAAAAAGCTTGGAGTAAACAGTTGAGTAGATAAAAAGTTTAAGACTAGGATGAAATAAAGTCAGAGTCAAAACTTAGGTAGAATGGATTAAAGTGCCATTGGTCGATAGTTAGATGAAGAGTAGGGTCTGGACTTATGCAGTTTCCCATCCGGTCAAAATGAGCTGTGACAGATCGAAAAACTTTCGCAGAGGCCCCAGCAGTGATCTTATAAGACTTGCGTTACGGTATTAATGTGGGGAACACTTAAGTGGTCGCAATACTGGATGTTGATCCTTGATATTGTTGGGTGAACGGTGTAGAATTTCTCACTTCGACTCTCCCTGTTATCTATGGATATCATCGAGGTGCTGGAAAGTCCGTTGTTTTATCACTTTGGGTAATCGAGCTCTGATGCCTGCTACTACCAACAACTGATCGAAGTTGACGTTAGGAGAAAATCAGACGTTTTAACTAAATTTCGCCGTGCATAATTCCGACGTTATGCTCCTAAATATTCCTCAAACCCTCCGTAAGCTTCATTCAAATAGTAGAATTATCCTCTATGAGTCTCATTTCGCTCGAGAATATACATATGTATTTAAGTTTTTGAATACTACTAATTCTAGATGTCTCACGTTCCGGGTCTTATACAAAATACCAATAAAGAAGTGTATTTCGCAATTTCTAGGGTGCGATATTTAACAAATAATCTATTTGACCAAACTGCATTATTTTTTGTTTTGTTGTTTATAAAAATTCAAATAAAGATAAATTAAACGATTTCCATAGAGAATTATGAATTCCATTTCTGTCAACAAAGACAATTGTCGGCAACACCAATGAGATGTGATGATGCCAATGACGGTGATAATAAAATTGACTGCCGCGGCATGTCTATGATGTGATATCAATAATAATTTAAATTTACATATATGAAAACAATTTTTATTAACAATTCTGGTGTAATAATCGTAAAGTTTTTGTTTGCTTTTCATTTTCGCACTGATTGAAGGTAATAAATCGTATTCAGTATGGAAAATTTGTAATACAAGCATTTAAATGGTTGGGTATAATAATTTTTGTCTATAAAAACTGAATGACTGGTCATAACTGATTTGTCAAGGTTTTACTTGTTACTCTGCACATAACAACGAATTTGAAATTTATCAGGAAGACAAGGATAAGTTATAAAATAGCGCAATCTTTAAAACTAGGAAGCAAGAAAACCATTAAGTGGCCTGGCAAAATATGAATATTTTAAATAAAATTATTCTCTTTTTACGGGAGCATCAAATACCTGAATTTAATTTCATAGATTAACATTGATTTAGCTTAAAAAAGTATGCGCAGATTCTATTCTTTCAACTGGCACAGTTGGATTTTGAAGCGAGCAAAATAACGCAAGCGCCAAGAGGCGTAGTGTGGCCTACAACGTCGTTGGCCGGTACTTTTTCGCAAGCGAGGTTTTGATTATTGACCATAAATTTATCTTAAGATAACCGGGTTAAGAGGTGAATTCTTCTTGATTTTCAGTCTTTTTAGATGTTAAGTTTTAGAAATAAAACAATGCATAAATGTAAAACTTGCCATAACACCACATTTTTCCCTGATTTTTGCAAAAAAGTCGTGCGAATTTGAAGTGAGGACACTGTGTGTACAGCCTTTCTTGGTTTTCTTCCATCTTAACACTACAAACTTACAAAATGATGACACTACGTGTCGGTTCTTCTCGATTTACCTAGCTATTTTGCCAATAGATTACCCCGCATTCTTGTGATATTTGATCCTTTTTCAGCCTCAGTTAAGATAAAGTTAAATACTCGAAATTAATGAAAATGTTGAAAGACTCGAAAGTACAATCCTTCCGGTTAATAATGGAAAATAGCTGCCTCGGCGAGGAGTGTAAATGTTCGAATTAAGGAGGGAAATGTCATAACTTGCGCCTTCAAAACTGTGATATGTCGGTCTCCTCTTTGCAGATCGTTGTCTGACTTGCTTCAATTTCACACCCTAGTTCTTCAAATGCTCTTGCCTACCCATACTCCCCGCAAAAATTAAGTCTCTTCCAGTGTCTCCTTCCAGGAATACTTCCACACAGAACATTTTGGGTCGGCGAATACTACAAGCTAGCTATCCAATTGGATGTGAATTGTTAAGTATTTAAATATAAAATTTTGCACATCATCACTTCACAAATATAAGTCGTGTTTTTTCACTACTCAGTAGCCATCACAGTAATCAAGTGTGAATAAAACGCTCCAACGCAAATTCAATTCGTATGCCAATTGTATACAAAACGACGCAAAATGGACCTGAGGGTTTCGCCTTGGATTAAACAAAATTAGCAAATACTTCAACCTTAGCGAATGCATAACTCAGGTAAGCTCAGACCATTAGATTTGAGTAGCAAAATAATTCTACTAAACGCGGACAGCGCTGTCTTCATTTCAATCATTGAAAGTTCTATCGCCGGCACACCTGTCATATTTTTACTGGCCTTTTTATCGACTGCAATCCAAATTGTTGCCAAGGGAAATTTTGCTGTGCTGGCTACTGAGTAATGAAAAAAAAAAACACGACTATATTTATTTTATTCATTTAAAGTGGTGCTAAAAACCAGCTAAGACCAGGGACTCGTCCAACAATCATCTCCAGCCAGATCGGTCCCTAGCTAGCTGTCTCCAGTTTATCTACTGTCCGGAGCATTGCTATCCCTCGTTCTACATGACCCAACCGTCTAAGTGCTTGGACCTTAACTTTTCTGGTTAGGTTAGTGTCGCTGAACAGCTCGTACGGTTCTTGATTGAATCTTCTTCTCCATTCCCCATTTATGCAAGTTGAACCAAAATCACTCGAAGAGTTTTTTTAGAGAGAGAACCTTACTTCTCAATTGCTTTCTAAGTTCAAACAAGCAGCGATTGGCAAGAGTGATTCTTCGTTTGATTACATTGTTTGATGGTGTCATTGTCTGGGCTTATAGCGGATCCTAAGTAGACAAGTCCTTAAATAACTGTAAGTTAAATCTGTCTATATGGACGCTGCCTCCAAGACGTCGATGTTGGGTATCTTTTTTTCTTGACAGCATTAACTTGGTCTTGCCCTCTTTAACCGCTAGATCCTTCTTCTTAGGCTTCCTCGAAACTCTCAAGCTTCACAAACGCTCCACTGATATCACGCTGTGTTCTTTCAATTATGTCAATGTCATCTGCGTTTGAAAGATTGTGCCTCTGGTGTTGACGTTGGAGTTTTGCACAATCTTTTTAAAAATGATGTTGAAGAAATACCATGATGAAACAGCCTGAGTTTTCCATGGATGCCAAAACTGGACATTGCTTCATATGGTTAGTCTCTATGGACATTGGACACTGTCATACGCCGCCTTGAAATTGATGAATAGATGGTCAGTATCGATTTGAAGTTCCTGTGTCTTTTCCAAAATCTGCCGTAGAGTGAATATTTGATCGATGGTGGACTTTACGGGTCTGAAGCCACACGGGTGGGTAGAATTGGTGATCTGCTTCACCCTAATTGAATAGTTCTGCATAACTGGCGGAATTTCACTCGTCATCGCCGTTTACAGCTTAGAAAAGTGGTCTTTCCCTATCCTCAGCAGTGTCTGTGGTTCCACAACGATGTTCTTCTTACAGAATTCGGTTTGGGCGTGTAAAACCTCTGTTGAATTGTTTCACCTTTTTGTATTTCACCTTGCAAATCAAAGTGGCGTCGACCAGTAGAAAATGGCTTTCTGGTGAAAGCAGCGGCGACGCGTGCCTGTAAAATGTAGTCGTTCAAACCCAAAATGCCCCGACATTACTGCTACTCTACCATACGTTTGACAAATTAACTTTTGGGCACAATCCAAATAATTAATTTGACTTATGATATGTTCAGACGGACTTTCTGCACTCTTATTGTTACTTACATCGGAAAAGCCCAAAAATCGCCTTTCAATTATTCCGTTTTTCAAAACAAACCGCACCATCATTGTAGAGAGTTGCGACTTCTTACTGTTGTCAGTTGTTTCGTCCATTAAAAACAGAAATAAAACTGCATTGTTTTATTTTGTTTTCAATTTCATTTGAAAAAAAAAAAAACTGTGGCTGGCTGGCTATCTCTCATGTCCTTTATTCCATTATTCAATCAGGAAAAAAGCTTTCCTCTTTCCAAACTGATATGAACACAATCATGAACATGATCGTCCGTCTGTTTCATTTATCATATTCAAAAACTACCCTCTTTTCTCATTTCCAAAATTCTGTGTATTCATTCAAAAAAAAAGCTCTACTCGTCCGCAACTGCACTGCACGACAAGATCCCTTCTACGAGCGATTTGTTTTTTTTTTTCTTCTGACATGCTCTCTATGGGTTCAAGTCGTTGCCAGATCGTTCAAACGACTTTGGTAGATACACATCAGTTGAGTAAAAAAAAACAGTAGCAGGTAGCTAGTTCGTTTTGTTTTATTTATATGGTTTACCAAGGGTATGCACGAGTTGGAACTGGAAGTGGATATATTTTATGTAGGACGCAGGCACATTAGATATGTATTGTATGTATGTATATCGTATTTGAATAGGAAAACAAAACAAAACAATGTGTGAGATGTGAGTACGGTGCGTGGAAGGTGGAAATGCTAGTCGTTCATGCACGACTTGAACAATATGACGCCTCGCCATGGTGAAAGTTAATAGAAAGAATATTGCTATTATAAAACTCATCACAACAACTGTAGTGTTTACTTGTGTTTTGAAACATACTAACTTTTTTCTTTTTCTTTTAATTACAGGTAAGACGAACATATACACTTGTTGTAAGTAACTTAAACAATTGCCCTTTGTGTTTTTTTAAGATCTTCTGACCTTCTAATTGCTTCGATTCTATATTCGATTTCGAAAAATCACAGATACTTGAATATTTTCTGACTTCAATTTCATCAAATTCTTTTACGAGCTGATAAAGACATCCATAAAAAGTCAAATCACTTAGATATCGACCCAAAATCAATAAGACTGATTGTTCAAACATTCATCCTTGTCTTTTCGTCTATTTAATTAAATTAAATATTGATTTTCTGATGATTTAATTGCTATTCATAGGTAGCTACACACAGCTTATTTGCCTCAAAACTATAGTCAACTAATCGACATCATTATTACCTAATTGACACCTCCTTCTAAAACCGCCTTAATTAAGACCTCCCAACCACTTCCTGAGATGACAAAAGACTCGTGTGCAACCAATTAGCTTTTGAAAAATAGAAAACTGCATAAATCGTCGATTAAATAAAATTCAATCAAAATATAATAAATTAATTGACTTCGTTTTTTTCCTCTCTTCACTGAGACTCGGTCATTTAGATTTTCACTGATAGGCGAGACAACAATTGAAAAACAGAAATATGAACATTCGCACGTCTAAACAGTCTAGACTGATTCCGACTCTGCGATGACGACAATCGTCGCTGAGGTGTGACCCGACCATTAAAACTGTCAACGAAGCCTTTTGTTATTGTTAAGTAACAATGAAGCTTAAACAAAATTGTTGCGTTAACAACTTGCTGCTGGCAGATAAAAGCCGTCAAAAAGGTTGACTGTCATGAGAGCGAGAGAGAATGTTTTTTTTTTTCAATTTAATGACATTCAGCTCAAACAGCCATGGCCGCTGTGGAGGCCGTTTATAGCAACTACCAACCGAACGACGACGAACGGTAAAGGTCAAGTTCATGTTTACAACCGAACTGAACTCTACTTTGTGACTGCGAGCAACCGGCATTTGATATAACAGTGCAGCCTTCATTTGGAGCATGATTTTCTCAGACGCTCGTAACACAGTGGAGCAGTTTGAGTTTGTACAAAGTAAAAAGTATATGGTTTTTTGTGTTTGCTTCAATTTTGCATGTTTGTAAAATTCTCACTTCTGTCCCACTGTTTCTGAGTTAAATGCGATTTTTATTTAACTCATTTTCTCGTATAAAATTGCAGATAATGACTTGCAGGTGGAGTTAAGCTTCAAGACGCCTGGCTGTTCCGTTCACAAGTTAAGTGTTTCAGGTCTGGTCACGCAATTTGTAAAGAAAATAAATCTGGTGCGCAGCCATCTCGTAATGCGGGGCCAGTATTCAGGAAAAATTCAGACAATCTATTGTTGTCCTTAAGTGCAAAGTGAAACTACTTTTGCTCTTGCTATAGGCAGTTGATTGGAATTTTAAAATAAAAATGAATGCAATGAAACAAAAATGTAAAATGATGTTTATAGAAAAGGTGTGTCTGCGTCATTTTGATTTCTCAATTAAGTGACATTGAAGGGTCAAGATGTGATGGAAATGGAGGTTAGTTGCATTTATTATTCAAAGTTGGAATCGTCATATATATGTCATCGAGACGTTGTTTATTTCTCAATTTGTTTTTATTTTGAATTGTTTGATTAAATAAACCAAAATTGTGATGTAGGGTAATTGCGAGTATTGTCTTTTTTGTAGGGAGATTTTTCCATGACGTAATCAGAAAAGTTATCGATGTTATCCAATTATCAAAAATGGATGGTTTACCCAACCCAAGTATGTTGATGATATTGAGCTTACGTCAATTGAACTCATTTTTTCTTCTTCATAAGGAGATTAAGATGGCAAAGCCCAATCTTGAACGAGGGTGTAAGAATTTCGAGATTAATTGTTGATTTGAAAGGTTTGAATTTCTACTGGTTTTTTGGGTTTTGTTCTCGTAAGTAAGTAAAAATCTCTTTTTATCCTACGTGCCCCTGAGTGCGCGAAAAGAAGAGTGCACAATTGATTTCTCAAACTATCAAGAACGTTATATTATGTCTGTAAATTTCATATATCAAACTAATCCATTTAGAGAAGAGCTCCGAAGAAAACCGTTTAACAATACAAGAAAACCAACTGCAATGGCCTCAATGCCTTCTTCCGGATCCTCAACTCTTCCCTATGTTTCCTAAGTAATGACGTAGACTCCCCCTCAGATATGATTACTAATAAGACTAGACCAATTAGGGTTAAAAGTATCAAATCCAAAGAGAAATCATGGTTGGATTCTAGCTGCAATCAAGTTATCAGGGAAAAAGAAGTAGGTAGGTAAGTTTCCGGTGTTTTAGAGCCAATCCAACTGACTGCAAATAGGAATAAGTTTAGGAAAGTCAGAAAGGCGAAGTCAGACGAACCAAGTTTTTGTATGACCAAATATTAAGGCTAAAAATATTGAAATGTCTCAAAGGCAGAAGGAATTTTTGGTCATATGTAAATCATGTAAAGAAATCTTTCTCTTCCTAGGTCCCACGCTCGTTGATAATAACATCAACGAGCGTGGGACCTAGGAACAGGAAGATTTCTTTCTCAGTTCTTGGGTGCGTCAATGATTCCATGGGACAAATCTTCTTTCTCACTTGTGCTGTGGGGAGAGTTTTGAAAAGCCTCAATATACATAAATCCGTTGGCCCGTATGGTACCCCGAGATCCCCGGCTATTATTCTGAAGAGGTATTCTCCCACGCTAGCAAAACCTTTGTGTAGGCTTTTCCATCTATCTTATTCTTCTAGGTTCAAGCCGATTAGTTGGAAAATAATACTAATAATACTTTCTAAGATCATCTAAATGCTGATAAATTACTAGCTAAAGAAAGATCTCGAACACCAAATGCTTCTTAATGTCCGGCAATACGGCTTTCCCAGCAATAGGTCCACTGGTGATCTGTAGTTTATCTCACCGACCAGTGGAACAAGTCTTTACATTGTTTTGGACAAAGTAAGATTGTAACACTTGATATTTCAAAGGTATTTGATAGGGTTTGGCTCCAGGCTCTCTTATAGGAAATGCATTTTTTCAGTATCGATGAATCCAAACTTTTTTTCGAACCGTTCAATACAAATTGCAACGGGTTCAAGCGCGAGTCCCACCAAATAAATGCTTGTGTGCCCCAGGGTTCTGTTTTGTCCCCTATAGTCTTCCTCATTTTTTTAAAGGATCTTTAGTCTGTAAATTTGAATCCAATACATTATTTCGCTGTCTATAGTACCCATAGCTTTAATACTTTCCCAGACTCACATCCCTCCTCTTCGGATGTAGAACAGAAACGGCAAAATATTATATAAAAACCACGACGAGTTTAACGCTATGTAAGTTAATCAAAAGTAATAATGAATATAAAGAAATGTCTTCAATTTGTCCTCTAATTTGCCTATGAGAATTTGTTTGTTTGTGATCTTTTGATTCACATTGAGTTTATGTAAACAAAATTAATGCATAAAATTGTTAACAAGAAAATCGAGGAGAACCAACGAACCGATCAAAAAGTATAAGACAAGTAATTAAGTATTTTTGGTCAAGCTTACATCTGAATATCTGAATATTTATTAGCTATCAGCTACCACCTACCATTAACAATTCACGAGGGAAAAGTCAAGTTACATACGTTGGTTAAGGCGAAGAGTTGGAAAACTAAGAACAGACGTGTAAGAGCGATTAGAATTCGAAGCTTTATACGTCCTAAATTCCAACCACTTAAGTAAGTAGCCGAAACACTGCGCAACCACAAGCATTATGTCGGCTCTTCCTATTATGAATTAAATAAAAAAAATAAAATATATATATGTTATGATTCCACATACGCTAATCACGAGATTTAGCGAAGTAGATTAAGAACAAATCTCATATTTTCTGGTATTAAGGGTAGATAAAACGTTCTATTATTCTACGTATGCATAGGTTAGCATTTCTACCCTAAATTCTATGAAAGTCGAGATTTGTTCTTAATCTGTTTCGCTTAATCTCATGATAAGCGTCAGTGGAATCAGCATATTCAATAAAGAAGAGTTATTGTTCATGAGATTCCTTGTCTTATTTCTTGACTTAAGGCTCTAAAACCTGATTCTGATGTGTGAGGTTGAAGTAGAGTTTCGTTTAATGCCCGTTTGTATTACACTTGCCTATTCATGGGACCTGTCTCTTGTAAGGAACTGAAAAAAATGTACAAGAGTATCAATCTTAAAGTTAGAAGTGGTTTGCAATAAGCCACTCCAATTCGGCTTAAAATTGTTTTTCATCTGATTGCTTTACAAGCAACCCCTAGTTATTGTTGAATTGGAGCTCATTCAGGCTGTTAACAGCTATCGTTGCACTCATGTCTCATATTATTATGAAAAACAGTGTTTTTCTCTGTTGGCTGTTAGTGATTTGTATGGGGGTAGTTAGGAGGCTCGAAAGAGTTTTAAGATCGAAACATGGAGATATGCAAAAAATGGAGATTAACAAAATCGGACTCTTTACAATTACTTCCTCTGGGAAGTTAATAATAAGTCAACTTTAACTAAACGCTAGCAAAGCCGCGGGTACCAGCTAGTTTCAAATAAAGCCAGAATTCTCAAATAAGAAATTAAAAAAAAACGTATTTTTTTTTTTTTTAGTAATTTCAAAATTTTTAAAAAGTCATAAAATCACTCACTTTTAATAAATCTTATAAAAGCCTTGCCCAGTAAATTATTTTTTCTTTAATAAAATTCAAAATATTTGAACAATCTTAGCAATGTCACATTTTGATCATAAAACAAAAATATTCTTACAGAAATTCCAAAACAAAACCTCTTAAAATTCAGATGGGAAAACCCCTTTCCTCTTTTTTGTATGTTTCCTAATCTAAATGAATAATTTGACAGCAAAACAAAAAACTAAATTTATTCGAAAACCCATTTTAACAATTTTGTTGTTTCTAATAATTTGCCTCTATCAAAAAATTGTCTTATTAATAAATTCCCTCATTCATCAACAAACAGCCAGAGGCAGTAGTCGGTAGTGGTCAAAAGAACAGCATAAGTTTTTTTTTTCTATTTTGTGTTTCCAAATTAATGCCGTACAACGCCCACTACTCTACAACTCTCGTCGACCACCTGAAATTTCTAATTATTATTCGCTTAACTTAACCAAAAATAAAGTTAGAAGACAGAAAAAACGAGATCGCTCGCGCGCCTGTCGTCGGATAATTTTGAATAAATTTCAGATTCACTTTTAGCATTCCCTTTTGGCGCTGAGTCAGTGGATGTTGCTTTGTGTCGCGGCTGGCATCTTATTGAAATTAAAAATTTTAACCGCGTAGCATACTACAAAAAGTCATTTGGAAATTTTGGGTACATGTTAGAGGGAACGAAAGACATAAATGTCAGCTGCTGATGAAAGGAGACACATTTTGTTTATACACAAAACTTACGAAATCAGTTCGCTCATGACACAGGTGTGATGCAAACAAGTCAACAACACTTCTTGCATCCAAAAACATTGCGAAATTATTTTAATAGCACGCTCATTTCCTGGATAATTTACACATTTCATGGTATTTTTTTTTGTGTTTCGCATTTTCTCTGCTCACGGAAAGTGTTGTTGATCCTCTGCCTCATTGTCCATGCATCTGTTGGTGTTTGAAAGCTGCCTGGCGAATTTAACAAACAATTCCTCTGGGGCGAGATGGTCATCATCGTAATCATCATGTGGAAAACGACGAAACGCACGACCTCTTGTGACCAAACTATCACTTTCATTCGAGTAAATCACTTTTACTTGCGATTGCAATGACAGCGATAGTAATATGGCCGCAGGAAACAGGAATCAAAAATCTTAATATCCGCTTCATGGCTTGGACATGTGTGCTTTGGGGTTTTAATGCGGTGTGTATTGTCGTTTGGTCTGTTTTCTTTTTTCAGAATTATCGTCGATTAGTATTACATAAGACTCGATAGGTGTTTCGGATACAGTTTGTAAGTCCGCAACATAATGAAAAAGATCTATGGCCAGAGTTCAACATTTTTCTTTCCTCTTGACCAAGAACCAAGAAGAGAACGTCGATGAAACGTCCCTAGAAATTCCTACAAGTTGATTTATTTCCTATTCTTTCCGGAACTTCGTTTGTCGTCTTCATTACTTCCGCACAAATCTACCTATCCTATCATTGTTCATGCCCAAAAGTCATTCCTCTTTGCAACAATGTTGCAAGTTCTTCATCGTAGTCGTCTCTATCCATGCAGCATCATAATTTATCCCCATCAAGACTGTGTATAAAATTCTATGATTTATTGGACGACTTTTGGCAAAGTGTTACAACGGCCGGCGCCGATGCCGCCCGGCAAAGTCGTTCAATCACTAATTTATTTTGCTCTTTGTCTTATGTAAAATGTATCCGAAACACAGCACAAGCCTGAGCTTACCAACCAGAAGCAAAGACGTACGAACGAACGCCTAGGCCCATCGGAACTCTTCAATTTGTGTCTTGTGCCAAAGTAATCAACGTGTAATTAAGTACAGCTGAGGTGTGTAATCGAGCGCGAGATATAAAAATCATAATAAATGCTTGTATATCTTCCCCCAAGGGGGCATTTAAAACGGGGCAATCTGATCGACCGACCAGTCGAGTTGGTTGGTGTGGCAGCACCTGTTCGACTTGAATGTCGAGAGGATTTTTGTTTGGATTTTTCAGTTGGAATACATAACGCTTTGGGGGATGAGGGGGAGAGTTAGTGTCATATTGGTGATAAATGATTGTTAATCTGTATACACTACAGTGCGTTGCAGGTGATTGGGTACAGGAGGATTCTACTAGAACAAAAACAGTTAATATTCTGCATTCAAACGCCCGGATTTGAATAATGAAAGAACTCCTGTTTTGGAAGCGATTCTTGGTCAGAATTTGCCGTCTCATTGACACATTTTATTTATTTTTCAACGAACCTATTTAAGAGCCTCACAGTGTTCACAACCTGCATGTGAAAGACCTGCTTTGTGCGATCCATCAACAGAATAATTTAAAGATAATCCGATAAAATAATTTTTGTTTAATGGCGATGGATGATGATGATGACTGCACAGAGATAAATAAAGTAAAACGTTGATTAAATTTATCGGACTTTCCATTGTTTGTGCGAACAACCAAACAAAACACGTTTTCCTTTTTTTGTAAATCGAAAATACTTTTGTTGAGAGTAATTTTCTTTTGTTGTGATTGTGATTGGAAATTGTTGAAACGTGACAATAGATTTGTGAAACATGTTCCTTCGGAATTTTTTGTTTTGTTGGCAACACAATGTCACAAGAAATAAGACATTTCCAACAAGGAAAGTTGTCAGGTGACAAAATCGATGTCAGAGGTTGTTTTCGATAGTTGTTCGATGGTGGAATATGGCATTGCAGAAAAAATTCACTTTTACTGTTTATTTTCTGTTGTACAAGTGGATTGCTTCACATTCACTTAATTGACTTGTTATTTTTCATCAAATTGTTGACCTAAGGAATCTTGGTAACATTGGGTCAGGTAAATTACAGCATTGATATCTCAATGTGCAATCTCCTGTTGTTCAATAGATTTTCTTAATAAACAGCACTTCAACTTTTATGGAAATTCGAAAGCAGCATCATCTCTCAAATCACGTTTTCTGTTCGCACGATGATCCCTCCTCAATCGGCTGTTGATTGTTGAATTTCACACTTCACACCAATATGGCATCAGTTTATTTCTTTATCGATTGACAATCATCTCAAATTAAAATGTCTACTAAATTCCAATTCCAATTTAAAATGACGCTCAAATAAGCTGAAGACAATACGAGAGTCAACTTTTTATTGAAATAACTTGATGTAAATTCAATTTATCACGTTTATGGTTTCGGAGAAATTACGAATTCCACGTTATAAGAGTCGAACGACAGTCAGTGATTTTAAGAGTTGTGTTTGACCAGAGGTTCCAAGTCAGCTTTTGTGTAGTTTAAAGTGAATAGGTAATCAGAATCACTGAGTAATGCCGTCATCATTTTATAGCAATTTTGGATCTTAATTCAAAACTGCTTATCAGTAGTTGAGGCAACTCATATGATTTGATGTAACAAATAACACTTGGCTAGGTTCTCAATAGGACATTCTAGTACTAAGTAACAAAGTAAGTAAGACGCTGTTGATTGTGTTGGGCTGTAGTTCACAGATTATTTGAATGATATTGAGATATTGGTCTAAAATCGCAGCTCCGAGGAGGCTTACTACCCTCACCAAGGCAGCTTATAACAAAAATTATCATTTGGAACGGCTTGACTGACATGGAAAACTATTTCAAATGAACGAGACGTTGTCTTGCAATATGAGAAAAAAAAGGACTGTTAAAATGACTCTAAAGCCAACCGTTGACCTAAACGTATTATTCAATGATGCCATCATCCATAATCCGTGGGTACATTGTATTTTTGATCCCGTCACAACGGCTAGTATTCTTCTTCCGTTAATACCATCAGTTTAGGTAAGCGAAACCTATTTCATGGACTGGAAGGACGGTGTTAATTCTAAGTTGCAAAAGAGAGGTTACCTTAAAAACTGAAATAACTGGCGTCGTATTACGGTGTTGTACGTTTTTCCGAAATTAATGCCTGCTTTCATTCTCGAATGGATAAAGGTTGAAATTTAGTCTACACTATCATATCAACATCATGCGTATCATTCAGGAGCAGGCAGCTGAATTTCATCACCACTTTACCTCATGTTTGTAGATTTTGAAGGGCCTTTCCCCGGGCAATCCGGGAATGTATTTAACGATCACTTCTTGGAAGAGAATCCTCCTAAAGGCTAAGGCTTTTCAAAAGCTTAGCCATTTAGTCTATGCCGATAATATATATGTATTTCCTGGCATGTAAAATAAGTGGGTTTACCGGGTTGTGTTGTTGACTGCGATTGCTCTAAAGATAAACAACAAAAAGACAAAAAAAAATAATGTACACAAGAAGTTCCACACGTCAACGTAATATTATGAAAGAGACGTCAAACAGTTTAATTGCCTTGGACGTCAAACGCAGAAACAATAAAGGTTGCGCTGCTTTGTCTTTCGTCTCTATCTCCTTACGTACTTAGTTAACATTTTTCCGTGCAACTCTATGACTACGAAATCTGGAAAGCCTCGGCCTTCATGTCGAGAAAGATGAAGGCTTTTGTAAATGTGTAAAGCTGTTATAGTTGACATAAAGAAGTGGAAATGGTAATTGATTGGCAACACACTAAGGAAACTTAACGATAATAAACATCCCTTCGAATAGAATCCTCAGGGTGCACGATGGGTTGGAAGATCAAAGACAACGTGGAGACCAACAGTCTTAGCAGAAGCAGACGCTCAGAGCAGCAGCCCGTGAAGAATGGGGAAGATTTGTTGGCGCCCTATACCCCAACCGAGACATGGTGATGATGATGATGATATTAGCCTGGATTTTAGGTATTCCAATGCCTTAGCTACTAAGTTGTTCAAGTCTAAAGCGACGCGATAGTATGCTACTGACAGCCTGCCAAAAATTCGGGCGGATGCAGTTATCACTATCGAAGTTATATTTGGTTTGAAAAGAAACTATTCGAGAAAGCACTGAGAAAATGAAGGCACTGATAACCAGGCATTCAAAGTATTCTTTGTTCGAGCACAGTACTATACTGAAAATCAATATTTTTGTAAAATGTGTATAGGGTCTTCTAAAGTTGATAGAAGCAATCTTGTTATAGCCCGCTTATTGTCACGATGATGACATAAAAACGTCTGTCAAATTAACTTTGTTCATTTTTTTTAACCCTGTTGGTCCGAACCCCGTTTTATAGGGTTCGCTAGAATAATAAAAATTCAAAGAAATTGTGTTGTTCGAAGAAAATAAAACATTGCCGAATACACTGCATCTCGAATATTGACGTTAAACCAAAGGGTTTTTTTTTCAGAAACCAAGATTTAGATGTTCCTTATTATAAAAGGCTGGGGTGTCCTCAGGGGATCCAGGCTTAACGGCTCGGAACTTCGCTATTTGGGCTTTCCATAGGTTATCAACGGATCTTCCTCCAGCTTTCAACGGTCCTTCGAGCTAATGCACTATAAAAAGATATAGTATTGAAATTCTGGGGCAAAGTTAGCTGGCTAGAACAGAATTCATAGATCCGTCGAAATTCAAATGCTAATCCAACAAGATTGGAACCAAGATATATTCGCGACTTAACTTTTGTTCGTTATTCGCTCTTCATGAGGACCAACGCCATTCTTCCGTCAATACTTCATGGTATCCACCGAAGCATTAGCCGAAAGTTTTGGAATCAATAAAACAAAATTTGAAAATAGGAATTGAATTGTTAGCACAACTTCCATTAGAAATTTCGATTAAAGTTACGTTAACAGAAATGCGTTATTAATGGCTTGATGGAAAGATAAGGAACCAATTTATGTCGCCAGAGTAATATTTCGTTGAAAAGTCTTTGAATCTGCCTTTTCTCAGACTCTTAAAATCCAGGTAACACCTAACTCGAGTGCATTTGGGTTTGAAAATCCAAAGATGAAATCGATCGACCGAGTATTTTAGTTTACAGTAGGCGTTCAAAACATAACTCCATAAGTATCTCCCTTAATATTTTACCGAAATTGGCAGTATAAATAGAAATAGCTTTACTTCAATCCATCAACCTTTTCCAATTCCAGCAAATAAACCAGACCAACGACTATTATTACCATTTCACGGTTATAGTGAATTCATTTGCTATTAGTTTTCCTTAGCACGTCATCGCCATCAGTTCAGAACATGGCCATTATTTCATCTAAAGCGCCCCGTGTCGCGTTGAAAACAGGTGCAGGTGTTGTATACCTATAACTTTTTTGAGTATAGCACATAAAGGCAACTCTTGTCTTCTGTGTCAGTGTTACCCGTTCTCCTAAAGTCAGTAATTGATTGCAGTAAGGTGTTGTTACTTGACGATGATCGAACAAAAACCCGACCAAGGAATTACCTTCTATCGAAGATCAAGGCTAAGACAACCCTGCCCACAGTTTAACTACTTCAAGAGTTGATTGATTATTCGACAAAATTGGTTTTACGAACAACATGAATCTAACGAAGATACCAATTAATTTTTAATGTTGCTAACAATGTCGACCGTGATGGCTGGGAATTGGAAGTTGCAGAAGCAGTTAAGCCCATTCAACCTTTTTTTCCTGTCTGCTTGGAGGTTTATGGGTTTGACTAATTTAAAGAGGAGTCGCTTCTTGCTTGGAGAAGTTACTGGGAGTTGTAGAGAGATTGTCGATTATGGTGAAATGAGTTAATTAAATGGCGCTTGTACTTTTATGGCATGCTTTGGAAATGAAAGCCAATCTAAATTCATCTTGATTATTGGTTTGAAGCTACATACAACCTTGAGCCGTGGGAACTTTGAAATAAAGAAAATCAAAGAGATATTGACGAAAGAAGACGATTCTTTCGTCAATCACAGAGATATTGACGAAAGAAGACGATTCTTTCGTCAATATCTCTTTGATTTTCTTAGTTTCTTTTTTATACCTATTAAAGCGTTGATTTTCTCTGGCGCCTAGTTCCTCCTTTAAATACGAAAAAATATATTTGACGCAATCAATTGCAATAAGTCAACCCGTGCATGCTTTTAAATATCGACATTTGCCAAATCCACGTATTTCCCATTTTCAATCAACAAATAAACGATGCGACGAGATGCGACGCGACATTCACATCGTTCGATCTTTCACATAACTCATCCGCGCCTCTTGAAATTTTGAAATTTGCATAAACTTATGACAGCCTCAGGCAAGCTTGTCATAGTTTTGATTGAAAGAGCGTATCGTCGCATCTCAGCTGTCGCTATCGCCTTGTCGATGAAGCTCTGAGCTGATTGAGTCTTTCATACAAATATGTCTGGCGCTAGATGAGCAGCCTTAGGTGACGTGTGAAATTATTTCTGTAAAAAAAAATAAGCACAAACTGGCAATGGTACTCGAAAACTGTTTGTTGTTTCATGCTGCTTTCAATTCGAAGCAAATTTTAAGGGGATGGTATTGGGCCGGTGATCATTACTGCCATAAGTGAGGCAATACATGGTAATTTTAGGGTTTTTTTTTGTCAATTATATTTTTTTTTTTTTTTGGAATCTAACAGCTGTTTTTCCATTGACATTTTCACAGAAAGTCAAGCACTAGCTATAGTGAATTTGTAGAACGGCGCCTGGCGATACACAAAACAGCAGACAATAGCTCCGATGGATTTGCAGGCCCTAGTGCTGCACCAGCGACAAACAAAACAGCAAGACATATCTCCGTTGCATCTGCAGGGATAAGTTTGACCCCTAGTGGCATGCAAAACAGCAAACAATAACTCCGGTGGGTCTGCAAGTATTAATACGACCCCTGGTGGCTTGCAAAACAACAAGCAATTGCTGTGGTAGATCTGCAGGTCTAAGTGCGGCATCTGGTGGCACACACGACAGAATACTCTGTGGTGAATCGGCAAGAACTAGTTCGGCCCCTGGCGGCACAACAATAGGCTATAGCTCTGGTGTATCTGCAAGTCTTAGTCATGCCCCTGCCGTCACGACAAACAGTAGGAAATATCTCTTGTAGATCTGCAGGTATTGGAACAGTTCCTGTAATTAATTGTGTTCACATACTCGTCTCAACCTTGTGTAAGTTCCTGCGACACTTCTGCGTCATTTTTGTATCGACAACACTCTCCAAACCAAAATTTGTTTTCGTTTAATTTTTTTTAAATATTTCTCACGGTCCATCGGACTGCCAAAATGCTAATCGTCATCGACATCATATTCGTTGCCCAGTCCCCACATAAAGCTAGACATCCGGGGAATCTGAATGTGAGCAGAAAATTCGCGAATACCATTTGTATGACTAATTGGCCATTTGGCGGCAACGACGACGAAGTGGGATTCCATCCCACTCAAAACAACAAAAGGTCTAACTGCCGACAGTGAAATTGACTTTTGCTTTTGTTCGCTGAGATTTTTTTTCTTTCATTTTTTGACAAGTGAAAAAATTTGCATAAATGTTGCTGCAATCTTCTGTTTTTGGTTGATTTGTTGTGGCATGGCACAACAACTGATGTTTTGTTTTTGGTGCTCCTTGGTGTGCGCCATCAGCCAAAAGTAAAACGATTTAATTATCTGCACTGTCTGCACTGCGGAGCGACGACGACAACGCTGCTGGCTGTGCGGGTGTTGAAGACTGTTGATAAATTAATCAGCGAACATTTCGAAACTTTCAAATGGACCGTGATTGTTCGTTGTTGTGGTTTTTGCACGGATGATGGTGTTGTTACGACAGCCGCGGGTTCTGATAGAGAAGGGAAAAATATGTTGGCAGAACGTCAAGACTTAAACAATTTGTCATCGATGAATAAGAGGAAAGCTTGACAAATGCCTTTTTTGTGGTCATGGAGCATTAATCGTTTTTGTCCAAACCACTTTGTAGTTCAATGTTCCATGAACGTTTTCAAGACAAGATCCTCAATGGGAGAAAAACCTGCCATTTCCTTGTTTCAAAAAGGATTCTTTTCGAATGCGGAAATGAACTCACTTCTATTTTCAAAAAAATGAAACGTATTTTTCCATTTCTTTTGTTGTCAGTGCTCTTTTGTCGAAAAGGCACTGAAGCAAAAACAAAACCCTCAGTTGTAACAAACGATGCCAAAAAAGTAAGATTCAAATGCATTTCCTTAGATTTTTACCTTGCGACGACATTACCTCCGACACCGCCAAAAACCTTCGTCGATGTCGGACCACTGTCGATGTTTTGTTCCTTTAACCCTGTTTGCAACCTCGCTTCGTTGATGGATAAATAAAACTTATAAATTGGCACGTTTGCACGTTTCTTCCTCTCTTTACTTCATCTCAAATGAAAAAAAAAATCCAAAGGTATAAGATATGCCTGTTAGTGCTGTTAATGTGTTTTTGTTTTCCTTTTTAAAACTGAACCCTAAAGTGTCTCACTATTTGACAATGCGACAGAGCGAGCAGCTTGTTGTCGTTTCTGCTGTCGTCGGCTATGTCTACGGCATCTCGCTGACAGACTACACAAAAGTTCACATAGAAAACACACCTTAAGTAGAGCACAAAGTATTACTTTTTTAGATTTGCTTTTTGGTCTTAAAAGATATGTTTAACAGTTATCGCAGAACTCCACCTGGAGATCAGTTTACCTTCTCCATTCTGAAACAATGACGGCGACGCCAATCTGAATCTAGTAACAAAGTCGCTGTTGCCAACTTCCTTTAATTCGTTTTAGCTGAAAACTGAGGTAATAATTCCTCTAAAGCAAGCTCCTTAACTGCCTCGGTATTAGCTGCTTCAAAACCGGTAGTTCTATTCTATGTGCTGAACTGATAAAGACAGTTTGTTAAGCCCTCGCGTTTGCTTGAAACCTATTATGTTTCGAAAGTTCTTCAATCAATGAGAAGGACGGAAACAGAGCTCGGGACTCTCAGTTCAGACATTCTTACAAAAGTTCTTTGCTGATAGATGCTGTCAGGAAGGCTTTGAAGTCTACTTTCACCCATACTTGGATGATCTGATGCTAATGCATGCAGTTTTAAGTACCATTCCCTCCATAGTTTATCGTTCTTCCACCCCACCCACTGACTGCTGAGTGAGGTTCCGACCGGTCAGGACTTTCCTTTCTTGCTCGTTTTGTTTGCACTACATATTGCTCATCTGATTGCTATTGGAAGTGTAGTGTATTGTAACGGAAGTAGACTTCATGAAGAGGAATGAAACCTTCAGCAGCACTATAAAGAAATGTAGATGCCAAGAAAAAGCAAGTGTTAATAGCCCTTGGTAGCACTGAAACAGCAGGCAAAAGGTCTGGTCGATCTGTAGGTATTATAGAACAACCACTGGTGGCACACGAAACAGCAGGTGTTAATACCCCTTGGTAGCACTGATAGATCCGGCAAAAGCCCTGGTCGATCTGCAGTAAAATGCAGCCCCGGTGGCACTCGCAACAGCAGGTATGATTAGGGCCCTGTTAGCACTGAAACAACAGGCGATTGATTGCTCTGGTGAATCTGCAGGTACTAATACGGCCCTGGTGACACACAGAATAGCAGGTTTGATAATGGATCCTGGTAGCACTGGAACAGCAGCAAAAGCCCTGGTCGATCTGCAGGTACGAATGCAGCTCCCGGTGGCACTCTCAAGAGCAGGTGTTAGTGGCACCTGATAGCACTGCAGGCGATTGCTCTGGTCAATTTGCAGGTACGAGTATGGCCCCTGGCTGAACGCGAACAGTAGGATTTATAATGGCCCCTGGTAGCACAACGCATACAATCTATCATTGAATCCCCTCACCATTGTTGGGGGAAAGCTTCAATTACCTTCTCCGTGCTACTGCTCACTACCGACTGACTAGCAAAATTATTCTTCTCGATGAAGGCTAGCTGGTAGCAGAATCTTATCAAATAAACCTCTGGTCCTACTCCAACTGTATCGAGGACATACTTTACTTTCGCTATTATCCAATCTTGTGCTATTCAGAAGCCGTAATTTATTTTTACTTTGTCAAAAAGTCCTCTTGCAAAAACTTGTCGGTTTCAACTGTAGAGCTGTGTGTTGGCAACCATAAAGTGTACTATTGCAAACACAAAACCATCAAGAGGTTAAAAGGTGATGACAAAAACAAATATATAAACAAACCAACATGCACTATAAATGAGGGAAGTCAAACTTGCGGTGCTGCAACTCCCAAGAACATGCCCACATTTTGCCCAACGAAGGTGTACCTACATTTCGATTGTTACAAAAGTTGCTGCCTGCCTCTAGACAACCTATCTAGCTTATGTCTTAAAATAAAGCACAACAAACTCTTCTGTCGGGTGCATGAACGTTACGGAAGGACTTTTCTCCTGTTCTGTCTTTCTTCTCTCTACAAAAAAGGAAAACAAAAAAAGTTCCCAATAAGCCTTCGAACAAACAAAAAGTTTTGTTTGCTTTGAATTCAAAGGATTATGCAATTATGGCAACAAAATAGGTCTGAGGAAATTTCCATAAAGATATTGCAAAAAAGGGTCGACTTTTCATTCTCTTGCAATCACTTCAATTGAATTGAATTGAATTGACTGTGGGAAAAACTGTCGATTTCAACATCATGTTATCGAGCCAGACTGTCATCGAAAGAATCTCTAACCCTTGCGGCAATAAATCAATATGTATAAATGTTGTCAACTCTTATCGGCCCTTGGAATTTCTAACACTCCCAACTTCCCAAAAAAAGCAAACAAAAAGTCTGCAAATGTTCACACTTGACTTCAGTTAAGCTTGTTTTTGTTTCTGTTATCGATTATCGAAAAAAAGGAAGCAATTCTGCTTCTGACACTTTTGGTAAATAGCGTTTTGGTAAATTTTGTTCACGTCAATGATTTTCCTTATGTTGTTGCTCTCTCCCGAAAGGGATAAGGAGAAGAACCCTTTGAATGATGAACAGCTTTATAATGCAATATGAGAACTTGTACCTCCGCCAGGCAGGAACAAGTGGTGTCATTGCCTTTATTAACGTAAGAACTCTATAAGGAGTGAGTAGTCGCATATCGTATCTTAGCGTCGTTACTGTGGGTGTATGACTTAAGATGATAAAGTGTCTCGACTGTTTTCAGTTGAAGGTGTAGAAGTTGGAAGTAATCGGATTTATGTTTGTGGAGGAGTTTGTTATTCCTGTCTTCCGTTTAGGATGTGGCAAGGTATTTTGGCGGGAAGAGGAAATTTGAGAATGCCGAGAATGAAAGGAAATTGTGTATTCGAATGCAAGTCTTCAAGGATTAGCTATGCGGTGGCGGTGGTGATGGCGGACGGAAATGAAGATATGGTAATTTTTCAAAAACATTGCTGTCACTTGAAAAATGAGTAAGAAGAGACGGTTGTAGTTCTTGAATTCATCATCTTAGCTCTGAGGACTTATTTCCGGATGAAGAAGTTTTAAACAGATATGCTTCTGTAAACGAACGTCTAGAGAAGAAATTATTAGGAAGTGTTGGTGGTTTATTGTATTCCTTGTATTGAAAAGATGAACAGATTTTTCTCTTAGCTAAGCCGCAGGAAACAACAGAAGAGACAAATGTTAATATATAATCGTCGAAATCTTACTTGAGTGCAAATTAATTTAATAATGAATTAGTGTTTTTGAATTGACGCCAAATTTTTTGTCATGCAACAACAGATTAATAAATTTCGCTTTTGTTCTTCTGTGGTCTTTATTTTAATCGAAAAAATATTTTACTGTCACTTAAAAGTTGGGCAACAAAAAATAATTGCATTGTGGTGAAATCAGACTTCAGGAATATACCACTTTGTTGTGTATGACTGTCTGAGGTCTATTAAATTCGTCGTTTCTGAATCACACAATGCAGAGGATATTACGACGTTGATTTCTCAAATTAAGATGACATCTGAAAGCAAAAGTATCAGCGGACCGTATTGTGATGCCTGTGGCCTAATGGTTGAGTACTTTGATCAACACTCTATGGGGGCTTACTAGAGAATTCAGATTGTTTTACCGAGCAACAGTTTCGACGTATGGTATGGTTTCAGAGTCACAGATTGCTTTCTCATAGGTCAGGTTAAAGCAGGGGCAGGGCGAAAAATATTGACGGGTCTGAATCGTTGTTCATGGCTATTCCTAAACCTACATATACTGGGGTACGTAATTCTCTCATGGCTACGCTGTCATAGGAAGGTCTTAAGCCTAGGAACAGATGGATTGTTGGGGTATTTCATTCTAGACAACATTTTCCATCATCTGCTAATCCGATCTCTGTGACTTATATCTTAGATGGAGTAAACAGTTCTTATAACATGCCTCAACGCAGTTCGTAGCAGTGTAGCAAAACTTGCGAGTGAACTTGGTGAACAGAGTACTAACTACACCAAGGGTAGATTTTGTCAAAATAACTGCCTTTAAGTTGTGATCGTTGTCATAGGAAATATCAATATTGCGAGCCCTTCTCCTATGTTGATGACACAAGTTTTCGTTGTTAGGCTTAGGGCCTAGGCTCACGGAGGATCTAGGTTTTGATGCTATGCTCGAATAACTCTTACAACACCTCTGGAGAAACCTTTTGACGTCATGCCAGCTATCGAATAAATTTGGAACAGTATCGCCAAATACTTGGAATCGTTAAGTCGTACAACTACCGTTCTTTGAGTGCCAAAAATTCACTCCCGATGTTTAGGTATGGAAAGTTGCAAGGTTTGAGCGGTCGATTTAATATCTTGAGTTCCGGATGTTTGATCTTTCTTCACAATCTGGTGCTTGTAGATGTCATGTTTGTTTGGACTCCATGTTTTTTTTTTTCCAAAGAGAAATTAACTCTAAGATGAGAACACAAGACTACCCTAGTTTAATCGTAAAAGACTGGGGTGCCCGGAATTTCGAAGAACGAACGTTCTAATAAGCCATGATTGAGAGAAGGCGGTGTTCCCGCTTTAGGGCATCAGCAACAATCTCAAGGAACGGCAAACCGACACTGAGCTAGTGGTGAGGGTCCGAAATTTCGCGATTTCGCTATCATGCATTATCTTCCCTTACCTTACAACAGCAGTGGATGTTTTCAACTCACGAATTAGCTCCAAAATTAAATTAAATCTACTCAATTCGTCCGCGTTGATGGATTGCCTGGAAGAAATCGTCGGTTACTTTACTGATGAACTTGTAGCGATCGCAGAGTTTTCTCAAAAGCTGGAAGTCTGTTTCTAGACTTCTGAAGTGCTGGATTGTGCTATTCTTTAGTGTCGGATAGAAGATTTTGAGAAAAAAAAAATCATTCGCTTTGACCGATGCGGTGTAGGAAGGTAAATGGCAAACTTATGACTATCAGTACAACTATTTATCGTCCATCCTTTAAGATGATACTTTTTTTAGATTTAGCAGATATTAAACATTCTCTTCTGTTGGGTGCCCGATAACAGAAACATTCATGGACAATGTTAATCTGATGAACACACCATATTTTACCTGCATACTATTTTTTTTAACAAGAGGCCTTAACACGGCCTCTCGCTAAGTTTGCGGCTTGATTTTAGAACTAGTGTAAAAAACATTATACAAATTGAAAATCCATAACAATTTGTGTTCATGTTCATAGAAACCCATTATTTATTAACAAACAGATTGTCAAACCTTTTAACATGACAATCTTTTTTTTTACTTTCATCAACTATTCTATCAAGCACAGAAATTGTCTATCCCAAGTGACATGGGTAGCATAAAAAGACTAGAAAAAATGTATTCAATCTCAATTTTTTTGTCTAACAAACTCCACTACACTTCGGCCGATATTGAGTTTTGCTTCACCAGCAAGTCCATCAAGCAAAGTATCTTAAAGGTCTTAGAATTCCTATTTATAAAGAAAAACATCTTGTGAAACTCAAAAGACGCACGTGCTTAAAGTGATCATCAAAAACAATTCAGGCGGTCGACCGTGCCGTGCCGTCTTCGTCGATGGTTGCTTGTCTCATCCTTCATCGACCTTCTTATCTCCGATACTTTCAAAGCTTCCATCTATGAAATAAATCCTTGATTTCAGTCCTTTTGCTTCACGTCTTGTCGTCGTCGTTCAGTGTCATCATCATTTTCTTCTGCTTGTCAAGATTGGAGGCAGCTTGGAGCTATGAAAGGAGACAATCTGCACTCGAGGAATTTCAATAAATTCCAAATTGATTACTTCAATCGATGATGATGTGGAGTGTGTGCATCGACGAGTGGAACTATACAATATCATTGCCTTTTCTAAATCTATTCAATGAAAAATGAGACAAAGTTCGATGGAAAAAACTTGTGTAGAAACGATAACAATCAATCATATCACAGAATTCATCGGAAATCGGATCTCTATTGTCAATTGCATTTGCAACGAAATAGTTTATTTCGATATTCTTGTTATACGTTTTTTGTTAAGTGGAATTCGCTGGAAGGGTGGGTGAATTTGAAGTATAGGTAAGTCCCAGCATATGTGCAAATATAGGAATTGTTTTTTCATGCCAATTATGGCACAGTATTATTGGCAAAATTTAGTTTGCCATCAGCATCATCTTTAATCGTAATACAATACCAACCTGAATGAATTTGCCTTTCTCAAACTTCCTTCAGCTTTCAGGACTAAAATAACAAAAACCTCATTCACCATTTCCAACTAAAAGCTTTCATCTGAAATGTCATCATGTCACATTCACCTCTAACACGTTTTCTCTTCCTTTCGAAAAAGTTTGCAATTAAACCTGAACACATTTCTTTCTATTGTCCTTTTTGATCCTTCTCCTTAATTTTTTTTTTCTTAGCAAAGTTAATTTCCAACAATGAACAGAAAGCGTTAAAAAAAAGTGTCAAAGTTCACATTAAAAGTGTTCACATTATAATTTTTTTGTTTTCATCCGAATCTTCGTTGCCACTCCTCAGCCGCCGAGAAAAACCTTGTCCAATATAATAATAGGCACTGAGAAGCAATGAAAGCGACTGCCTACATTAAGGAAAATAGTGTAAAGAAGGAAAAAACGAAAATAAAAGAATCCTAGCAACCAACCCTTGCCTTTGAATTACAATTTACAAAATGACAATCAGCTTGACACTTGGCATTTGGAGTTGTTGTCCCAAGACCAATATACTCCCGCTTCCGCAACGCAACGTAGAAGACTCGTCGACGACCGCCGTTTGATAAAAATAGGGATTCTTGTCTGTTTTTGAAATTACCAAGGACAATAAGGAAGATGTTTGAACACGACATGTGTAATTTAACAAAAACAAAAACAGACGTCTGACGAACAAAAAACAATATTTGTATAAGTCTCCCACGACCGGCATACACGGATAAATAAGAAAATGTCCTCCTACTGAGTGCCGGATATGAGTTTAGTAAAAATCCGGATATAAGAGCCAGAGATTTGAGTTGACTTGCGTTGTCATGGTAGTCGTAGTGACGGTCGTCTCTTGGGTGGGCTAGATGTGTGGTGTTCATCGCTGTGTCTCCGCTTGTATCCACCTGGGTGCTAGTGATTACAGAGAATAAACATTCATCAAGAGGGAGTTGCATATTCTGGGGATTTGGGTTGTATTTCGTGCCATTGATATGTAAAATACAAAAGCGAAAATTGAACCATGTAATGGAAGAATTGCATTTGACCAGAGCCAGAAACAAAGTAGTGCTATAGCCTGTCGATATTTTTATAATACTGCTCAGTTTTGAGATCAATCCAAACAGCAGTTTCAAGGTAGGAATTAACACTCAACACTGGAACATGCTTATTGATGGGCTCGTGCTTCTAGATGCTTAGCTGGGACTCTAAAAGAGTAGGCGTGTTTTTGATGTAGGCAACATTAACTTTTGCAATGTTGAAACATTTTGTCCACCTCCTACCGTCCTAATTGCCGCCAGGATCTCAGAAGGTCATACAGTAGTGTAAAACCTTATACCGTGTTCGGTACCCGATAATGATCGAGAGCGTGCAACTAACAGGGGTGTTCTGTTTCATGATACACCTGATTTTTAGCCGCCTCTGCGAAGTGCCATCAAAGGCTTTGTTCCTTTTGATATATGTATCTGAGCTCGAGCCAGTTGCATTAATGGCACTATCTGTAACGGCACCTGGGGCTTGCCCTATTGAGTTCAATACCAAAAGAGTGGTACCTCGGTTCTGCTGTTCAGAGTGCCACCACGGGCATTGTACGCGATGCATTAAAGCTCCCAAGTGTATTGAATATCACCATAGAGTCTTACCTGATGATGCACTCCAAATTCGATTGGCTATGCTCAGTGCCAGCAGCGGGTGTTGTGCCCTTTGATATATCCTGTTGAAGACACATTCCATGATCTGATCAAACTTTGTCCTGCTGCGATGTGTGCACTTGGTAACCGATTCTCAACGAAGCATTGGGTATCAACGGAGCTTCCACCGGCTTTCAACGGTCCTTTAACCGGCTCTCAAGAAGGGTCTCCTTGAGTCATCAACGGCCTTGACCCAATTTATGAACGAAGTTTCCTCCGGCTTTCAACGGCGATTAACAACCGGTGTTTTAACGGACAGGTCCTGGAGAACCTATAATTTGAACGAATGATCGGTTTCCGTAAATTAGGAGGTATGAAGTGTTACAGCACTAACGGAGAAATAATTGTTCCTTTGTTGACATCATGTTCAGTATTTTGTGATTCACTTCTAGTCTCAGTCACAGCTGCAGTCAACTTAACTTCCGTGACTATTTCCAACTAGCATACCGAGCCCCCACATCGAGATGCTATTCAACTTAAACCTAGAATTTGCATAAGAAGGACAGTCCATTATGCCTTGTCTGACTCTGAAGAATGAAGCACGTAGGACACGTTAAGCATTCAATGAGTTCAATAAATCTCATCGTCTCTACATGTTGATGATTTTGTTTAAACACAAAAAACCGATTTACATTCAGTGCGGCACAAAAGCACACAGTCCTTTATGATGATTATCAACCTGTCACAAAATGGGTAGGGCAGGGCACTACACTTGCAAATGGAACATGGACAAATGATGCAGCCAATAAACTATTAAATTTTATTTTATGCATCTTAACGGCGGCGCTCAGATTTGACTTTGATGGATATCGCAAAATGGTCAACGAAATTCTTGAAGGTTTCTTCGGAATGGCTTTTTCACGTGCTGGGTTTTTATTCTAAAGTCGTTGTCATCGTCGGTTACATGTAATTTGTTTAACTGTCGTTCAACGAAGTCAAAAATAAATGCACCACTTAATCGATTTACAAGAAAGATTATTGTCTGCCTTCAGGGCCTCGGAGATATCCCAGAATCAGATAAAAGAACAAAATAAATGAAAATCCATTATTTGTCAAAAATTTTGTATCTTGAGTTTGTAATTTTGTTGAAGACGAGTCTTTCAAAATTAATGATACTCTATACGTTCTACGATGAAGATAATATGATATTACATTCAGCTTCCTTGGGGCAGGTTAGGCTCCTTTGCTCCTTTGATGAATGACGAAAATTGAATTTACATTGTCCTGGACTTGAGTTAAAATTAAGTTTTATTCCCAAGGACGTGATGGGAGTACATCAAGTTGATTTTATGATTCTGTTTTCTTCGGTTTTCATACAACTAACATTGCTACAAAAGTTTTTGGTGTATGTTGTTTTAAGCTGATGACATTTGAAAGATAAATATTTGAATGCTTCTTCCGACAAAGAACAAAAAACGAACAGAGATTGATGAACATTCTTGAGCAAAAGTGAAGTTGGAAGAAAAAAGGACATGCAATTTTGTTATTAAGTGAATTGTGGGATGTGAGTCTAGACAGGATAATTTTTCATTTCAAACCAGCAGGGAATACAGAATTTAAAAACAAAACAAATGTAGACATTGCATGTGGATTTCAATTTGAGAACAATATTGTTCGTGTCGTTGGAGGTAGGAGTGATGTTAAATATTTGATTTGCATGAAAATGGAAAGCTTTTTAAGTGTTACCGGTAAACCTTCCTGTTCGTAATTTTCATGAAAAAAGAAAGTGCTTTAGGGTCCTTACAGGGTTATCCAAAAACAGTGTCCTTGAAATGAATTTTTATTAGATCCTGAATGATGAGTTTGTTGTAAGATAAAGCTTTGTAAATTCAAGGAGATCCGCTACAACTCAATTATTTATTTTGCTCAGAGAAGCAGCAAGTAAAACTCTGTTTGATTTCAGTACTAGAGTTTGCTAACCTTACTGCTATAACGAAGCGTTATCGAAAAGAATAAATAGACAACGACCCCCTATATGTACCCCCTAAACTATTTCCGCTCCTGGAAATTACTGAACAAAACAAAGATATCGCAACAACCGAAAACACCGAATACAACAATTAGGAAACATCAACTATCAACACGATATCAATTTCTTTGTGTGCGATATAATTCGAACTCAGCACCGAGCGAAGAATGTATAAGATTAAGAGGAAGTATTTTCGCAATCGAAAATCAGTTTCTGCTCCGCTTTGGTAGAGTTCACATCGTGCAGAAGAAAAAGCCTGAGAGATTTGCGTTCGCAACCACATATTTCTTCAAAATATGTATCCAACCGATAGGGGCTTCTCTTCCATCTGAATATTTTTGGAGACCGGTTATTTGTTATATCCCAAACAGGAGCTCAGCCGTTCATTTCACGGGTTTGACCGTGATCTAATTTAAATATAGACTTAGTTAAATTTTTTATCCATTGGATGGATCGAAGACAGGGTGAAAGCAAGCCACGGTTTGTTCAGCGGTAACACTGACAGTAGAAAATTCAGACGATTCATTGATGAGGTGAGCCGCGTTTATCCCGAGACCGAACGGAGATCAGAGAAACAGTTTGTCTTCGCTGTGGTATTATAAGTTAAATCTTTGTAAAATAAACTAATATAAAACTCTGTAGTTGGTCGAGTTATTTAATTTGACGTTATGTGCCTAGTCGAGACCAAGGGCAGCCCAAGCATACCTCAGCCTTAGAAAACAAGCATCACACTGTAGTGCCGAGATAGACGAAGTCCCATTGATCCCTAAACCCATCTTTTTCAATTTTCTGTTAAAGCTCCAAAGCAAACTTATTTGTAAAGGGTTTTTCAATAGGGACGCTACAAAAGTAGACCGGTAGGGGCAGCAAACGACGCTCTCTTGACATTTCTCTTCAGTAAGGTTTGCCATTTCATCATGGAAAGGTATCCAACAACGAGTCGAAATTATTAAAATTTACTACCGAAATTCGGAGTCAGTGGTCAACACTTTAAGAGCGCTACGTACAATTTATGGTCGTCATAATCGTCCTACCAGATCAACAATTGAGCGTCTAGTGGAAAAATTTGAATCCACAGGCTCAGTACAAAATGTTCCCGTGCCAGTGAGACAAAGAAGTGCCCGTAATGTCGAGAATATTGCTGCCGCTAGCGCATCAATTGCGGAAGACCCAAATCAGTCTCTCACACGTCGTTCTCAAGCGTTGGGCATCTCTGTGACGTCGTTGTGGCGAATTTCGCGAAAAAATCTTGGCCTACATCCTTACAAGATCAAATTGACGCAAGAACTGAAGCCGCTTGATCACCAGAAGCGTCGTATGTTCGTGAATTGGGCTGAGCAACAACTTGAAAATGATCCGGATTTTCATCGAAAAATCATCTTCAGCGATGAAGCTCATTTCTGGCTGGATGGCTTCGTCAATAAGCAAAATATGCGTTATTGGTCAGGCAGCAATCCACATGTGCTTCACGAGGCACCATTACATCCCGAAAAAATCACTGTTTGGTGCGGTTTACATGCTGGTGGTGTCATTGGGCCGTACTTCTTCCGTGATGATCAAGACCGGCACGTTACTGTGAATGGGAATCGCTACCGCTCAATGCTAACCGATTATTTTTGGAATGAATTGGATGATATGGACTTGGACGATATGTGGTTTCAACAGGACGGTGCCACATGTCACACAGCGGGCCAAACAATCGAATTATTGAGAACGAAGTTCGATGAGCGCATTATCTCCAGAAATGGACCTGTGAATTGGCCGCCTCGTTCATGCGATTTAACGCCGCGCCGTTAGACTATTTCCCGTGAGGCTACGTCAAGTCTATGGTTTATGCCAACAAGCCAGCGACGATTGATGAATTTCGAACGTGAAATTGCAGCAGTATCGGCCGATTCATGCTTGAAAACCGTCGAAAATTGGGTTCAGCGTCTGGACTTCTGCAAGCGTCCCTATTGAAAAACCCTTTAGCTGTGTTTTCCTATTAAAAATCGTTAGAGTTTTCGAGTAATCTGATGTATTAGTGAGTTCTCCATCATCAGCTCAACACACACTTTCCAAGAGCTTGATTTGTCTTGAAATAGTGCTTCTCAACTAAGCCATTCGGAATCGGGAGAAAATTTTAGGTCTCCTAAATTCCTTATACGCACCCAAAGAATTATTGAAGAAGGTAAGCTGAAGGAAGGCGAGATAGCTTTGTTCGAAGTTATTGTTATTACGAATTCTCTGAAATCACAAACTTTCAACAAGCTGTCACTTTTGAAACTGTCAGCTTTTGAAATTTGACTAAAACATAACTGCATAATGGAAAGTCTAAAGGCTTTTAGAGGCCGACCGTTCGATCAAGAGTAGCGTCGATTATTCACTGATTTTTATCAGCAGGACTGTCACATTTGGGGCTGAAAGAATCCAAGAACGGTTTTTGAAAAGTCTTCTCTTATGTCTGGCAGTATGGCTTTAATAGCGGCTTGAATATCGGCAACCAATATTTGTTTATCGGCATATAGTCCTAATCTCCGTAGTTAATAGAGAGTTAAAGCTTCACGTTATGTGAGCCTTAGAGGTAGGTACAGAAAAAAAGTTTCTCAATAACATGTTACGACAAATATTTTCCAAGAAGCTGTTTACATCATTTCAAATTAAATAAGGCATTTGCATAATCATAATCAATAGCTGGCTGTCCCACAAACTTATGAATGTAAATAAGACATCAATACTGACTGTACGTCCTTATTCTCCTAAAACAACCACAGGCTGCCTAATAAAATATTTAAATTAATCTTGTTTGCTTGGCTTCTTATAGGGTGTAAGGATTTCTACATGCCCTCGTTCTAATACCTTGCAAACCTTAGGCTCAACCATGAGTTACATTATTTAATACCAACAAGCTTGTACCATGTAATCCGAGATATAATTCCGAAATCCCCATTTGCCTTCCTTAAATCCCAACTCAAGAACAACATTCAACAATAATAATCCAAATAAATGTCATCGAATGCCACAAACCTATAACCAAACCCATCACCACCCATTTGCCCTCTATCAACAGACATTCAATGTCCCTCCAATCCAATTGAACTTAACTTCTCTATCACCTGTTGACAACAACTCTCAGGTACTACATTCAAAGCAAGAAAATCGCATGCAACAAAGCCATTTAAGTGGCTGGCATTTTTTACAACCTTTGGTGCAAGGTCGTCATCGGGCGGTTGTTCTTTTCATCCTGTCCGCTCCCAACTGGGCCTTACAATTTTTTACTCCGCACAACATTGCACACTGGCCATTAAACATTTACTCACTATTCACACGTAAACGTTACTTGCCCAGTCAGCGAGAAAATCTTTTCTTATTGTCTCTGTTCGCTCTCTAGGGCAAGCAATCTACAAACATCTAGTCGGAGACTGATGAACGTGGTTCATCACTGTCCTTCTAGCTGACTTTGACAGATAGTTTAAGTGATGGCTACTGGTCTTATGTTATCGTTTTGCAAAAAAAAACTATTTACTTCTCTTTCATAAAAAGGCTCTTTGACGAGCTGAAAGTTTTTGTAGTAATTTATAAACATTTGCTCTTTTTTGTTGTGTCTTTTCAGCTTTATGGGTGTTTGCGTTCAGGAGGGACAACTCCATGCACTGACCGAGTACATTAATTGTGGTTCCTTGGAGCAATTATTAGCTAATAAGAATGAAGTATTAAGTCCTTCCCATAAAATAAGACTGGCGCTTGGAATTGCCAAAGGCATGCAGTATTTGCATGACGCTGGTATTTTTCACAGAGATCTAACTAGTAAGGTAAGTTGTTTTTAATTGCACAACATTTATCATTTTGTTGCTTATTTAATTGGATGCTGAAGTGTTTTGTTATAAAAGTTATAAGTGTAAACAAATGTTAAGGCTTTAGTGAATGAGCATTTCCATTCCGAACATTTCCAAAAGCATTGTTGCAAGTTGCAGGTTCGGTGTCTAGGTTGAAGATATTGTTAGAAAAATGTCCACCCTATGACTTGTGTATATCAAACCCATACAGGCAGCTATCAGCGAAGCAAAACGAAGCGAAATATATGAAATTGGACAATTTTCATGGTCGCCATCGTTACACTGTGAGCAAAAACTATGTGTGGCTGCAATGTTGCCGAGTAAGTATCAATCCACCAACATCAATTCGTCATCGATCTCAGTTTAGCAGTTTGAAAGGCAGAGCCACACACACCAAAAGATTCTCCAAGTCTCTAAGTGTTGCTCATAAAGTTCACTGATGACGGTGTTGGTTGTTCTTTTTGGGTAGATTATGGCTCCCGTGGCGGCTTTTGTTTATTATTCAGTTGTTGATGTCAAATCATCATGGCAAGTTACACGATTGAAGAGCACGTTCAAATGATAAAACTTTGTTATCAAAATAAGTGTTCGTTAACGGAAACTTGCGTGAATTGCGCCCATTTTACTCGTTCTGGCTCTTCACAATCGACTCTTCAACATTTGGTGATCAAATTTGTGACGACTGTTTCAGTAAACAAACAGCCAACACCCATACGTTCAAGGAACGCAAGATCGGCCAAGAACATCGCCGCGGTCCGTGAAAGTGTACAGCAGAACCTGAGGCAATGTATACCTTGCCGTGCACAAGAACTCGGCCTACAGTCCTACACCCGTACAAGATCCAACTGACCCAAGAGCTCAAAGGTCATGACATGACCATAGACAAAACCGTTTGTTCGCTGACTGGGTTTCGAATCACATCTATCCGCCCTTATTGAAAAACTCTTTACTTTGTTTTCCCTCACATAGCATAAGGTCCATCTTTGCGTCTTCCGTTTGGTTGTTCTTAAACGCGATGTGTTTTCCAATTTTGTCAATATTGTCCGCGTAGGAAAGCAGTTGGACAGATTTTTGAATAAATAATCGGCTTCCATTTTTGACCTGTGAGTTTCGCACAATGCCTTCAGTAATGCATAATGGGACGTGATCTAGTATGAAGCTATTTTTGGCATCAAACGATATTGGTGAGGGAATAAATTGGTCCAGAACCGGGCTCTCCATTGCAATCGGTCTCCCAGTTTCTTTCAAGCAGAGGTCAATGCGATAAGCAAATGTGTAGAACTCAATCTCGAAATGAATCACCGTAACAAAAATATTGCCATATACCTATGTTAGATCGTCAGGCAGCCCTCAAAACGTTAAACTCCGTTCTGGGAAATAAGGAGGCAGATATACTGGCAAAGACAGGCGCGATGACTCCGTCCTACTATATTTTAGGCAAAGGCTAATACACCTAGATCATAACCAGATTGCGGAAAAAGATCTTCCATCCGTATTAGTAGCTTACTCAAATTCTTAAATTCCTTAGGAATATCAGGTTACAGGATTAGCTTCAAACTACAGCTCATCAGCTAATTAAGGGGGCAAAGTAGATCTTTAAGTCGTAGTGTACCTAAGCCCTATCTTAATTCATTCATTCATTCAGAGGCTTTTATCAAATTTGTAGACATACCAACACTAGCTCTACCTACTCCAATTACTGGTAATACTGGTACAACTTCGCGTACTTCTAAGGTGAAGTTGTTGAAAAGCGTATACGCACTTATGAAAGACGCGCTGGGGCCCGCTGTCCAAAAGAGTTCGAAGTGAAAGATCGTTGACAACAGTTTGAAGATTATCGTGCAGCATAGTGTTTTGCTTCAAGCAGGAGTACTCGGAAAGACATTGTTTCTGCACCTGGCTAAGCTTCAAACAGTTTTTGCTTAGTCTTGGTTGCATCACGAATTCAGTCTCTGACCTTACGTTTGGAAGTGCTTGTCAGGGCATCTTACACTTCGATCGATATTCTCTTAATGGCTGTGAGCTTGTGATTGGATCCAATGTCCAATCGTCCCACTGGTTTGTTGCTTCAATGCTCGAAGAGTTTTGGTTACGACATCGAAAATGTTTCGTAAAACTCTAGACAATTCGGTTTTAGTGGCAGGTATTTTAACTATATCTCGTAGGAATTGCTTAACGAGCTTACGAGTGTTGTCATACCTAGACTGCAGCATATCCCGATCAGCCTGATAATTTTGTTGCTGACTTGTTTAATTCTCAACACATGTTACAACAAATGTTAACCCAGAGATGCAATCGTTATTCATTAGATAGGGAGACATCTTGAATAACGCAACTCGTAAACATATCTTCGAAGTTCAGCACATACCGAACGTGCCGTCAAAAATTTATAATTGCAGCTTTGGCAAACTGGAAACGATTAATCGATATGTCAATTGTATCATAAGATCGAATCATTGAGCTCTTCTAGCGTTTCGCAATAAAAAAAAAAAAAAAAAAAAAAATGGCGCGACAGCTCTTGAAGAGCCAAGGCCTATAAGTGGCTTACTCTCATCAACAATTCTCTAGGTGCGTGTGAAGAATTGAGGGGACCTACAATTTAACGCCGATTCGGAACGGCAAAGTTGAGGAGCACTTTTTCATGACAGATGATACTCTTGGAAGTTTTGTCAGTTCTTCGCAAGAGGCAGTGTCAGTGAATGATGAAATAAAAACTAGGGGTACGAGTAAGATTCGAACGCACGACGTTCTGCTTAGCAGCCAACGCACCTAACCACTAAGCTAGCGTTTCGGACCTCGACTGAACCGTTCAAAGTGGAGAACATCTTGTAATTTTTTTTTACAGCACTCGGTTACCTCAATTGAAACTATGGAGTCGCGAACATAGTCGAACTTCACACAATAATCTTCAAGCGGTATCCAATTTCTTCTTCTTCGCTTCTTTTTCGGCCAGCGCCGTTCTATGAGAGAATGTCCAGAGAAATGTTCGAAACTCGCAAAACATAATATGTCAAACTCATTATGACATTTTAGAACATTGGCTAAGAGCATCGCATAGAATTAGTGCTACCATTTGTTTGCTTTTCGAGCAGTCCTTAACACAATCAAATTGTTGATGAAGGGCTTAAAGCTGTCACACATTACGACAGAGAAGATAGGCGGTATTATGAAATCTCACAGACCTACCTCTGTAGTTGGCGCAGTACATACGGTCTCCCTGATTAAGGGTAGGTGTACCAGAACAGCGAACTCAAATTTCATGTAAATGAATTTGAATGTGTTAGTGAGCTCTACACTTCACCGATTCCTTCTTCTCATCTCAGACGAAAATTTGCAAGAACCAAGAACCACCATCACGATCACGCACATGAAGGAGAAAAAAAAGGCAATATACGCAGGCGAAGTCTAGGTAGAAAAGGAGCAAATTCATAAACATACCTACATGCAATAAGTGAAGAAAAGAATATGTGCACATTATTTCTTCTTTTTTCCTTGATAGGAATATGAACTGAAAAAAGTGCATGTAAGGAGGTACAAGGAAAGGGATACATCATAGATATTGTTGTTGCACCACGCGACATCGAGACGGCGGCGGAGACGCGAGGTGATGAACGGTTAGGTTTTTATTTTTTTTATTTCTTTTTGTGTGTATCCTATCCAGTTGAAGAAATATAAAAAAAAGATGAAACCTTATGAGAAGATCATTTATTTGTTTCTGTGTAAATAAATAATTTTTGGAGAGGCAGGATAACTATGTATTTTTTTTATGAAATGGAAATTCTATTATTGGGTGATGATTGCGTTTGTAACAGGCTGGTAACTTTTATCTTTTAGAAACATGAACGGTGTTCAAAACAGTCATCAACCTATTATTGAAATTTTTGACCTTACGCAACAAAACGATGTAAGAAAATAAATTGGGTTCTCCAATTTATTTAGAATTAGGTAACCAAAATTTTTGATCTATTTTGGACAAATTCTTAAAACATGAAACTTTTTGAAAATGTTTTTTCTTACATTATTTATATATTTATCTATTTATTTATTTAAATCTACAAGCAATTTAAAGCTAACAGTTTATGACTTAAATTAATTAATAATGACTGACTATTGTTTATATAAAATAATATATACAATAATTAAAGGATAAATATGAGCAAAAATCAATATAATGTCAAACTTTACTGAAATTATTAAACCTCTAGAAACCTTAGTTTGTTCTATGAAAATGTTCGAAAAGCAAACAAATTCCTCACAAGTATCACTTCATGACTTTTGTAATATGAAAGTATTTTCTTTCGTATTTTTGTTTGCCAAAATTCGTCATCTCTATCAATTTTGAGCCATAGAAGGCAGGAAGTTCATACGCCAAAGAAACAAGTTTGTTGGCCAGTAATGTTGTCTCTGAATTTGATAATAGTAGTCGTGAGTTTTCTTTAGTCTCCACGTATCCTCTTCTTTTTGTAGGTAGGATATTTTTTTCAGCCTCACAGCTTCGTCTATTGTCAGGCTTTTTGCAGATGACTGACACATCACTGCACATAAGCTGGTGTTTCCAACCATACCATCTGGTGTTGCGCCAGTAAAATGCATTTCTTTGTATATTATAAATCCACATTTTTCAACAATTATGCCTACTTCTTCTTGAAGTTTTTCTATGGCCTTTGCTTCATATGCTTTACCCCATTCTGCGCTTGAAGAAGCGAATATTCCATAAAGAGAAGCTTTAATTATAATATGATAACTAGCAACGCTTCTAACTTTACAAATTTTCCCGAAGTTTGACGCTGTTACCATTGACTTTCTGTTTTCATGCCATCTTGAGCAGTTTGCTTGATCTCTTGTATTTATTTCGATTTCCAGCCTAGAATTGAAGTTTTCTTTCAAGCGCCCTTCGATTTCTGTTTTTTTTTTTTTCAACCTCTTCAGGATGCAAATCACACGTTTCTGGAGAGTCATCAATATTGCCATAATATTTGTCAGCAGGAGCTAATCGCTTTCTTTTCCTTGGAGCAGATTCATGATTAGCACGAAACAGTTTTCTTTTTCTTAGGTCATTGCGTTTTTTGGTTTCCGTTCGAACTAAAGTTGTTTGCTGGTATGCTCACGTTGTGATTGCTGGTCTTTGAAAACTCAGTAAAAAAGCTCTCTTCGAATTAAACTGTACAGCTACCAATGCACACCTGTTGGTGTATGATTGACCTAAGGAGAAATTGATTCTTTTCCCACCCACGTATTAGCAAACAACGCTGTAAAAAAAATTTCAAATTCAAATAAGGATACAGAATCTCATATTGCCCCAAAAAAATGAAAGAGTTAGGCCGTGTCCGAATTCGATGAATTGTGGTTAAAAATGGATGATTTTTTAACCACTACTGTCATATTTTAACCTACTCCACACCTAGTCTAATTTTTAACACATTTCATTCAATGCGAAATGTCAAAATTTAACCAAACGTCAAGTTTTAACCAGTTTTGTAACCCAATTCGGACACGGCCTTATATATTTTTCCCCTTTGCATACAGCATGTCACAATGAAACGAGCTACATATTATGTAAAACAAAACAAATTAGAAAGACTATAAATAGTCTTGCACTTGTCATATTCATTCTAAAAATCGCAAGTCGCAGCCACCAAAACAAAATGATATGGTAAGAAATTATCGTGCATGTGCGATATTCTCTTTACCTACATAAACAAATTTCCCACTGTCATTCATATTCTTATTTTGTTATTTCCAACAACCAAACAAAAATTGAAACCGGTGTAAATGATTGCGGATTTACTAACCGCATCCTTTTTATTCGCTATCTCTATCTCTAACCCTTCTTCTATATGCCATGTGCATGTGCACCCACCGAAAATAAAAAGAGATCTTTTTTCTCATCTCTCACATTATCTATCAAAGAAAAAAAAAAAAAAAAAACAAAACCAACAGCGCATGATGCCTTTTGCGTACACCTACCTATCCTTCAACAGCGGATCCCAAAAACTGTATGTACCTGAATACCCATGAAAAAAAAACATCTTTTGTAAGAAAGGGAAAACAAAGCAAAACAAATTACAGCACCACCTAGTGGCATTCCCTTGAAACCAGCTTCTTTGTGTGTGTGATCGACCATTCTTTTTTGACAAAAAACGCAAAATCGACGATTTTTCAAAAATTAAAATTAAAAAGACCATTAGCAAACAAATTATTTTGTTTTTTGAATTGAATAAAAAAAATAACAGAAAAAAATAAAAAAAATATTTGCTAGTTTTACTGCCCATATTTCACTTACAATGACCTTTCAAATATTGAAATTTTGAAGCTTGTTTTTAAATATGTTACAGGTAAAAAATGATAAAAAAAACAACGACGTTAACTGAAACATATATTAAACTTTCATTAAAAAAATATTTCAAAAAATTCGAAAATATATTAATCAATTTCCCGGACAAACGCGCAAAATGTTAGGCAAAAAATAGGTATTTTTTATGTTTGTGTCAACAAAAAAATTTGACGAAAATACAAAAAAAAAAAAAAAAATTGCTCCATAGAAAACACATATCTAAAGCTTCGAAAAAAGTTAATTTGACTTCACTGCCTTTTATATTTTAGAAGTTATGCTAAGAAATGCATTCATACTTTTTACATAATTTGCTGTATTTTTCACTGTTTTTGGAATTTTGTTTGGGAAATATTATAACGATAATCGAAAAAAAAAGATCGACGTTAAGTGACTGGATATATTGTCATTATAAAAAAAATAAAAAATAAATAAAAATATAATATTTAGCCCATTTCCCATTAGTTAGCGTAAGCGTCTTTCAAAATTTTATAGTTTTTCCGTTTGCTTGTCGATTTTGAGCTACATCGAATTTTTATTAATTTTTTTTAACTACACAAGCATTTGGCCCCATAAAATATCAATCGAAAACCGTTTGTTTTATTAAAATATTCGTAAAATTACGAACGCTACAAAGTTTCGCGCAAAAGTCCAACCTATTTTTACATGGGAAACCCCCCCTTAAGTATCAGTTCTGTTAAAATGCAACAGCAGTTTCCGGAAAAACACAATCTTTCCTGACGAAGGGCACTTTTACCTCTACGTCAATGTTAGCACACAATATTGTCGCATCTTGGGCTCGGAAAAGCTTTACGTATCTATCGTTACAGCTGGCATCATTGGAATGATTCCGTCATCGATATGCATCAATATATGCGTTTCTATTCTAAATCTCAAATCGTGTAATCAGCCGTCATCTCGATGTCATTTGGTCATTGCGGAACCTTGTCACCAAATTATAGAACTTTTCCCTTTTTGATTCAATTTCTTTGGACACACGTTTTAGAATTCGACAGGCGAAGTACCTTATACCATAGTCTTAGCTTTCGATCGAAATCCTTATTCCTCATTACTATAAGATTTCAGGTTTGAGGTTTTAGCCAAAAGAAGTGGTTTTGTACTTTCTTTTCCTCAAATTCAATTGAAGCTCTAAAAGCTTAAAGCACAACGAGCGATAATATCATTGTCGCCCTCTGAGTGTTTGGAAACCCGAGTTTCAGACAATTAAATCAGAAGGCCGTTAGTGAGCATGTACTCATTCTCCCATTCTTATTTGGTGATCTAGTTCATGCAACTAGTCATAACATACTTCCCGTGTTCCGCAGGTATACCAACTCTTTTCTTTTGAAGATCAGTGAGCTTCTCTTAATACACTCATCAACGGGCTTCTTCTTCTACGATGTTTCTTCTTGATGCCATAGTCTGTTGACGTCTGAGATGTTCTTCTTTTGGTCAGTTCATGGCCGAGCTCAATCACCATTTTCAAAATACAATTTTTCCATTATCACACTTTTAACACTACTAAATTGAAATATTTCTATTTCATTTCAGAACGTTTTAATAAGAAAACTTCCAGACGGTCTTCTTGATGCAGTTGTTGGTGATTTTGGTTTAGCGGCAAAAATTCCTGACAAAGGGTAAGTCCCTTTCTCAATTCTGCTTAATTGGTAGTTAACCGATTTCTTTTTCTCATAGTGTAAAAACGCGCCTCGATACCGTTGGTTCACCATATTGGGTAAGTCCAGAGTGCCTAAAAGGTCAATGGTACGACCAGACCAGTGATGTATTCTCCTTCGGCATCATTTTGTGCGAAATTATCGCCCGAATCGAAGCCGACCCGGATGTGATGCCACGAACCGATTCTTTTGGTCTAGACTATTTGGCTTTTGTTGAATTGTGTCCGATGGATACACCACCTGTGTTTTTAAGACTGGCATTTTATTGTTGTATCGTAAGTTCTGTCAAATTATCTCTCCCCCCTCACGTTCTCCTACTAAACTGTTTCCCTTTTTTAGTATGATCCAAAAAGTCGTCCCACTTTCAATGACATCGTAAAGAAGCTGAACATTATGTGGGAGAACTTCTGCGAGGATGTGAGTCCGCTTAGCTCACTCGAACTGACCTGCAGTCCCAGTGGCAGCGATTCGGAGAGCCAAATCACAATCACCAGCAATGGCAGCGGTGGCAGTTGTAGTACCTTAATGAACAGCTGTCCGAATGTACTTGACACCAGCAGCAATACTGGCCATCGCTATTCCATTGATTCAAATGGTGCCAATGGCATGAGCCCCACACCGACAAGCTCGAATGAGAGCAGCAGTCAGGGCTACGATGAGTTCGAAACAAGAATTCTTAAAACCAGAGTTAAACGAGCTACGAAAAAGCTCGAAGCCGAACTGCAACATCGTCGCTCGATGAGCGAGAATATCATTCACTTCCCATTGCACACGACGCCAAGTGACAAAGCTAGATGTCACCAGATGCAACGCCAAAAAACCGTCTGCACTCCCACACCCGAATCGCCAGTTTCACTCAATCTCACGCTGCGCAAAGTAGCTGAGACAATGTGCCTGAAAGACCCACAGTATAAACCGATTCGACTGGATGAGAATGGTGTCAAGTCCAATCCATTCACAGCGCTTGCCCAACTCCGGGGCGTCAAGAAGATCCTCGGAGCCAATCCAAAGACCTACGCAGCTGGCGTGGGTGATTTGTTTAGTTCGTGCTTCGAGATGTCGGCGCCGTTCTTTAAGGAACTCGCAGCTCTACAAAAAGCCACCAAATCCGCCACAGAGCCAAAGAGTCTGCCCACCTCGCCAAATGTTACACGCAAATTTAGCGCAATCGAGCTCAAGCTCTCGCCCTCGGCCAAGAGTAAACTCGAAGCATTCTGTGTGGTCAACGACGACGACCAAGTAAATGGAGCCAGTGGTAATTGCGCTGACGGCGAATCCAGCAGTGACGGAGAGTCTACAATGCCAAATAAGATGGAAAACCATCCGTTGCCGCGGAAGTATCGCGCTAACTCGCTTTTCAATCATCCACTCTTTAGGAATATAAAAAACGATGACGGCACCGGTGGCGGTGGTTGCACTTCGGACTCCCACTCCTCCGAAGAGTACGAGGGCACTGAACACAACATGAAAATCAAATCCCACGACGAAAAGCCACCACTTCCACCGTCATCGGGGTCGACAATGCAATCGGCAGCCGATTACGAAACGTCAAAAATTCAAGATTTCGTAACACCAAAAACCCTTACCCGCCGTGATTCCATCGAGAGTGGCTTCTTTTCGTGCTTCAACGAAGACGCCGACGCCATCACATTCAAGAACTCCCAACCATGCACATGTCTAGACCAATTGAAGACACACCTCAATCCGGATAATTCGTCCAGCGACAAACTCGCCACGGCGAATCTCTGCCGCTGCTGTTACTTCCAAAACAGTCAACTTTCCAATCAGACGCTTAACGACTCCTCATCGGTGCTGATGGTTGATGATGTCGCAGCGTCATCAACGAACGTAAGCTCGCTGCGAAGTCTCGACGACCTTGAACTTGCCGACGTCCGGAAACGGTATCCTTGCCATCACCATCTTCTGAGCAACATGGATGCTACCTCCATCGACATGGGACTTATCAATCGGCTGGCTCTGGATTCAGAGATCAATTCGCTCATCCAAAAGTCACCGTTTGCCAATCAATTGCTGTACAGCAAAAATCGCACATCATCGATCTACACGGACAGCTCGGATGACATCAGCAGTCTGGCCGGTTCGGATTCATTGCTGTGGGACGAACGGTCGTTTTCCTCGCACCCGAATACCCGGTCGGCGCAAATAGCCAAAATTGTCGAGTACTTCGAGCGCAAGGGACAAACATTGAGCAATTTCAAAGTACCTGATTCGTTTAAGACCTCCTCGGTGACGTCGTCGTCGGCTGCGGCAGTTGCCGCTGCTGCCAGCAGTTGCAGCAGTAGTAGTGGAGTCTCCTCCACGACGTCTTCCTCGTCCATGGCTGCCGCCGCAGCGGTGGCAGCTGCGGCTGCTGCCAATCTACGATCGGACTATCTGAGTGGATATGATTCGCGACATCATTTCCGAAGTCGCTATGGTGAGTACGAGGCGTTCTGTTACGACTTGGATAAGAAGCCGTCACAACAGCGTCTGATGGTATGCGAGGGTGCTGTCAAATCAAAGTTACAGATTTTTGACAAGCCAAAACAACAACAATCGCATGGAGGTGGGGGCGGTAGCGTTCAGAAAGAATGAGAGTCGATAGTGGAGGAGTAAACAAAGAAGAAAATTAAACAAGTAATTTGTTGTATTTAAATGTTGTTTATATAAAATTGTGCTTAAATTAAAATGAAAAAAAAATAATTAATTTTGTCACCTATTAAGTAATCACTCACTCCTCCCCTTAGCCCCTCAAACCAAGAGACCTTTTTCCTTTTTGTTTATATATTTAATTCTTTTTTCCTTTAAAATGAAAATTATGCGTTAAGTTAAAAAATAAAACAAAAAAAATATTTCTTTAAAATTAATTAATATTTATTATTTATAGTGTGTTCTTTTTTATAAACAAATATTATAATAATTATTTTGTTTAGTTTTTGTAATTTGTATTTTTAAGTGAAATTAATTAAGAAAACAAAATTTAAATATAAAATGATTTAATTTAAGTCCAAACAATTTTTTTTACAAACATTTCTGATTTAAATGTATAAAAGAAAAGTATATATAGATTTTTTAATCCTTAATTTAGCCCAAATTATGTGTTGGCTTCCAAGCGGGTATTTTTATTTTTTTTTTTTTCGCTGCAAAACATAAGTATTCGAAGAAACGAAAATGAAAATGTTGTAAACAAAGTTAAATGAACATTTTGTCAAGCTTAACATTTTTTTCTGAATTACATATCAATATTCTTGATTTGACTTTGAAAAAATCCAAGAACATGTTGACAGACGCAGATTGCTTGACACTACTTGCCACATTCGTTAAGAAGCCCCTGTCCTTTAATAATGGAGTTTTTGTGCAATGTTTAATGCATTTCAAATGGTAGTTTGATTGCACAGAAGTTTGGGTGAATCAATTCAAACACTTTTATTTTAACCTTTGTTAAAAATTTGCTAGAAAATAATTTAAAAAAAAAATCGAAAAAGATTAAGCAGTAAATCAGGAAAACTCTACATTTCAATACCATATTTTACTTTTTAAGTTTTTCAAAAAATAAATTGATTCAAAATCTTAAATTAAAAAAAAAAAAATCTATGAAGCTTAAAAAATGAAACTGACATTTCAAAGGACCAAGACAAACGGTTATTCTTTTATGGAAAGTGCGATGAAGTCAAAAACGATTATTTTTTGAAAATATTGTCAAAACATCAATATATATTTTCTTAAACTTTTCGATGTGCATATCGTTCATGCTAAGTGGCTGGTGTTTTTTTTTTTTACATTACGCCACTCCCCTTAAAACTATTTATTTTTCAATTTTACTACTAAAGGAAGTGGCGCTTATAACACGACAGTTTAATTTTCATCAAAATTCGCTTGATAGTTCTTGAGTTAAGTACCATTCGCATGAACCACCAACGAATGAACGAAAATCCGTCGATGTTGACATTTCTTTCACATGAGAGTTTTTAAAGAGCTGATTAGAATGCAGCGACTGCAGTCGCCCGGTGACGAAAGTAACAGTTGTCAAAAATTCGCCTTCCAAATCGCTGAGAAATTTGTGAGCACAATGGGCGCGTTCAGTTTGGTTTTAGATAGCCTATCTTAGATAGCATATCCAACTCGTTTTTCATGAACGAGTTCAATAGCTTAATTTGGATAGATGTGAAAACACGTATACAAAAATCAGCTGTTTCAGAATTTCAATGGCTGTTTTGTCAGATAGCTACCTATACCAGAAATTGTATGATAGCTTTGGGTTTGTTTAGTTTGAACCTCTGCTATTTTTGTTTGAATGGAAAACAAAAACAAAAAGTTATCCGGATAGCCTATCCAAGTCAAAGTGAACCCAATAGCCGCGCGACGGGCTATCAAACATTATCTTCATTCATTCAAATTAAAAGATGAAGAAGATATTTTGTATTTGGATGCATGGGCATGCAATGAATTTACTTATCGGATATATTCCATAATAATTCGTCATCTATAAATTCCATGAAAACTCCTGTATTTTCTTAACCACATAAAATATTAATATCAGTAAAAATTCTTCGAGTCGAATCAACAAATAAACTGCATTAAGAATACAAGGAAACAACAACACTATATAAAAAAAACAAACATCAAACTCGTCGCGCGACTAATAGCGTTTTTTTTTTGGTAATCCGGGATTGGTACACAGAACTGTCCGATTCCGGATACCAAACGAACACGCAAATACATTTTTTTGGTTCTAATGGTTGAATTCCTATGTATTTGTAAAACATCATATGCAGAATTGCAGATGACATTTTTATTTTCTTTGTTTGTAAACATGGTGGCGAGTACGTATGTGCAAATGTGTGCATGTATGCGTGATTCTGTTTTTGATTCCGACTTCAAATTCGGAATCGTTTTTCTGTTCTATACAGAACAAGAACTGTCATCTTGTGCCAAGTGAATGAATTCAGAATCGTTCGGAACAGTTCCGGACGACCAAAAAAAACACTATAAGTTGAAAAAAAGTTCAACTTTTGGGCGACTAGTACGGCAACGAACGACACATTGTGTTGCTAATGGGCGACTGCCATTCAAATTTCACATTTTTGACAGCTGTCATTTTAGTCGCCGGGCGACTGACGATGCATTATGTTCAGCTCTTAATTCGTCGCGAATGAACAACCAAAATACAAGGCAAGAATGATTTTTGAGGTTATACGCGCGCGAACATTTTGTTTGTTGGGAGTGTTGATGTGGAACGCGAATAGAGTTTGGCAGTTCGTATCAACTACAATTTGTTTTCTCAAATTTTTAAGCATTTGAGATTAAAAAGTAAGTTTATGCACCATAAATCAAACATAAATTACACTTTCATCGTTTTGTTGAGAATTTGTAAGGAAATACGGCTTCAAACCTATGTAAGGACAGCCGATGGCCTCAGTCGGCAGTGCTGCTATGTGTCTGCAGTTCGTTACATTCATGTACGAAGTACTGTGAAATGTCAATGTCACCTATCTAAAATCACTTTTCTTCATTCATTCGTCGTTCGTTGGTCGTGCTCATGTGAATGGTGCTTTAAAAGCCGATACGAACAGACGAATAAGGAGAAGAAGAAACTGTAAGGATCCTTAAATTCCTTACCATTTCATTTTAATACAAGAATGGAGTTGAACAATTTTCTTGAACATAACCAGTTGCAGTAGCCATTAGAACTTTCCTTAAGTCAGTTCTATCGATTGCTTCATTTCGTTCCTCCTCCTCTTCCTCCTTTTATTAAAAGTGGAAAACGATCAAAAAGTGAAATATAAAAAAACCAAAAAATATTAAAATGTTCACTTTTTGACAGTTCGATTCAGTCAAGTGTTTACCCATCCAAGAGTGTTTTGCGAAGTACTAAATGGTGATGCATAATATGTTCTGTGGGTATGGTACTTAGCTCCGATGATTCCACTCCATGGGCTCCAATTTGTTACTGATAAGACAATATTTCATTTTTTATGGCTAAGCTTTCTGAGGATTATTTTTCCAAGAAACTGCAAGAAAGTAGAGAAAATGGTTTTCACGATGTCGGCATATAAACATGTTTTACTGAAATTAAACTCTTCATTTGTTAAAGAAATATATTGTGAATTTGTAGTTACACTTTTTTCATCAAAATTAGCAGTGGAGCCGTTAACAATCTAATACTTTATTAATATAAAACCAAGGCAAACAAATAAATATTAATTTAAATTTCTTCATTTGTTAAAACATATGTTCTTGCTACTTTAATTTATACAAAAAATTAATACGTATCCTAGTCCTGTTATTATTTATCAAATCTATACTAATTAAAAATAAATATAAAGCTATTGTTTGTATATCTATTAATGTTTACAGTAAAAGCTTCGTTTTTTTTTTCTTATTAAAAATAATTTACTTTTAATTCAATGTCTATTTAATTTATTTTGTATCATGCTGCTTATTTCCTTGAAAAATATTTTTTCCTATTTTAAAATTAAGATTATATTACCTACTATATTTTTGTATCACAAATAATTATTATTTCTGTTTCAAGTGTAAAGTAAATATTTAAAAAGTAGAATATATTATAAGAAACATAAATATAATATTTAAAAAAAAAATCAATTTTTTAACAAATTAATAACATTATAGATCGTTAGTATTAAATTTATGAAATACAAATAAATTAAATATTTGAAAAAAAAAATAAAACAATATAAAAATGAGGTTGTAAGACTTAAACTGTAATTATTCAAAAATACATACATATTATTACTATACGTATACATATATATATATATAAAAAAAACACAAATTTGAATAAAAATTCTTATTATTTTGTTGGGAATTCAAATTTTGAGTTTGATTTTGTTGTTTTTGATATTAATTTTCGTTCTGTATTTATTTTCTTCTCTCTTATTTTCGGGTTGAATTTCAAACATTTTGAAAAAATTAGGACTTGTTGGCGCAACAGAATACAAAGGCTCTTTATTATTAATTTTAGAGACAAGTAGGGTCTAGGGTTTCGAAAAGATTTAAGAATTTAATTTTTCGCAAAATTTATATTCTACTAGCTGCTACTCGCTGCTTTGCCAGAGTTGGACACCCACGAACACGCATCGCATATAGCTGTCCATGGGGGAAGCCTTTTGAATGTCAATGGTAAATCTGTAGGAATTTTTCGAATTCGTGGAATGATTACATGTTCACCCATTCCTACGCCAGTTAAAATTGTAACACTAATTATGTTTTGCCCAAGCAGTGTGACATGAAGTCTTGCACCATTATTTACTCGAGGCGCATCTAAATTTCGCATAAACAATTCTGCAACGCATAATTTCAATCGCAGCTTATGTGAAGGCAGCTTCTCCCCTTCCTGCACTTACCCCTTCTCCATGCTCTTTGCCCTTTCAATCTTCACCATTTCACTTGGCCCCTTCCTCCTTCCCCCTCCTGGTAGTGAAATTACAAAGCTTTTTGGCGCATTTACCAAATATAAGAAAAAACGCCTAACGATAGGCAACCAATTATAACTCCTTACAGTCGCGCATCAGCAACAAAAATAAACAGACAAACAAATTGACTTTCAAATTTATGATAAAGGGTCCGCCAAATAACTTATTTATTTTTTTTGAAAATACTATAAAAAAAACTACTGAATATTTTCTCAAATTTCTTTTTTTATTTAAAGTACAATTCCGGTTAATAATAGCTGCGTTTTATTATTCTCACTAACCCATATGCGTTAATTTTTTGCACACAAAGCAACAACAACCTGTAACCCCGATGCCTATCGGGGTTTATTTTTTAACTCTAAAATGTGTTCTAACTATGGCGGATAGATGGCGAGTGTGAGACAAAAAAGAAGTTATTGTAGAAAGATTTATTAAGAGTGTTCCGGACTAAAACTGAAAATTCTTACTGCTTTAAGCGCCACCCAACTGCAGACGACAAATTTTGAACTAAATGCATCTTACTAAGAGAGAGAGAATCGCCTTCCTATGAGAATCGTGACTTCCGCCAGCCGTTACTGATTTGAATTTTCAAATTCAGGCAGATTTTGCTATTTTTTAATTTTGAAATAAAATGTGTTTGATCAAAGTTTTTTCCAAAATTTTTTGATTGCTGTGTTGAGCACAAGTAAGGCTAAATAAATGAAGAGATTGAAAAAAAAAATAAATATCGCATCATAAGAAAAATTGCTTATCAAAAATACAAATTTTATTCATAGTTTTTTAATTCTTTTTTGTTTAAAAAGTTAATTTTTTCTCCAATAGTTATACAGTTTAAATGTCGAATTTTATGCTCATTAAGAAATCTTAGCGAAAAATGTTTTTATTTTGATGGAATTCTCTTTGAAAAAGTACGATTTTTGGCTATTTTGGAGTTTTTGAGCCTTTACTATTGAGTAACAAAGTACTAAATTGAAATTGTGCTCCAATAGTTATTTAGAAACAGTTTTTGTCTACACAATGACACCATAATCATTTCAATACGACATTTAATCGCGTCACAATACCATTTGAAAAAACGCAGTTTTGGTCCGGAACACTCTTAATATCAGCCTAATAATTAAAAAATAACACGTATTCCACTCTTAGCTACAGTTTTATGAAGCCATAGGATAAGAGTCAATTCAATTAGAATTAATAAAAACAAGTTGTTTGTGGAAAAGCAAAATAAAATTTGTCAGGGTTGCGTCTCGGATAAAAACATAGCTTGAACTTCACCCTTCATAACCCAGATCGTTTTATTATCACGAGGTAACCCATATGGGTTAGTGAGGATAATAAAACGCGGCTAATGGAAAACAATTTCATTCAAATGGCTGCCTCGGCTGGCCATGCAGTAGCCTACACGATCGGTATAATTTTTAAGCACATTATCGATTTTCTGCAGCTGTATTTCAGCAATGGCTTCACGAATATCGCCCTTTGAAGCATCAGTTGTCTCTGGCTTGTCGGTGTCTTTTACGGCACCCCACAAATAGTCCAACAGTGTCAAATCGCAACTCCGAGGTGGCCAAACGACATCAGGAATTTTCATTTTGAAAATGATATGTAAACTTTGGCCGTGGGAGATGGTCAATGCGGACGGTCCTATTTCGGGCCAATCTTTCGAGCAAACTGATATTCCTTGAAAAACAAAGAAATCCTAATATATGCTTCCAAAGCGTCAATCACGGTTGTCCTCACATACTATCCCCAGAGAAAATACTTCAAAAGGTAGCCAATTTATGCATATAAACATAGCGTGAAATTTATCATTGTTTCACGCGCTGTATGGCTCGTAGCACCATCTTTTGCAAGCTAGAGTTCAGCGAGACCATAAACTGGAATTCAATAAGCACTTTGTCCGATAACATACTATGCCTCATTTTTCAAAAAATGTGAACCATTGGTTCCATCACACAGTTGTTACTGATGTTATATGAAGCTCTTGGTTCTCTTCGAATATCAGCCAAATAAGGCAATTTTGTTTACTAACGTGTCCATTGAGCCAGAAATGGGCCTCATCGCTGTACAGAATTGTACGATAACACACCAGATTTTCATTGAGTTTTTCCAGTCGCCTGTTTTTTTAATTCTTGCACAAGCTAAATTTTATTCGCTTTAAGGCTGAGATCTGCATGTGAAATACGCCAAGTTGTCGAATATAAATAATCTGAATCGATTCATAATTGTCTTTGCATACACTCTCAGCTGCAGTTACCATAGGCTCACCAAAAAGTGTTGGATGTGCTCCTACAGGTGAAAAAATGTTAATTGGATCGATTATGCGCAGCATAGAAAGCCTCAAATTGCTCGAACAATATTTCGCACAGAAAGCTGTTGTGGTGCGAGTCTCTTATGATGCAGAACACTAATGACAAAACTGTTTGATACGAATAAGCCTATTGGAAATCAAACCTACCTCCTCAAGATGATCCACGATATTTTGAAATGTTATGAGCCGGAAGTTTTAGTCCCCAGAAACCTTAGCGGCAAAAAGTATGCAAGGTTTTTTTTAAATATTTGTTTTAGTGACATCTGCATTTCAAAAAAATTGATTGCTCTTTTCTTCATAGCCCCTTTTTTGGGCAATATTATAACCGATTAACCAAACCCAATATCTGAATTTTTGTTTACTGTTTATTTTATTTGAACTCCCCATGTTTGTCTTGATTTGTAATTGATGAAATAAAACAATAAAAAATAAAACAGTTTTCAAATGAACAAATAAGACTCCTTGCATATTGTTAAATAGTTATTCTCTTAAATGTGTAATACCAACAATTTTAATGGCCTTATATACATTTCATTAGTATACGTATATTTTCATGGACATAAAACTCACATTCATTTAACAAACAGAAAGCAACATCAAACAAAAACGATTAAGGACAAAACAAAAGAATACAATTAAAAAGAAATGTAAATTATCTCAATTCGTGTTAATATTATTTGATCTCGTAAATCTTTGTGTAAACATAATTTAAGGAAATATTTACAATTAGAATAAAAAATAGCAATTGCAAAATTCAAATAATAAATTGTAAATTAAAAAGTCTGTCTAGGTATTTCAACTTATAGAAACAAATATAGAAAATAAATAAGAAATAATAATAGAAAATAAGTTTTGAAAAAAATTTTAAACTTTCCTCAGTATCTCGATTGGAAAATTGTAAAAGTTAATTCAAAGAAAATGTCGTCCATAAAAATTAATGTTACAAGAAAATAAAATTGTTTTCGTTGTACAAAAAAATAAAATATAACAAAAATATATGAATGCAAGCTAGTTTTCTTGTCTTCAAATCCAAATTTTGTCGTCTAACTTTTAAAATATTTTTGTTTGTTTAAACAAATTACATATTTAAATAAGTTTAACATTTAAGTAGCATAATATCATATCACTTGTTAAAAATATAATCAAAAGAAAGTCATTTCAAATTGGAATTTGGTGTATTTGTAGTCACTTTAATCTTCCAGATTTTCTTTATCGAATTTCTTCCTAACACACCTATGTATCTATTCTTATAAATATTTAAATTTATTAAATAACCGAATTTAATAGAACATTTTTTCCTCCATAAATCATGCATGCACGCTATCTATCCAATCCATTGTTAAAGTACCTTAAAAAGGTCATAAATACGAGCTTTATTTTTTATATCAAACAATATTCAATTCTTACAATCAATTAAATATAAAAAAACCGTAACCATCGCCAAAACGAAATTTCAATTTCAATATTAAATCATTGTCAACCATAAACCACTCATTGATGCCAAATTTTCCATACATCACCATAGGCTATTTTTAATTTAAACATTCTCTTCACAGTTTTATTTTGGAAAAAAATAACACAAATTATGTACCTATTTATTATGATTGAGGTAAAAAATCATTTAAACATTATTTTGAACTTTTTTTTTTACAAGAAAACAAGAGAATTCTTTTGAACAGAAAAAATGGATAAATTAAATTAAATCAAATTGTAAACTATAGAATTTTAAGTGTATTCGTATTGTAAAAAAAAAAACAACGTCGTAGTCTTAAGGAAGAAATAAAAAAGTATATTTGTAACAAAATACAAATTCGTTGGGGTTTTTTTTTTTTAGTGTTTTAGTGTCGACAAGACCGACCAATCATCGTTATATTGCCTTGTTTACCATGTAAAAGTGAAGTCAATGGTAAGCATTGCATTAAAAAGTGCACTTGTCCCGGAACAGGCTTCGAATCAAATAATGTTTAGCCCCATAATTTTATAATACAGTCCGATGATCCTTCCTGCGTGTGAGCACATTAAACAGTAATTTTAATTGTTGTCTTTTTTAAGGTTTTCAATTGAATTTGAGCAAAATCGATACGAAACTGCAATAAAGGCTTGCTCAATACATCCCAAGTTTGTGGATGAACTTAGACTGAGGCTAATACAGACACACAGTTTCGTCGAATGCAAAAAATCGGTCATCCTGTGGGGGTGCGAAATTAGGCCCCAGAAAATAAGTCCCCCCGCACCAAAAAAAAAAGAACACAAAACAACAACAACTACATTTCTTAAATTTTGGGGTTTTGTTTATTAAGCCTTTGTTACAGGGCAATAATTGTAAAGGCCACAGTTCAAGCATCTGTGTAACAGTTTGGGGTGATATTTCACTATAGGTTAGGTTAGGTTGGAGTGGCTGTCTGGATGTAATTGACTCACTTAGACCTCAAGAGTCCATTGTGATACCACTAATGAGGTTACTCATGGGAGGGTAATGAAATTAAACAAACCATTTTGTACTTTTAATGAAGTTAGAAAGACATTTTGTGTCGATCGTTGCCAGTTCACTGGTATTATCGAAGAAGGGATTATCGAGATAGTTATTCCTTCTATTGGAGAGTACCGGACATGTACACAGAAAGTGTTGGATTGTTTCCTCCTCCTCCTCGTCCATGCAGCTTCTACAGAAGTCGTTTGCGTAGACCCCAAGCCTCAAGGCATGTCTGCCTATGAAGCAGTGTCCTGTTATGACTCCAGTTGTAGAGCTTATATTTTGTCTGCTCAGGGAAATCAGACCTTTTGACTGTTTCAGGTCTATGCTTGGCCATATTTGTTTGGTTGCTAGGCAGGTGGTACCCTGTGACTAAGTACATTACGAAAAAGACAAATTGGGGCTTTATTTTATTTTTCCAAAAAAATGTAAAACAGGTTGGGACCTCATTTCATTTCGTTGTGGCCATTTTTCGTTAGGGCATAGTTTCATTACGAAAATAAACCCCAAATGGGGTCATATTACATTTTTTCATTGGGGCCTAACTTCGCAGAGCCTCGTCATGTACTCTTACTTCTGACTTGCCCGAATAAGCCAATCCCAAAATCTGCCCCTTACCACCCATTAAAGAAGAGATTGTAGCTGCAATTAAGGCACTTAAGAACAACAAAGCGGTAGAACTTGATGGGATTCCAGTAGAGCTTCAAAAAGCGGTGCCAATGTCATCAAGCGAAGTGCTTCATCTGCTCCTAACCACCGCCTGGGTCACCGAAAGTTCCTGAAGAGTGGAAGAAGGGAATGGTCGTCGAGTTCCCAAACAGGGAACAAAAATGATCAGCCACGGAACCCGACAATCGTCTAAATTCAATATTTCCTCTCAACCGGTGGAGTAAGTGGAGATCTTTCCAAGAAGTTGAAAGTTTCGTCTTCATCGAAGGAGGAACAACTCTCTCAGCTTAAGAACAAAACTTCGACTGTTTCGCACAGATGTCGAATCTGTGCTGCTATATGGATGCAGCATCTGGGAATTTACTTCAGCATTTACCATGACATGTCTTGAGTACAATCCTAAAGGGTCTGTATGTATGAAATGTCCATGAAATTGTTTGTCCTTCTATCAACAGTTCTTCTCTCTATCCGAATCGTATCAAAATCCACACCAGACAGTGGCTTTATAGGGATGCATTGGACGTCCCTGCATCTCAAGGATTCAAACCGTGATTTGGACATTTATTTTATGATGAACTTGGATTATTTTAGAAATAAAGGTCTACCTTTTTTTCGCGTATAAGAATTTTTCTGTCGTATTACCTGAACGCCTAATGCTGCTACTCATAATACGCTTTCGGCTCAGTAAGACCACCATCTATCAAAAATATAGATTTCGTCGTATCTTAGAGTTAGAGACCATGCCTTTCCTTGGAGCACTCTTCAGTTGTGAAGTATAACGAAAGATTCTTTACTCTACACCATTATGTATGATCGGCAAGGGGTGTCACAGATAACAGCAGCAGTTTTGATGTAGTTGAAGACTCTGTTTACCTTGGATCCATAAAAAATTAATAAATGCAAGAACACAAGCGCCCGTAGTTTCTTGGGTGTTATTAAGAACCTAACAGCGAGCTGGTCAACGGGCTAAGATACCTGCGTCACTATGGACTCTACAAAAGCTTCTAATCCATTCCGTCTTATTTTCGTTGTTTCATATTTAATCGCAAGCATAACATCTTTAACGAATGCAATACTTGCATTCTATGGAAATTTTAAATTCAATTGAACAACATTAAGTCACACGAAAATATAAACCAGAAAATTCCAACGCGTTGCACATCTTCTTACCATTCAAATAAAAACAAACGCATGCATGACAACCTAACTACAATCTATGACAACATAAACATCGCCTTACACAACATTATTGTGTTCCGATATCAACGGTGAATTTACCTCTTTAATTGATTGCCATTTAATTGCACAAAATTGGTATAATTCTTTTACACAACAAATAAACGGATCTTAATGGCTGGTTCCCTTTTATAATTGCTTTATAAACAAACTAAAACGCCTCCTACACTGCACAAAAAAAGAGGACAGAGGTGTAACAAGCAAGTTTGAACAAAAACCAACCCAAGTCGAAATGACTGATAATGTTGCGGATTTACTTTCTTTTTTCATATTTCATAAAAATCGTAATTAATACTAATTCAGTGCGTTTGAAGACATCTCGACACACAGAAAAATGAATCAACTGGCATGACGCGCCTCTGCTTTGGGTATGCGTGTGTGTTATGCTTCCATGCTGCCTCAAGGAAACATCAAGTTAGATTTCCGCTCGAACAAAACTATCTTCGTTGAAAAATCTATCTCCAATTTTTTTGTTATCTCCTAGAACTTTTGGATGAGTTTGTGCTTCTAGGCAAATTTAATTTGACAATCGTCTTTTTAACTCCCCAGAGTGACATAATGGGGAAGTCTTGTCTCCATTATAAAAGCTCAATTAAAGGAAAGCGACACCACACTAATGAATATGAGAGAACAAAAAAAGAGGAAATTAGAGAAAGCAGTCAATTTTTAAATAGGTAGATGTGTTCGCGTAATTACGTACAAAATCATTGTTTGTTTTGGATTTGTTAAACAATAAAACTTAAAACCTGTCAATCTTGATTGCAGGTCAAGGCTTTGCGATGTAAACAGTGTTTTGGGAAAAACTAAGTGACATGACAGTGGGAAGTGAAAAGGATTATAAATAATAATTATAATTGAGGGAAGATGATGCTGCAACACATTGGAATTTGTTGTCTTCAATTTGAAACTGGGCGGGCATTGTTGGATTGAACAATGTAGGCCACAGTTTTTGTTTAGCAATACTTCGTGGAATTTCCTATTGGAATTTTACAATTTTTGTTGAAATATCAATTTATTGTAGGATTTAAATGTTGCAAGCATAAGTAAAAAAAAAAGGGAAAAATAGAGTGGCGCGACAGGTCTGGAAGAGCCAAGGCCTAAGTGGCTTACTCTCTTCAACAATTCTCTGGGTGCGTGTGAAGAATTGAGCGGACCTACAACTTAACGCCGATTCCCAACGGCAAAGTTGAGAAGCACTTTTTCATGACAGATTGATACTCTTGGAAGTTTTGTCACTTCTTCGCAAAAGGCGGTGCCCGTGAAAGATGAAATAAAAACTATGGATGGACACGAGTAGGACTCGAACCCACTACGTTCTGCTTAGCAGCCAAAGCCAACGCACCTAACCACTGAGCTATGGATACTACAAGCATAAGTAGAAGATTGATAAATTTATTGGATGTAAAAATGGTCTTCTATTTCTAGCTTGACAAAATTTCTCTTCAATTTCAAATGTGGACTATACAAAACGTAATCAATGACGCACTGTTAACACTCAACAATCAAACCAATCAACAATCAAACCAAAATATACCACAGCCCATACCTACCACTTTCATGTTCTTTAAAATGCCAATTTACAGTTGAGAACAAAAAAGAAGTACTCATAGCGTTACCTGAATAAATAAATAAAAAAGAACGTTACCCAGTGTCGTACCATATTGATTGTCACTTACAGCTAGATACCATCCAGCCGCCCTACCTTCTAACCAAGGCCTACCACCATAATAGCAGCTTGAATGCAAATTAGCTGAAGGAAAGCACAACATCAAACTCCAACTTCAATTCTGATGTGTTATACTGGTGAAGCGTAAGACACAAGGTCTTACACATTTGAACGCACCCACACTGCTCACGCACCTTCTCTGTACAAATATCATTCTTATCTAAGCTCAGAATGTGCGATGTAAAAAAATCAAATTCGATAAAAAAAAAATTGCTAAGCTGAATATGTCATCTTGCACTCTTACTTGCATTCCATTACTGGATGTTGTATCTCCATCAACAGATGTCCATTGAGGAAAAGTATTTTTTTTCTTAAATTTTTGTATGTCTTTGAATGTCGAGTGGTTTAAAATATTTTGTTGTCCGAACACAAAAAAAAAAAAAACAAGACAGAAACCAGAATGAATATAAATATAACAATTTCTTTTATTTTTGCCTTCTTCTTTGCCATCGTTCTTTGGCAGTTTGCGACGAACGACGACCATCATCATCGTCATTCAACAAATACACAACACACAACACTTGAACATGCTGCAGTGGCTTAAATTCAAAAGCTTATGCATGTATATATGTTTGTACGCGTACAGACGACTGATGAGGGTATATATCTGTCTATCTACCATTCATCCACATCCAGGCTTTATGCTTTCTTTTTAATAAAATTTCTTTTGCTAACTTTACCAGTTTTCATTCAGTAAGTAACCTTCCGACTTGTCGGATGCTCGATAAATAGTGTTAGTCTTGATTTTTGTTGAACAATTTTTTTTCGCCGAAAATTAATAAAAATAAATAAAGCAACAAATTAAATTGTCTAATTATTCTGTTCCGGGGAAAATTCAAGAAGAAAAAAAAATTAACGAAACGCTTTTGTGCACGAGTGAAATTAGTGACATAAAAATTGTCTAAGAAGTGATTTTCAAATAAAACAGTGCAGAAACAAAAATGTGAATATTTTCTTCAAATTGGAAAATTAAGATTATTTTTGGAGCAAAGAATAAACGTTTTTCTTGGATTTTTAAAATTTGACGCAAAATTAAAAATTTAAAGCAATTATCATTTGGATACTGATTTCAAATACTGAACCAGAAGAGGTAAATATGTGGCCTTGATACCATTAATTTACGTTGAAGACAAAATAGAGTTCGCTCCTCAGTTCTTTTGTTTTCTCCTACATTCGGAAGAGTCATTCTATTTCCGGCACATTTTGTTTTATTTTTAATTTCTTCTTTTGAAAAATTGAAATTGAAGGAATTTGTTTCTCAAATTTGCCGTCCAATCTCTAGGAATTGAAATAAAAGACGGTTTTAGCTAAGTAGAATTCAACTTTTGCTTTAAATCCAATTCCAGGCACAAGCAAATTTCAGTTAACATAAAATCTTCAACATAATCAAAAAATCGAGTTCGATGATCAGCTTTTTTGTTTATTCAGACTGTTCTTGATTCTTGTTCTAATTCTTCATGATCATTGACTTTTCTTTATTTTCTTAGCTTTAATTTAAAAACAAATTAAAGAAAAAAGAAAATAGTTGCTTTCCTGTTTAACAAAGAAGGGGATAACGATTAACTTCATACGAGCGTACGTACACTATTTAAATATTTAGTTACGTTGACCTATAAAAATGCAATCATAGTACATGTACTCCATCTAATGTACAAGTTTATAAAGGAGTACATAAAAAAGAAGATGTTGATATGTTGGCTCTTTGGCATGTGTTAATTTATGCTAACATTTATGATTGTAATTTTTATAGAAGTCAATTTTTCGTCTTGGTTTCTGGTATGTGAGTTTAAGTTATGCACAAGCTCTTGCATGGTAAGAGAACTAATTGAGGCAGTTAATGTTAAAACAAGCAATTACACATGCTATGTAGAAGTACATTCTATGAAAATTAGCGGGACAGAAAAACGTTGTGTGTGGTTGATTTTTTATTATTAAGTAATTTAACTTGTTACAAGTTAGTGTTGTGTTGATGAGGACGAAGACGGAAACACTTGTGTTTGAAACATGCACGAACGTTTTACATAAGCTTCAATGAGGTTTGAACTTCTTGTATTTCAATTTCTTATTGAGTTTGACCTGGATAATGTCGGGAATGTAGAAAATAATATTCAATGGTTGATTGGTTTTGTTCTTGATATAGTTTTGCTAAAAGTGTTGCTATAAATCTTTGTTGAATGTTAGGCTTATTTAGTTAGTAGCGTAGAACGTTCTACACGAGTGAATTGGTTTTCTTTTCAACTCTGCAATTCTGTCTATTTTCTGTGGATGAACTAACATACGTTAACAATGCAATAGATTTTTTGTTGTTTTTTGTAGAACGCAGATCGAAACTTGGAAAAATGGAGTATTAGAGAAGAATTAGTTACAAGCAAATTTATTTTAATATTTTACGTTTGTTGCGAAGTTTTGGCTTCTACAGAAGTAATAGACATTTTAATTAAGGACATATTTTTTAAGGAAATATTTTTCTTGATAAAGTTGAATAAAATTTCCATTGCTGAAAGAGAAAAAAATGTCAGGTTCGAACGTTTTTTTGAATTAGGAGGCAATGATTTGAACTTTTTAAACATGTGTTTTTAACGAAAAATTATTTCCTTGAATATAGTTATGAAGGGGGCGCGAAATAAGGCCCAAAAAAATTATGAAATAAGTCCCAAAAAAAGCACGCAAGACAATAACAGCGAAATTTCCCCAATTTGGAGCAAATTTATTTTTTTCATTTTGGCTTTATTTCGCAGAGCCAATGAAAAAACAATAAAACGAGCATCTTCGACTCATGAGTATTATATATCTCAGCAGATTCTTTCTCGTGTTTTTAAAGTAAGGGACCTAGGGGTTCTTTTTACACCGAATCTTGATTTTACAGAGCACATTAACAACATTGTTAATAAAGCTAATTCTATGTTGGGGTTTGTTAAGCGTTGGTCAAAAGAATTTCTTGATCCTAACGTCACCCTTTCTCTTTATAATTGCCTTGTTCGTCCGCATCTGGAATATGCTTCACAGATTTGGAGTCCTTATTATGACGTTCATATTGACAGGTTAGAATCGGTGCAACGTAATTTTACTCGTTTCGCATTAAAAGGTATTCAATGGCATGATCCTCAAAATATTCCTTCTTATGAGGATCGATTATCACTTCTTCGAATGCAAACGTTGTCTCAAAGAAGGACTAACAATGATTTAGTTTTCCTTCATCAACTTGTAACAGGCGTCACAGATGTACCAGACCTTCTTAGTGCTATATTTTTTTTATTATCGGGGAGGAGGTTATCACCTTCGCAGTATCGATCTAATTAAAGTCCCAAGACAAAGGACCAATTACGGAATGCATGAGCCCTTGACAAGGATGAGTAGGCTTTTGAATTATAATACGGATCTAATAGACTTTCATATTAATAAGAATAAATTAAAGACTATGCTTAAAACCAGTGTAGCACGCTCTTAATTGTTTTAATTGTTGTCTAATAATGTATTGTTTTTTATTTGTTTGTATTTGTATAATTTTGTCATTTCTTGTGTAAGTGTTCGTTTGTTTAAGATTGCCTACTAACAACTAACACTGCACTAAGTGATGAGCCGATCTGTTAACATAGTTTTCTGGGTTAAAGACTAATGGTCGTTAGATGTTGCTTGCCTTAAGCTCTCTTCGACTTTATCTGATAGTGTATTAAAAAAAAAAAAAAAAACAAAAAAAAATATGTCCTTCAATATCAAAAATCATTTAAAGTGATTTAAACTGTAAACAGGAAGCAGTTATTTTCGGCTTCTGTAGGTTTCTCATCTGGTTAACAGATCAGTACAAAATTTTCATAATCAAAGATTTTTGTTTCTTTGACACTGTTAAGTTTCCTGTTTAATTACGCCATGAGAATGTTGAAAATATCGCTCATGCTTTGAACTCTTCAAAAACATTTCGACTTTTATATAATACTTACATTATTCGTGGTTTTAAGTTTGAAGCCTTAGTATTTGATAAGTGTCAAATCAAACAGTCATAAAATTAGTTATTTACGATGATGGATCCCTTAACAACACCCTAGATACGCTTCTTTGGTGTTTGAACAATACATAATAAAACACCGAGTTTTCGAAAAACATTTTCTTTAGCGTTAAGGCACATTTCTCACTCGGTGGGTATGTGGTATTGTAAACAAACTATAAATTGCCGTAGGTATATGGGCTCAGAAAACCCACAGGTAATCGAAAAGGTGCCATTTCATTCAGAATAAGTGACTGACCTTTCAACCATAGAAAATTGGGATTGGTCCAAGATCATGCCACCGATTTGCTACCGTTTGATTTTTTTCTGTTGTGCAAAAAAAATGTGTCTACGCGAGTAATCTCCAAACTTTAGAAGCATTTAAAACCAACATTACTCATGTTTTGGCGAAAAAGTGGTTAAAAATTACCTCAAATGAAACACATTCTGCGTAAAATTTCCGAGTCGGTCATTTGAATCATATTGTTTTTCACACTTAGTTGCAAGGTCCAAACTTTAAAATTAAATTAAATATATTCAGCCTTATTAATAAACACAAAATAACCCTAACACAAGACTAACTCGTATCTCAAATAAGAATTCCTATTAATAAACGTGTGTTAGCCTTAAGTGACTGTTGTTTACAAACGGATAACTTATATAGTCGATTTTTGCGTATAAGGACCGAATATCTTCTTATTTCAAAATTTTTGACAGCAGTAGGTAGTTTAGTTATGAGGATAAGTAAAATTGCAATTGAGATTCCATTGCAATAGACAAGAAAAAAAGTTTAGTTTAAATTTTGTCCATAAATTTAGTGCACTTTGTTCTTTGTTCAAGATGATAGCGTTCTGACATGCGTGGCCTAAGCCAAAGCGAATAGGACTCAGTTGCATTAAATTACATTTCTGATTAAATATACCTACCGTCATGCAATAATTTTTTCTGTTTTTTTATTGAATCGCACTTGTTGTTGCGGTACCAATCCTTAAGAATTTTTAAGGATTATTTCATACATCCAGTAAATTGCAAATACAATTTGGTGGACAAATAAATGACAAGTAAATTAAATGTTTCATACCATTGGCATTTTTATTAAAAGAAAAATTATTTTTTTATTATCCACCCAATTGCGCATGGAGGCGTGGAACATACTCATCATATTTAACTTGATGGAATTACCAGCAATTGAATAGCCCATTTGGTACTTCTCGGCGAATTCTTGAATCTCGAACTCTCCGCGTCCTTCGCCGCTGTTTTCTGGTAGCCTCTTCTCGTTGAAATAATTTGCGGTTTTGTTTGTAAACCAAAAACGGGAAGCGAATGCAATCCAGAACAAATATAAGCCGACAAAACTTCACCCTTCGATATGTATGTACACATGCATTCGATATTTTTATTTTTAAATAATCAAAAAACAATACTAGATTTTATAGTACATTTTGGAGCTATTCAATCAATATCTAACACGAGGAAAAAATATGTTTATTAATAAACTTTTTTATCAAATGAATAAATTCACTATCCGTGTGCTAGCTATAACGTGTATTATCCAGTGGATTGGGTATTTTTATTAATAGGGCTGATTGTATATAGTCACCCTTAATGAAGTGGGCGTTTCACTTGAACGGCAAATGTCATTTTAAAAAATTTGTGTTATGATTGGCGTTTAAGAGTCGTTTATTGAGTCGTAACGCCTTACTCTATCTCTATGGGGAACGTAAGTTTTTGTATGAGAAATTGAGTAATGTCACTCATTTGTAATATAACTGTCGTTTTACTCGCCTACTTCGACTCTCAAAAACGCTATTTTTTGTCGAACGTAAATTTTCAAAGGACACATTGGCGAAATTGGAAATGAAATTGAAATTCAACATGAAAATAACCAACCCAGAGCAGATGAAGCGCCTCTTCGAGTTGATGGATCGGAGTCCCTAGTTGGCGACCAAACTGGAGAAAAAAAACTAAAGGGAAGTTTTCTCCTCAGAATTAAATTCATTCACTCTAACGTTCTCTGTTATTTTTTTCTTCCGGATTATTTAGCAACACAAACAATGCAATGCTATTCATTTTGTACTAATTTTAAGCGAACAAATTGTTAAATTGAAAAAAAAGCCAAATGCTTTTGAAATTTATGTTTGTCAATGTCAGTTGTTTATGTGGAACGCATGGTAGTTTAAAACGCGATACAGATATCGTAATACCGACTCTTAAACGCCTTAAAAGTGACTCGACAGAAAAAGTGACGAATGTTGCTCAAGTGAAACGCCTGCTACAATAAGGGTGATTGAATAACCCTTAACAGTGTGCTGAAACTACCAGTTTTCTGCTATACTGAAGAAAATGAAGCTTTTCAGATTCATTTTCAGAATAACAAACCCTGCGCTTCATGTGTTGAATTTAATGCTTCGAAAATTTAATGTTGTTTTTTGTCGTCAAAGCGCATTTTACCACCTACGCCTCTTCCTTTGAGTGGCACTTGCATCGAGGAAACTGACCATCCAACATTCCACCTTGTTGAACGAACACATACGAACATATACAACTCCCACTTCTGAGCTGGTGCTCCAATGAAGTTCCTTGACAGTGTTCAAAACAGAGCATTCAAGATAATTGGTGATCATCTTATCGTTGAGCCATTTAGTTCAACGTCATATATCATGGTCAAGTCTTATTTGTTTTTAAGCTGTACAACATGTATGTGGAACTGTTTGACTCACTCAGTCTATCCACTTCATAGCAATACTCAGGAACTCGTGAACAATTTCAACCGACACATCCTTTTAAACCTTGTCCGTCATTCAATTTTTTATAATACTCTCACTGTGATCTGGCATCAAAAAGGTGCCAAAAGCCTCCTTATCTTACCCCTTATGTATCGTAAAATTAATAACAATAGCGAGATCCCCTTTTTTACATTGAATATGTATAGCCCTAAAGTCCACACAAACTATCCGATCATCACCTCGCTACGGATCTTGAGGTTCAACCAGATTTTTAATTGTGATGGCAAATTAAAAGTAGCTAATCGCGAACATTTTACCGTTGAGATTCACGATCAACACATGATTTAATTTTAAGAGAACCATGTGCTTTCTCTTATTATTAAATCGATATACAACTACTACGACACTGCCTATGGGATGCTGGTGTTCCAAGTAGAGTCCTAAGAGTGATTCAGTAAATCGACATTTCGAATTTCTTTTATCCTTGCAACACCTTGGTAAGGTTTTGTGTTCCTTTGATTTCTATTTTTGCGTCAACGGTAAGAGCCAATTGAATTTCTTCAGAAACATGATTCAAGGATAACACTGGAGCTTCTAGGAAGTCTACCACTGAGACAGAAAATGATACCTTTTTGGCATTTGACTGTAGAGGTGCGTTAAATAAGACGTCAACGTTTTTTTATTATTCTTCTCTCTGTTATTTAACGGTAAAACAATATTGGAGACAAGTTCTGTCTCTTCAAACAAGTCAGGGGTTGCCCTGACTTGTTTGTTTGATCTAAGTACAAAACCTGAAATTTGAATTTTTGATGTCCCTCTTCCTTTTTGAGGCTACCTAAAACTTTCCCCGAATTGACGAACAGCTGATATAGTATGAAAGAGATCATTATTCATTACAATGATCAGTAACGATAAGGTTTTGGTGCCAACTACTTTTCCACTCTTTAAAAATACCAAAAACAACAGACTAAACATTCTACAGGGAAAATGGACCACTTTTTGAATAATGCCTAGTTGCGGTCATTTTTATTTTTGCTACTTTTTTTTTGTGTTTCCTAGAAACCCAATAATCTAGCAGAAAGAACAATTTCGCACAGAAGTTTTCAAAGAGATCAACTTCTATAAGACTTGTACATCATCTGTATGTAACACAAATTCGTATCATCAGAATTCAACAACAATTGGGTTTTCAACTTTCCAAGTCCCAATACTGACAACATTTCAGATTCGCTCTTCAGGAGTCCAACTTGTAATAATCAAGGCTTCATTCAATTGGTGTACTCGGGCGTATACGTAACTTTTTTTTATAGAAACAGAAAACATCGAAATAAATATTCGAACATATTTGTCCCATAAACGAAAATATTAACGTCAAAGTAAAAATCAAATTCCACCCACTGACCTACAAAAGTGTTTTGTCAAAAACTGTCCACACTTTTCCGCTTGTCACAATAAGAACAACAATATTTCGAGTTAAGCTTTCTTGGTCACCTCCTTATTAAGGAAAGGTTAACTACTCTCTTTAGATTGTTTTAATTTTCCTGTCATCACGAACTATAAGAAAAAACAAGCATTTTTCATACAAAAAAAAAATTCTTTTAATAATTATAAGAACATTAAATTTCACAACTGCATATAAATCATCACACAAAAGTCACCATTATTATGTCGCACAGACACAGTCGAACCATTTAGCACACACAACAATGGATTATTGTGTGTTTGAAAAAGGAAAGTGGTACTGCGCACGACAGCCATTATCACAGTCGAATCACAGCCAGACAACAATTTCCCTTCCACAAATGCTCATATGGTTTTGACTCTCGCCATAAGCCACATACTCGAGTGTTATATAGCGGTATGTGATGGTACGACTCACAATGTCGTTGTTTACACACTCAGCGGTGGCGAGTTGTTGTTGTTGACTTTGGAGTGACGGACGAGTGATGTTTTCTGATGATCATGGTTTCCCCAACCAAATACAATGGAAACTAGTTCTTTCCTTCTATTTTCGTTTCTTTTTCTTTGACTAACAGTGGCGGCACAGTCGCAACATAAACATTTTTATTTTTATTACGTTTATGATTTTGTAGAAAATATTTTGTGCTTATTTACAATTTTGTCATGACTTGAACGTCACAAAAAAAAGGAAGAAGAATTCTTCGGTCAAAACCAAAGAAAAGTGTGTCAGTTATGAAGTTCTGTGTTCTCGGGCCCAAGTCACTGTTGTCAAATTCCATCAAACCAATTGGACTGACGACCTTAATTGGAACTGTGACTTCCCTTTTTGCAAGCTACTATCGTGTTTCGCCATTCGGTGGTGAATTTTAATTAAATTTCAAAATCATTTTTGGTCTTCAGAAAAAAATCAAACTGCCTCCAATTGTGGGGTGACGAGTGGTTTGGTCAAATTTGCGCTTAGACCAATTTATATCGAACAACGTTATGGTCTGTTTGCACTTTATTTCCTCCCTAGGTAGCTAGACGGATCGCTTACGGTGGTGATGACCCATTTTTTGTTGTGTTTGAAATAATTTCAAGTGGATTGGAGAAATTGTGGTTGATGGCCTATTCTCTGCGATAACCGTTAAGTTTTGGTTTTTGGCTCCTCGCATGCACAATAACTCTTTGGTTTATCGATATAACGTAATTATTTGTGCTGTTAGATGGTTTGTTTACTGGCTGGGAAGGTGCATTGCACCGCAATGAGTATGCAGCAGATTGGAGGAGAACATTTTTTTTAACACGTACCAAGAAGCCAAAAGAGTCCGACGGCTTAGGCTTGGTCCGATATGGAAGAAGTAAAGTGTTGAGGTCTTAATTAAAGAATTTCGTGCTGCAGATAAATGAATTGTTTATTGTTAATTAATAGCAACCACTAACCAAGTGTTAGCTACAATTGTTTTGGTTCGTTGATCTTGGGTTTGGCCAGATGGTGTTGGATTTCTCTTCAGTCATCATGAGGATATAAATGAATGTAATTTATTGTACGTGTCTTCGGAAAGTTAATGAAATAAAATGATGATTGTTATGTTCAGATGGACTTAAGATAGAAAAAAAAACTGGTAAACGACTGTAATGTCTTCTAAGTTTTAGTGTTAATCTGTGCAATGAAGTTTTCCTTCATCTGTGCCGCAATCGAAACCATTAAGAACAACAAAGCGCTGGGACGATGGAATTCCAACACAGCTTTCATAAGCGGCGCTAAAATCATCAAGGGAACTGAAGAGTGGAATATGGGATCTTAAAATGTTCGAAAATTTGAGGGGTTTTGCGTTCTTCCTGCGAAAATAACTACAAAAATTATCCTGGAACGCATCATAGAGCATCTAGAGGCCACACTCAATTCCGAACAAGCAGGGATCCCTGCTGGATCCTCCTGTTATGATTGCGAAATGCGAATCAATATTGAGCAGTGCGTTGAATATCGATCACCGTTACACCTGCTGTTTATCAACTTAGAAATGGCCTTTAATAGAGAGTTTATCGGGTTAGCTATACGGAGGAGAAGCATACCAGAAAACTAATTGCTATTATAAAAGCAACAAGTGTCACGTTCTTCATTATGGTATGTTGTCAGAAGCTTTAAAATTCAGAGCGAAGTCAGACAAGGCTATATTTTGTAGCCAATATTGTTTTAAAAAGTAATAAGTAATGTACTGCTCACAGCTTTGTCAGGTAGTGGAAAGATTCAATGTACTTTGACATTTTATGTCAAATATCTAGATTTCACGGACAACGTTTGCTTTCCCTCTGATAGGATCAAAGATCTTCATCAATAATGGCAAATAGGGTTGAGAGAGAGCAGAAATCATGGGGCTGAAATTCCGGTAAAACAAAAATGATCAGACTCGAAGCCGACCGTCTTCTCAAGTTAATATTTCCCTTCAACCGGTGGAGAAAGTGGAGAGCTTCCAATATCTTGTAAGTATCGCAAAACCGATCAAAACGCCATCTGCCACATCGGCAAAGCAAAAGTAACGTTTGGTATGCTGTCGAAAGTATGGAGGAATTACTCTCTCAGCTATAGAATGAAGCTATGTCACAAAAATGTCGAATCTGTGCTGCTTTATGGATGCAGCATCTGGAAAATGCTTCAGCATTCACATGGAAGCTGCAAACCTTCGTCAACTAGGATTTTCTGGCTCAATTGAATATTCAACATCCACATCCGCTTCAAAAAGGTAACGATTACATTGCAAGTAAAGCAATGCAGTGGAACACGCTCATGCAAGAAGGAAGAAGAGCTAGGCGACCGAGAAGCACATGGCGGAGAATAGAAAGGGAGGAATCAGCGTCACTTGATAAGAGCTTCAGAGAGCTGAAACACATCTCGGGAAACTGAACACAATAGCGCGTAAGCATAGTAGAGGGCCTGTTCACCTTAAGTGGTTCCCCGTGGGTTTATCAAGTCTGGGCAAAAAACACCAGTGTGATCACCTATTTACTTACTTAAACGGCTCCCAATTCATGAAGGACCTCAGCCTGAGCCTGTACCGTAGGTTCGGTCTTCCTTTTCGTCTCGAACCTGGGGATTGCGGTTAGAAGACTTTCTTCTTTTTCTTTATTGGCTTTCTGGACTACATAAATCAGCACCTTGGTATAGGTTGTACAGTTTGCGGTTGAACTCTCTTCCCCAATCGCCATCCTCGCATACAAACCCGAAAGTCCGTCGAAGAATTTTTCTTCCGAAAGTGGCGCCGTAGAGCAGAACTAGTTAAATCTAAGTCTTGTGTGGAGAGTTTTGAAACCAGTTGTTTGGCCAAATCGAAGCAGCAGCTGTTCGCTAGGGAAATTCATCGTCAGATCTCCCCTGAGGTGTCGCTTGTAGAATTAATACTTGTTTCAAGGTAGGTGAATTCCTTAACTATCGAAATTGCTGCTACCAACAGCAATGTTTGTTTCAAACATGCGTCATGTGAGCACAGCTGGATCAGTTTGTTCGAGATTCCGAATTCAGAGATGCAATCATAAATAGTTTTGAAGTCGATGAGAAGATGGTGGGTTTCTACTTGAAATTCGTTGGTCTTTTCCGGGATTAGCCTCAGGGTGAATATTTAGTCTCTTTCTTCTGCCTGGCCTGAAACCACACTGATACGTGACAATTATAGTATTGCAGAAAAGTTTAAGACGCACACACAGTACATTGGATAGGATTTTCAAGGGTATATATGGAGCTTATAGACCAGTCAGTGGCCATGCATTCTTCCTCCCACACTTTGTTGATGACCTGGTGCATGCGGTTCATCAAAACACCTCCTCCATATTTAAAGAGTTTCGCAGGTATGCCATCTGACCCGGTGGACTTGTTATTTCTTATCTTTCGGATGGCTCTTTCTACCTCTTCTGTGCTGGGAGCTGGGACTGGGTCTTCATTAACTGGTCTCGCTTCTCTTTCGTCATAAGCTCGCTCGACATTATGCGCATTCAGTAGCATTTGGAAGTGGTGCATGAAATTATCCTCCTTCAATGCTTCAAAGTTTCTCACTTATGTTTGTACCGCAAATGACGTTACGGGACGATTCCTCTTTGTTCATACAAACTAGGTGTCCGGCGCAAAGGTCATGTATTGTTTCTTGTGTCAGTTTTTTCAAGTTTGACTTGCTCTTACCAGTTGAGCTCAAGCTTCGAAGTCCTATGAACTGCGGAGTTTGGTTTGCAAGACGTACTTTATGAATGGGGATTCGTTATTTTCAATCTCAATGAAGTATTCAAGATCTTAGATAAACAGCTTTCTTGCTTCGTCCTTGTAACACTACGCACAAAGGCCAGCTGAAGACACAAGAAGAAGAGACAAGAAAGACGTGTAACATTAAATATTTCAAAATATGTATAGTTTTCAAACGAAAGAGCCGAAGTTCGAACTTTGTTTATTGCCATAATCATATTCTTATTTCCATTTATCATAATCTTGCTACTAACTACCGAAATCCGTAACTGATTCAATTTAACCTCTTGGATTACCCACTTACCGGAAATATGTTACACACGTTAACTCTCCTAATTTGCGTGACAAACATCTTGGATAAGTTTTACTTTACGCACCTTAAAAAGTGAAATTTTCTCCGAAAAAAATATTTGCATTAATGATGACTAATTTTGAACAAAACAAACATACACACATATACTCAAAAGATAACCAAGTTAACACCGAACACCTCACGCTGATTTCGCGCTGTGTGTCAACCACCTTCAAAGAAGAGCCCCTGTTTTATTTATCATTTCTTATTTTGAAAGCCAGCACCGGTTGAACATTCCAACACGTTTACGGTTTGATTGCGTTGCGTTGGTGGTCAGTTACTTGGCTGTAGTTAATCCACCGGCACCACATTGTAATGGGGTCAAATCTAAGGTTCGTTTGCGTGCACTCTCGTCAGTCGTGTCGGTCGGTCGGTTAATCGGAAACTGATATGATTGGTGTTGTCTAGAAACCAACAAGATTGGGTTTTAATTGGGGTTCAGATTGGAGGCCACCAGTAAATAAACAGTGAAAACAAAAGCAATAAAATATATGAGATGAGGCATGGCGATGGTTATTGGTCTTGCTCGAGACATCGGCATCACATCGCAGACAGGAACAAAAGTGAAAGTAAATTCTTTGGCGATGAACGAAACACAACGAAATTATTTTGAGAAAATATTTGACAAATTACATTGCCAAAGAGCCATGGGAATTTGAAAGATTTGAAGAATTTGTTGAATCACTGTAATCACGATTGGAATAAGTGGTTTTGCAATTATAGAGATCAATGTCAATTTTCGACGCTGATGGGATTTATGAGTTAGACACTTTTTGACTGGGTATTGCTTGAGTACTGGCTTTTTGAGCCAGAGTGTCTTAAATAAATCAAATAAACAAACAAAGTGAAATCTTCTGATTCAGCCATAATGGCAAACCGTAAACCAGTAACAATAAGCGAAGCTGTCAAGATGTTGTTTTCGAGGCGAGATCATAACTCTCTATATATCTGCTTCACACTAGTTGTCGCCCTATGGAGTTCGCCAGGTCGACCTCAGAAATCAGCGTCAAGCCTTTCCGGCTTATTCCACTTCTGAGGCCACTTAAAAGTGCAATTCAATGAACTTTCTAAGAATAATCGTCAAAGTTTTAAAAATATGCTTTGATATTGTACGCTTTTAAATGTCCCCCCCTCAAAAGCTCCTTTATCCACTGTTATATGCATTCATGCCTTTTATTTACTTATTCAACTCATGTAAAGGAAAACTATACTGTCAGCAAACTGTACACATTTGCATAAACAAACAAATAAGCGTTATAATGTTTAACTATGTCAACTCCAATTATGACATTCCAAGGTTTTTGTTGGCACACAATCGCTATACGGTACCTTAACTCTGTCAACAAACAATGCCTTTGACCGAGCATGAAATTGAACTTGACTTACCGTGTTGACAACGAAACAAAAACCTGTCAAAATGTACTTTACTCATGCCTACGTGATTTTATTCATCATTGTTGTCATCGTCACATCCTCAGCCAACCGTGAATTTCATATTTTCACAACAATTCCCAGAAATATTTCTTCAAACTTCAAAATTGGAAGAAGCAACACTTTCAACCCGTTCAAATCCATCAAACCTGTGTTTGCAAAAAGCCAGTGTAATCAACAAGTCCAGATCATTTGCAACATGATCTGCAAGTGTACCAAATGCGGTCATTTTGCACCACACACCCATTATACAAAATAGAAACAAGCATCTTGTGATGGGGTCTCCAATTACGTAATATCGAAAATTGAACGCAAAGATTCCCTCACCACCAAGACAGCAAAGTCATTTGTAATGATGATGTTTCATCTCGACTTCTTCGATCGACTGCACATTCACAAAAAAAAGCTCATCATCAGCAACCATTTGAAATGCGATTCGCACTCCCCACAATTTCCCAATGTAACCGCATACTCAACGGACTCCATCATAAAGACTCTGGAGAGATGGCGACAGCCTTCCGCCAACTAATTTACTTCCAACTCAGCCAACAACCGTCACTTCTTATTCAGTTGATGGGAAAATCAAGTTCAAGACTTGTCCATCACTTTTTCTTCTTATTTCACTTCGCGCGCATATCCCCCGCATTGTTACTCCAAACTGATTGCACAGAAACCTACTAGCTTGCTTGGAGCACATCATCATCAGCTAGAGCAAGTGCAGTCAAGTGCTTCCAATGTTACCCATGTCTAAACGGCTGGCAGAGTTGTTAGTCTGGCTCTCTTGGTCGTGGACTAAAACTGGGGAACTAGGTCAGATTTTAGGAAACTCGTTTTCTCTTTGCGTTTTGATTATTCGATATGGTAATAGTACGCAAAAGATATCTGCTAACTGCAATTTGAAAAAGTATCTCAATTTCAAGTCGATATCGATATCGATAGTTGGGCGCAATAAGCCGATTGGGATATTCGTTTTGTAAAACGTGTTTGAAATTGTGTGTGACGTTGTGAGTCTACAGTTGCAGATTTAAACAGTGGGAAGGAGTTAATTAAGAATATTTTTTGTCTTTTAAAGATTAGAATACAAATTTATCTTGATCTACATTTGTTAACCTTCTTTTTTCTTTATCTTTCAGAATTATCTTGGTGGAATTATTTGTTCGTCGCCCCTAATTAAAAGGTATGGAAATCTGTGAAAATGACATTTCGAAAATTTTGTTTACAAGATTAATTACTGGAAAAAAAATAAGAAATGCATAAATCGGTCTGATTAACGAGTTATGCAATTAGCTCAAAATTAAATGTGGCTATGTATGTCTATACACAGTGAAGAACAAAATGACAGGAACGAATACAATAAGTAGGAGTGTGTAGGCTATATGTATATATTATATTGAAATAATGCGAGTAAGAGAGTTAGGAAAAACAACAAAATAATGCACCGAATTGGTATGGTTGGTTAGAGGGGAATGAAAAATAAAAATGTTTTGTGAAGCAAGGATAAGATGGAAAGAACATTAAGAAGTTTTAAGGTAAAACTTTAACGTTTTGCTACTAAGTATCAAGACTATTACTAATGCACTTTGGTATCACACATTTCTATGTGATCATTTATGAAAGGAAATATGGTGAAAATCCGAAAAGAGGAACCTACGTTAGTACTGACAGAGAAATTGATTTTAAAATGGGTGAGGGTCAGCGTTACCTCTCTTGAAGATCTACTTCCATTTTTGTAAAACATTGAAAATTACTTCCTTCTTCACATCATCCCTAATTTCTTAAAGTCTACTTAACTCAAATAACTTAAACTTCGATTAAACTCCGTATTTCCAAAATCTGCTTCGATTTACACCTGCATTATACAATTGTTGCTATATATGTACACTAACAATAAGCCGACACCTTCACAAACACTAGGTCATAGAGTAGGTTTATAATATTATAATATTATAATATAATAATACCTCCTCTGTGCATTGGATGTCAACCCTTAAAAGTATACAAAGTTTGAATTACATACATGCTTATACCTATAAACGTTCTTAATATATAAATTGTATTTTTTTTCTCTTTGCACTTTTGATGATTTCAATATATTTCAATATATACAGATCTACTTTCTTTTTTCTCAATCAACTTGGCTTCCTTTTTTTGAAATTTGAGTTACGTGATTGTATAAAAGTGTTTAATAGTTCAATTTATGTCCTCCTCGGTGAACTTTTAATGATTTCAGTATAAAATACAGTGTGGTAACGCTGAACTCAGTTTACATCAAATTTTGCCAAAAGTAATCCATCTGGGTGTTCTTACTTCTTTCACATACAAAGTACATACTCCCAAAGATCAGTGTATAAAAGCACCTCTACATTATACTCAAGCAGTGTCTGTAGCTTAGTGGTTAGGTGCGTTGGCTGCTAAGCAGAACGTCCTGGGTTCGAGTCCTACTCGTGCCCCCATAGTTTTTATTTCATCTTTCACGGGCACTGCCTGTTGCGAAGAACTGACAAAATTGTTGATGAGAGTAGGCCACCTAGGCCTTGGCTCTTCAAGAGCTGTCGCGCCACTCTGTTTTTTTTTTTTTTTATTATCCAAAGCAGTAGTTCCCAACTTTTAGGTAGATGACGCTAGGATCGATGGCCAGGACCATGGTACTAGATTTCCAATCTTGGTAGTACTAGTCTAACTCTATATACAAATTAATTATCTACCTCTGTTCTAGCCTCTTTCTTTGTCTCTTGAGGATTTCCATGGCTCCCAAAGATCCCAAAACTGGTCTTAACTGAAATGCAAACTCTACTGTTAATTGAAAAAAAAAAAATGAAATTCAGTCTGATTACATATTAGCGTACACTTGAGGGTGAGTTTTGAAAAAGAATGGAAAGATAACTATTTTAGGAACTGGGACACAAAACATACGTTGAAACATGTCGGCTACTACAAATACAAATGTCAATGATATCATTATCATCATCCCAAATAATGAGCTATTCTCAAGGGACAGAACTTTAGTCGTATATTGTTCGTTCAAAAACCGATTGCTGTTTAATTATGGATTCATATCCATTTCTTCTTGACCTCATATAATATTCTAGTATGAATCGATTCCAAAACGACCATCAAGGAGTCAGTCAAATATTGACAATATTGACTGAGAAAGGATTAAATATTGTTGATTGGACACAAACAAAAACTCTACTTCGGTTGTTAAAAATAACAAGATAACAATTGATACAAAAAGCGTAAGGTTCACGAACAAAAACTAAAAAAAAAATCATTAAAAAAAATACGTATACGCCCGAGTGTACATTTTTATTGTATCCGTAGAAAAATACCAAATCTCTTTATACATAAAAATGATGTAAAACTGGACAAATCAAACATAGATCGTAATCAATTTGTCGAATTGTAGACTCTCCCATTACTGCACTATATTTAAGCTCTGCGAAGTGCCTTCCCGTGGCAAGAAAGTGCATTTTTTATATGCGACGTATAGAATATTTGGCAAGTTCCTATTGCATTCGTCAAAAAAAAATTTTAATCAAATATGATATAATGATGGTAGAGAAGTCGAAAAAAGTGGGACCGGTGATTCCGTCCGTCTGTCTGTCTGTTTGTCTACAACGCACCTAGAGCCTTAACCACTGCACTAGTTCAATTGATTTCAAGTTGGGAAACAAGTGGTTTGAGCGAATTTGGGTGGGTTATGTTATTTTATTTTTAAGATTAAAATTTAGGGTAGCCACCGTACAATTTTTTCGGCAGAAACAAAAAGTTTAGATGTTCTCAAAAACGTCTCCTACGATTTTCGTTAAACCTCGTCTTAATTTTTTTTTGGAAAACTGGTGTATTTAATGTAAACAAATTGTATTTTTGTATAGCTCCAAAGCAGTACTTAAGATTTTCTCAAAAGTAATATCCAATCAGCGGCCTTTTTTTAAGAGTACATGTATATTGCCCAAATAATATTTTGTTTTCAAAAAAATTTCAAAAATTTTTGGGATTACAAAAAAATATTTTAAATTTTTTTTTTCCAAAACTCTGTATCTCAAAAATCAATCTCGAAGAAAATATTGAGAGTTGAAATTGAAATGAAAGACGTTTATTAACATGTTCTTGAATACTGCGTAGTCTGGGTGTACTAGGACACTTTTGAAAAATTGTATATAGGTATATTAATCTTTAAAAAACCGCTCCTAGGAATTACTTACTAAACTTATGATGGCGCTACAGTCCAGGTCGGACCAGGGCCTCACCCAACAAACTTCTACAGCCAGCTCGGTCCCTGGCTAGCTGTCTCCAGTTTCGCACGCCAAGTTTGTTCAGGTCCTCTACCACCTGTGTGCTCCACCTGAGTCGCGGTCTTCCTCTTCTGCGACATCCTTCCGTGTTGGATTCGAAGACTTTACGAGCCGGAGCATTATTTTCCATTCGCTCAATCAAAGTCGTTGGACTTTTACATTTATGGCTAGGTCAGTGTCGCTGTACAGCTCGTACAGTTCTTGGTTGAGTCTTCGTCTCCATTCTCCATTAATGCAGACAGGACTGGAAGAATAACCTGGAAGCCCAGGTCTTTAGTTTAACTCTAAGACGACAAGCCGGCCAAACCGCTCCTTATAGGCCTGGGCTGCGAATATATGGTAGTAGCCCTATTAGGTGTTCACTAAGTTGTTTATTCTACCTGGACGCCACTGTTGATTCCATCTTGGGAGTTCTTCCGCTGCCGCCTAATGTGGACGCATACCTCCTCCCCTTCTCTCTCTCTCTCTTTGCTGCCGCCAACAACATCCCACTGGGGTTGGAACCCAATCTTCGGTTGAAGGTACTGGGCACCCGATGTTCACCAGGGGAGGTGAAGAGCAGGAGTTGATAGAATTTATATTTCTTATTATTACAACGAATTTATCTGATAAATTAATACAAAGAAAAATACAATTACAAATACAAATCTGTTAGAGTGCGGCCGGTATTCTCTCAGTATCAATAGCTGTACTGTAGGAACATTCAGTTCTTCTGAGGAACTTATTTACTTATGGAATCTTAAGGTATACAAAGACTTGTATCTGTTATTAGTAAAGTAGTTGTTCTTCAAAGAACTTAATTGTCAAAATACTTAATTGCGATTAATCGGCGATTGTTTTTTTTATTTGTCTCTTGTCAAATGCTGATTTAATGATGGTATTCACAATACCCATAGTAGAAAGTTAGAATAACTTAAAGTGGTTAAAGTTCGCTATAATGATTATTTTTCATGTACATTCGGTCATATTATTTCTTACTAGAGGTAATGTAATGGCCTCTAAAACCTTTACATTACTTTCAAAATGCCACAGCCAAAGTTAATTTTAACAAAATAAAAGTTATGTTGCAATTTTGATATTAACATTTCTTGAGGTCTTACGAAAATGATTTCCTTGAAGTTCCTTTAGGGTTTTCCTTAAGCAACTTCCATATTCAACGATAATAATTATTGGCAACAAAATAAGTTTTCTTCTTGGTAATTAACGGTGCAGTGATAAATTGAATCATTTTAAATATAATTATCTTCGATGTTGACAATTTCTCCTGAAACGTTTTCACCAAGAAAGAAAAGACAAATTATATGTGCTTAAGCAGAAATCAGAGCTATTACACCATTTATAAGACTTAATAGTTCATCTACAAGTCTTCTTGTTTGATCCATCTAGGATGAAATTAATCAAAGAGAATACTTTTCTCGATTGAATTTGCCGACTACATTTCAGTTTTCCTTTTTTTCAATTAAGACTCAATTATCAAAGACCTTGTGTGCGACTCTGTGACTTCTGTTTGTGTTAATCAATCATATTCAGAAAACGATGCAAACAGCTTGGATTACACGGTTATCCAGCCACACGAGTCATGTCATCTCTGCAGACGATCCACGGATGACTTCGGCAGCAGATGAATGTGATCTTCCATTCTCTAATGAGCATTCCTGATTGATTGATTGGCAGGATCAGATAGCGTCAATAACATCACGCTGATTTTTTAAATTGAAAAAAATCTCAATAAGCTCAACTTAACAGGGCCATCAATCTCATTATTACGAGTATAAGTGAGTTTCTCGGCTAGTGCATATAAATGATGTGTCAACAAAGACCGCGTGCCGTTTTGAAATCTCACAAAGAAAGTTTTTTTTCTTCCCCTCTTAAACTCAAAGAAAAAAAGAAAAGTCAACTAATTGAATAGCAATTTCAGAACACTGACCAAACGATATTAAAAAATCTTTTCTCTGTAAAATAGCAGAAAGTTAGTAAAAGCAGGTGTTCCTTAAAATCGACTTTTGTGAGTTGCATAGCAAATAATTTTTTCAACGCTGAAATCTCCAATTAATCTATGTATTTTCTTTTCCATTCTGGTCGTCTTCACTTTTCATTTTGGTGACAATTTTTTAAAGATACACTTCTCGAAATCTATTATTTGTTGTTTTTTTTTGTGGCTTTTTCTTTATGTCTTACAAATGAAAGTGAAAAGGTTATTCAACTAGTCCAACAAAAGACGATCTAATGTTTTGTTGTGAGATTAAATGATTTTAAGCTCATGGCTTGGATTTGCAGTTTAAATCGTTTCTAATTTATTCATCGGCGATAAATTGGTTACATTAATTTTCCTACAACAATGTAACAAAAGAAAATATTGCGAGCTGTGTTCTGCTGATTAAAATAAACAAGTAAAAAAATTATATATGTGATATGGTACATAAGCTATTTAATTCAATAAAAGATTTTATGGTTAGATGCAATATTCAAAATGAGTGTAATATCGTATTCCTTTGACCCCGCCATCATTGAGGAGAATAAGACTGATTCGGTTGGTACATAAATATTTTTTGGGAGAGTTCATCTCTTCAACGCTACTATAAATTTAAAATTAAGGGATGTCAAGGGTAAATTTTGTCAAAACAGATGTTCCCCAATGTAGTCATTTGTTGTTTTGGCGCTACGTCCAGGTCGGACCAGAGCCTCACCCAACAAACTGCTCCAGCCAGCTCGAATCTTTGTCTCCATTTTCCATTAACGCAGACAGGACTAAAAATCACTCGAAGAAGCGTGTTCATCAGATGTTGTCTCTGCACCATACACGAGGACCGGGATGATGAGAGTTTTGTAGAGTGTCACTTTGGTTGCTCGGGAGAGGACTTAACTACTCAATCCTTCTTCTAAGTCCAAAGAAGCAGCGATTGGTAAGAGTGATTCGATTCTTCGTTTGTGTTCAGCGTTGGTGTTGTTGTCTGAGTTGATAGCGGATCCCAGGTAGACAAAGTCCTTAACTACCTTGAAGTTAAATCGTTAAAACGAAGACGTCGATGTTGGTATTCCTTTCTTGTCGACAGCATTAACTTGGTCTTGTCCTCGTTAACTGCTAGACCCATCTTCCTGGCCTCCGTCTCAAGGCTCACAAACGCTCCACTGACATCACGCTGTGTTCTTCCAATTATGTCAATGTAGTCTGCGTATCCTAGTGCTGGACGGACTTTTGAAAGATTGTGGCTCTGGTTGACATTGGAGCTTTGCACAATCTTTTCAAGAATGATGTTGAAGAAATCGCATGACAACGCATCGCCTTGTCTAAAACCTTTTTTGACATCAAAAGCGTCCGTTAGGTTTTTTCCGACCATGATGGAACAGCGTGAATTTTCCATTGTCATCTTACACAGACGGACGAGTTTTTCTGGAATGCCAAACTAGACATTGCTCTATATAATTGGTCTCTATAGACGCCGTCATACGCGGCCTTGAAATCGATGAAAAGATGGTAGGTATCGATTTGAAGTTCCTTGGTCTTCTCCAAGATCTGCCGTAGGGTGAATATTTGATCGATGGTGGACTTTCCGGGTCTGAAGCCACACTGATAAGGACCAGGTTGTTGACGAAGGGCTTCAAACGTTCACACAGCACGGCAGACAAGATCTTATAGGCGATGTTAAGGAGACTTATACCTCTGTAGTTGGTGCAGTTCTGGGAATTTACTTTTTTGAGGATCGGGCATACGATGCTGAGGTTCCATTCATCGGGCATGCTTTCCTCCGATCAAATTTACTGTCCCTTCCTTTTATTTGGCTTTTAACAATTCTCATCTTTGCAGATGATATCAACAGGTACATGTATAAAAACATATTCTTCTGCAGGTTGATATTTTTGTATATTATTTTTCTAAGTGCATAAACAAGAAGCCAAATTAATACTATCTATATATATAAAAGACTAATTCGTTAAATTTATGTTATCTTTTCAAATTGACAAGCGGTTGACCGATTTTCTAAATCTATGGTTTAAATTAAAGAGAAATAACTTAAGAAGGTTTATACAAAAAAAAACCTATGTTGTTCAAATCACAAATGGTTCAAATGTTAAGAAATAATGCTTTACTCACTTCAGTAAAATATATCAATATACGAATACTCAAATTTTTATGAAAATTATTTCAAATATTTTCGTCAAATATTTTTTTTTTTATCGAAAAAAAAAATTATGATTGACATTTTTGTTATTCATTTGTACAAACAAAAAATTTATACTTGACATTTTTTTGTCATTCAATTGTACTTTGTACATGACAGGGTCGCTTTGTTCTGGATTCTTGGACGACATTGGTTACTGCTTTCAATGGTTGTGAATGTTGTGATCATCAGAAGACGAATCGGCTTTATTTTGTTGAATTTTTCTAGCACCTTCAAAACAATTTTTTTTGTGATTATGTCATAATTACCAAAGTCGATTCGTCCCTAATCTGAGGTTTTGCACCGTGGGTCGTTGTGCTGCATTGGAAAGTTAATATACGTGAAAAAAACATATGATTATTATGTCTTTTCCTGCTCCCACTGTTAGGATGCCATACTGCGATGTGGCAAAAGGTATTGCCACTCTAATTGGTTTCAATGAGCTTTCGAAGAAAAGCCTTTTTAGATTCATGTGGTATCACAATGGGCCTTTGATTAGCCTAAGTGTGTCTTTTAACATCCATGACAGCCACTTTAACCTAACCTATGTCTTTTCTTAAATCAATAAATCATTTGCATAGTTTATGCAGATTAAAGCCACATATGCCAAGTTTTTGCTTATATACTATTAAACCACAGTGTTAATTGACTTGAAACTATTCGTACCACAAGGCAAAAAATGAGCCACCTCAGCATCTTAACATTTTAGTTTAATATGTGTGTTTCAGCACACCCAACGGTTATCTTTTCCAAACAGCTACTCTGCAACACTTTAAGATTACCTCATGTTTCGAAATGCCATCCTAATGAAATACTTAAACTTTAAGCCAATGCATTTTATGAGCCAACTGCGTCGTGTTTTCTGAAGCGCCCAAAAAACTATTCGGAAAGATACACAACACTATGTAATTATTATCCTTTTAAGTTTTGAACAACAGCTCAACAATCAGCGAATTTAACCATATATATAAGGGAACAGTTCGAACGTGTCTGTAGGGCTATATGAAAAAAAATTGTCAAAACTTTAAATGAAATTCCATATTTGTCATAATGTATTGATCAGGCTCAAATTTTTTTTTTTTTTGACGAAAATTAAAATATTTGACGAAAATTGAATATTCGTAGGTATATTGATATATTTAGCTATAGTAATAACCGGACACTGACGGTGCCGAGAAATTTGTCCGGTTATGGAAGATGTCCGGTTAAGGGAACAAACAAATCTACATTCCTTAAGATGCATACAATAGAAGTGTTATTGGGATTAATTTTTAATGTATTTTGTTCATATTAAGAGACTTAAACAAAGATTCACATGTGCATACACACGTAAGTACAATTGATGATTTTGCTTAAACAATTAGAAATCTTAGTTTGGCGCACATATTGGTTACTAAATGGCATATTTTCAGCCAATCGGCCAATAAATCAAATGCTTTCAAATAATTTTTCTCTAACGAAAAGTTTTTTAATCTCCTTATTTCGCTATGGGCCTCTTCATAAGATTTTAACGGGTTGTTATCAAACATCTCGGAATCTTCTTCTTCTTGGGAATCAATTTCATGGATTTCTGCTTCATCCAGACCGTCAACGCATAAACTTTAAAGGTTATCGTCTTCGCAAATAAGACTATTACCCATGATAAGACTATTATGACATAATCTTGAAACGATACATTACCGTCTGCAAAAGCCCTATTCATTGTTTTGAAAATTTGTGTCCGTGTCCGGTTATGAGAGCGTCCGGTTGTGGGAGAACTTTTTATATAAAAAATCGGTTATTTATTTCTGTGAAAAAAAAAATTGGAAAAAACCTCATGGAAGAGTGGGAAAACTGGAAAAACCAAACAAAGGTCGGAAATTAAATTTTTTTTTGCTAGGAATTTTTCAGTTCAAAATGGGTTTTCGAATGGAAAAATAGAAAGTTCTTGATATAAAACTCGGAAAACTCATTGGTTTTCAAAGGGAAACTGGAAAATTTGTGATGGGAAACTGGTAAGAAAGAAAAAGTAAAAAAAAAAAAAAAAAAATGGAAAAATGGAAAATTTGAAATGCAAAATATAAATTGGTTGCGGGTAATAAGTAGTGGGTTTCTGGCTAATGGTGTAACGGTAAGCGTGTAGAAATAAATGGTAGCGGGTAACAGAGTAGCGTCGTAACGAGGTTACGGATATGGGTAGACGTACTGAGTAGTGTTTAAAGGGTAGTGGGTAGTGTGATAGAGGGTTATAGATTAACGATTGAGGCAGTACGAAGTCTGCAGGGTCAGCTAGTAATTCATAAAGCTTTGGTTGAAGGCATAATTTTGTACGATTTTTTTTCTATTCGTGATCACTTAGAATATAACTTCCCAGGTTTGGTCACTTCTTAAAGGGATATCGTTTTTCATTATTGAAATCCATTATTTGATTTTTTCTTAAGGCAATCATTGAAAATATCGGTAAGTTAAAAATATTCCTGGTTGAAATTCAGTCGCATTTGTTTTTCCATAACAGAATTAACCATTCAGAAAACTGAATTTTTGTCAGAAAAAAAGAAAAACGTATACTTGCAAAAAGTGTATTTACTACTAGAAATTGCCCGAGACTTCGTCCGCCTCTTCCTCCCAGAGCAGAAGCGTCTTGTCTCGTGCATCATTTTAAAGATGTTTATTGAAACTAATTGATGGCAAAGACAATTTAGTTCACAATATAATGCTCTTAATCAACCTTACCAAATGGCAAGGATTAATATAATGTTTATAAAACTCTTTGTCAAATTACTACTGATTACTATAAAAAGGTTACAGTGAGTCAAATCTTAAAAGATAGCCATATGTTTCCGGGAACATTTATTAGACCTAAATGGAATAATTCTTTTAAACCTTTTTTTTGGGTAACTTAAACCGCTTTCGAACATTTTTGAAACATTTTCACCTGATTTTTCGCTCCTTTTGGTCGCAGCTTAATGTTATACAGCCTTAAGCCTTCCTCTTCAAATGGAACATCCAACACAAAAAGAATTAAACGACCAGTTCCTGAGATTAGCGCGTTCAAACAATTTCTCGGCTTTATACATTAGTATAAATTTACTTTTTTTTTCTCAAACCCAAACAGCTATTTATATTGCACGAAATCAAAAAAAAAAGTCGGCTAACAATATTCAATAGCACAACAATTCCATTCCATTTCTCAAACAAAAGAGCTGAACAGCGAACTTGTTTTCTGAACAAATTACTTAAATCTCAATTAACATTATTAGATTGTTAATTTTTTATCGTTTCTAATATTAATTGTTTGTTTATTTATTAAATTAGTGAAAAAAGTTAAATATTGTATGAAGAAAATTATTCGCTAAATGACAACCATTATCATGCTCCATCCGGGACGTGATGATCATTTCAAGTTTGTAATTATAAATTGACTGTGCAAGCTTAAGCACACTTCAATTGATTTCATCTATGCAATCATCTAAATTCACAAGGCATTACTTGTTATATCTCTCTTTGCTTGTTGTTTCTTTTACCACATATTTGCAATTTATGTTGAAAGACCTATCACTCATCTTCATCATATGCTCATAGTGTTTCTTAATCAAAAACGTTGAAATAAAGAAAAACACTAAATTCAACAGTTGAGACGAAGTCTATCAGAAAGGCATAATGTAGTTCCCCTCTTCTCTCTTGAAAGTCATTGCTTTTGGCGGACTGTTCAGCTGCGGCTAGTTCAATGGCTTGTCTTCAACATTATCATCATTCTTAAAATAAGTATGAAACCAAAACATGTGTGGAATTATGCGAGTAAGTGAGATAGCCAAAAGAAAATTTACAGCATCCGTACCTCGATCGTGATAAGCTCTAACATTGGTGCATCACAGGAAGCTGCAAGCGGGAAAACCTTTAATTTCGTTTTTCATCTTTTGTACAATAAACACACTTTTGCCTCACAACAAACAACAAAACAAAATCATAAGAAAAACAATTATCCGGATTGATTGAAGACAGAGTCGATAAAGTCTGATGAAGATAAAATTTCAAACATGGATTATTGGATTGTTGTAAATGATGGTCATTAATTATTTATATGGCTTTCGTTGTCCATAATAATTACACCGAGTGGCGGTCTTATGGCCATCTCTTGATTGGTGTTTGGCCAGAGTGACTTATTGTCTAGTCTCTGAACTTGTAAGGAGACGATGAATCTAAGGCGTGTTGATGAAGAAAAATATAAGTTTTACTTTCATCTTCAACATGACGATTCGTCTATTTTAACGTGCTACAGCACTAACACCACTGCAATTCTCAGTCGCGCAAGCAAAATATCAGCAGCGACATGACCGTGAAGATTGGCAAATCAAGAAGTTTCCTTATGAGGGTTTTATTGTTTGCGCTGTCGGGAGAATGCATCACTGATCGACAAATTGCTGCAGATAGGTATTACACAGTTTGTTGAGTTTGTTGTTGTGGTTTTAATTCTCGCATCCTCTTTTGGAAGTGGTAATTTTATTTTGCCATTAAAACAGTGGGCGGTAGTCAGTGTTAATAGCTTCGTTCAATTTTTACATCTTACTTTTCACAGTTTTAGAGGGAAAGTGAAGATGTTGGTGCTTTGGCAGATTTACTGCCGAAAAAATAAAATTTTGGGAAAAGCGTGATACTTTCGGATTTGCAAAGGGATTATTAGCTGGTGGCGTCGTGTTTAAGGGATAGATTAGAAGGAAATCGTGATTTCAATTTAAGTGTTTAAAAAGATGGAAACGTCAAATCAGCGCACGTCTTCCGCAATTTATTGCCTTGGAATGTTTTGTTTGAACTTTTATACTTTAAATGAGAGAAACCTCATTTTCTTTTACTGACGTAGGTCTACTGAGCTATAAGTAGATAGTCCGTTGAGGACATGGGATCTACGTTCCATTCTCAGCTCACTTTTTTTAGCGGGTGTTCTGTTCTTTCATTCTGCAGACTGCCAATCGATCCCAAATATATCAATTTAGATTGAAGATGCTTGTGCCAAACACAGTTCCATAAAGTCATTAGCATTGTAAAAATCAATGAATCTTTCGCTGTAAGTGTTGGTTTGAACTCTCCTATAACATTCCTTCTAGATCTACGTTGTAGGAAATTGGTCCAGGACTTTACGGGAAGTATTCTAGGCTACTTTTTGGGTTTTCTCCCATGGAATTAGTTCCGGATTTTCTTGTCTTAGTTACCAACAGCCCAACAACAATTCAGTGCTTCTGTCCAGCTCCTAAATCACAACAGGGTTCATATTATTAATGTCTTTGTTAATTGAGTCTATGAAAGTTTAAACAGTTCATTTATCATTGATACGTTATTGACGAAAATGATGAAATATCTGGTAGACATTTCTATTCGTTGATCCCGTCAAATGGACAACTTCAAGTTGAGTCCGTTTTATTAGCAAAAGTATTTTTATACATCAGCCCGACACAACTCTACCATAAAAATACCCGATCGTCAACGAAACTCACCAAAAATAGAAAAAGAAACAAATCCATCCAAGATAACTCTGTTCAAATAATTCCATCAAAGAATGTAGGAGGGCAACTTTCATTTCATTTAAAACTCAGCGGAGGTGGTAAATGACGACGACCGACGACGCCGACAGAAGAAATGGAACAACAACACGAAGTTCTGACAACAATAAAGTTGTCACTTTCTGTTGCTTTAAATGTGACACTGAAAACTTTAATCCACGGCCTTTTCCGAGAACAATGAAAACTCAAGGCTGATGGCGCTAATTGCAAAAGAATAAATTTCCATCGTTCCTATTTCACTTTTCATTTCACAAAGATGAAAGTAAATATTTATTTAGTTTTTGAAAAACACTTTGCTCAAGGCTCATTTGCATAAAGATTCCACTGTTAAGATTTTATTGACCATCAGAACCTTATTCCAATTTTGTATAATAAATAATCATCTTCTTTGGCATGAGGAAGATTGTTATTCGAAAAGCCGCTGTCGGTGGCGGTACCGGGCTTGGCCAGAAAGAAAAAGAAACACATAAACATTCTTGTAGATTTCACTTTCACCTTTTTTTTCTTTATTTCTTATTTCTTTGCCGTGAGTTCTTTTCTGCTGCTGCTTTTGTTGCTCCTTCTGCTTCTCTTCTTGCTGACCATCGCCATCATCATCGCATCAGCCAGCAGCAGCATGGTCCGATTATTAATTCAGTTATTATGTTATTGACTTTTTGGATTTTGTTTTTTTTTTTATTTTCTTGTGAGCCAGATAAGTCGGTGTGCCTTTCGTGATAATTGAGATCATTTTGGGTGGCATGTGTTTTTTTTTTATATTGGCAAGTTGGTTTTCCTTTTTTTGCGTACCTGTACATATATTTATGGGTATTTGATCTTTTGAGCTGCGAATTTTGACAGTTCCACTTTGAGGTGACCCAGTTTTTTACTTCTGTAAGAAATTTTAGGGAAATTGTATGATGTAGCGCGGCCTTTGTGTGCATAAGGTAAGTTTTTGGAACTTGGATTATTGATTATGTTATGTACATGTACATGTGAATTGATAGATTCCTAAAAAGACAAGAATAAATTATTTGCTTTATTGAACGCGTTGTCTTCACTCACTACGACATCTAGACAGCACTTCATATTAGTTGGGGATCATAGGGTAAGACCCTTCGTCTGTGGGATTTTGCTGCTTTTGTTTCCGGTTCCCGGCACAAAACCATCAAGCCGTGCAATATTTTGACGGAAATCTAATACACTATCGATCAGAACATCCGAGTAGCACTTCCTGAGGCAAGGACGGCAAGCCATTGTTGTGGTATATATGTTACGGTACTTGACGAACCCGTAAAATTGATACCGTTGATATTGCTATTTTCTGCGGTGGAATTGGGTTGGGATATTTTGGTAATAACTAGGTAGTGGGCTGAGTCAAAATCGGTTCTGCGGAATATGTGATCTTGCAATTCAGACCAATATGTTTGCTGCTTTATTAATCAAAAGGTCAGCGAAGAAAAGACCTGTCGTCTATTCGCTCGATGTTACCAATGTAGTCGTTTTTACTTGTCTTGCTAAACTATATCTAGTACAGCTCGTTCAGTTCGGGGTTTCAAAATTATTGATTTCCACTCTGAGTTGGACTGGTAAAATCAAAGCCTTGTAAAGTAGACACTTTGTCATTCAAGTGGGGACTTTTGAACCCAACAATAGCAGCGAATCGCTGTGGGATTGATGTTTGTTCCAAGGTGGTTCCCCTCAACTACCTCGAAATTGATACTATCAACAGTGACGTTTTGTCCTCAGCGGTGAATAGATGTTCTGTCGTTCACTTCAAAATCAATGAGCTTTAACTTGTCTTCAATCGCTGAGAAGACATCAAAACAGCTCTTAGAGAGCAACTGATGTTGTCTATGTCTTCCGCATTGCCAATTGAGCTGGGTGGATTAGTTGAATATAGTGTTTTCGGTGCTCACACCTGATTTGGGCATTGTCTGCACGTGCCGATTATAGTTGTAACGGATTTCAATGGGCTTACTTAGCGATGAGCGATGACAGGCTTGGTTATAGCTATCTCAGAATCACAGGTTCCTAAAATCAACTACAACCCACTAAATAAGACGTCTAGCTAACGAGGTGCGGCGCGGCTTGCTTGCTTCCACCATAGGCCAGCTCGTCGGTGGGGTAGGTTCTTGCACCTGCCACTAGACTACCGCACTTTATTTTTCAAGCCGCTATATACATATCCACTCATATACACACATGTTTTCGTAAATGACCAAAACTAAATTCATGAGCTTCTCTTAAGCCGGATCCCTGGTGTTAGATGGGACCCTGAGTGTAACCCTCCCCTCGTTTCTTTAAAACCAAAGAAACACCTTAGTTATTGAGCCACTCCTAATTTTAATTCAATAACCCCTAATTAAAGAAAGGTTTATTTCCTAAGAAACTACCTTAACGTCATCCTGATGTAACATCACTGACTATAATCTTACCCTCAGCACAAACAAATTTTACTCCATCATGCCTCAATCGAGAGCCATACAAACAAAATTGTCAATAGGATTATTTTCACTCAACAAATTTTATTCAAATTGATCCAAAAAAAAAAGGTATAAATTCAATTCACGTCTTCTCATTGCAGACTCCCAAGAGTAGTTAAGTAAAAGAGAATAAAACTTAAAAAAAACTATACTCAAGTAAAGTGTTACCACTTTTATAGCGATTCCCTTTAAAATTCGTGCGCTCTGCACCTGAGTCAAATGAAAACAACAACTTTGTACGAAAAGCAAGATCAACTTTACTTTAAGCTTTTTATTTCATACTACTTTAAGGTTTAAGTTTCAAAATTCAATAGAGAGGAGACTCACTCTCTCCCTTTTTTTTTTATACAATGTCTCACTCTCTTAACTATTGTTGCTTTCACTTATTCTCAGGATTTATGCACACATTCATAAAAAGATCACTTTTAGATTTAAGATACTTAGATTAAGATAATGAAATTTAATATTAAATCAGAAATTAAGATATTTTTAAAAATTTTCATCATTAAATTCGTTCAATTTGTGACGTCACACACAAGAATTGACTCACCCGCTCTCCAAGGATGATGTGCACAGCACCACTGCAGAAGCCGGATCGCTAAACTTTTTTTTCTAAGCGCCAGTTAAAGAAGTTCTGTTTTATAATTATAAGCAATGCACAAGTTGAACAAAAATTAATGATGATTAATGATTTTAAAGATGATAATGATGGGCAAAAATGAGTAATCTTTTTTTTTATGATGTTTGGTGATTATGATGGCACTAAAGTTGTTTCTATGTTGCTTCGAATAATTTGATTTTTCGTGATGGTTGATGACAATTTGTTGGCTTCAATTGAACACACAAATTTCCATTTGATATCGAGCCTTGTAGTTTGTGGTGATTGATTATGTTTTCGGACAGAGTAGGGTTCTTGATCTCTTGAACGAAATTTAATCGATCGGGGATTAAGTTAACTGCGAGTAGAGCCACGTCAGCTTGTGTTGGGTTGGAGCTTATCGTTTGATGATGATCGGTGATCACGTGGAAGTCGAAGTGGTGTTACGTGAAAGCGCAACCAAAGCTCACTTGTTCGGCTTTATTTCGTACAAAATCTAACTGGACAAGGTTCGATTAAATCTTGATGTTTAATAAAAAAAATAACCTAACCTACCAATGGCTTCAAAGTTTATTATGTGCACCTTATGGTGATGATGTATATCGTATATGGTACCTTTCCCTGCGAAAAAATGGCCTTTGGACAAACTTTTATGGGCTTCTGGGAGTAATCTTATGATCGTCTCCCAGAATTTTTTTTTTTCTGTTTTAAAGCACACACAATCGATCACTGATATGTATAGTTAAAGAACCAATAAAAAAAAATCTGTACCGGTTTGTGGCATTATCAATAAAAATGAAAAATTACCTCTTCTTTTGAATGACCAATGGTTTCTTTTCTTCCCGAATATAAAATCCAATGCAAATTTTGTTTAAGTTTGAGATGGAACTTAGTTGTCTTCCTTCTTAACTTTTAAGACTTGGTCTACTTCTTAAGAGAGTTGAAGATAAAAAGATCGAATCACGGAAATGAAGTATGCGTTTTGCAAAACAGGTGTAGGATGTTCGAATAAAATATGAAGTTCGAAATGTTCGCATCATTTACACCAGTTTGACTGTTTTCGAAAGTTCATCTGTGTACAGTACTACCCAAAACTTTTGCGTGGGTAGAATTTTTTTTTTTTTAAACATAAGTTTACTTCTGCCAACACACAACATTTCAATTTTGTGTATACATAGCCAAGACACAAAAATGGAATGAGAAAAGGCTGATTTTTAATATCAAAACTGTCCTTGCTTATTAAGTTCTCATATCTTTGGCATGAATTATCCCAAGGGAATTTCCTCTTAGATCTTCTAGCTCATACAAATTGTTGCTTACGATTTTCTTAATTTTGGCTTCAATAAATTTTGGACATAGCTTTGCATTGCGCTTTTTGGACTTATCGCTAAGTATGAAATTACGCTTCAGAATTTTTTGTCCTACCTTAAATTTGCATGTCTTACTGCGAGTATTGTAAGTTTTTTCATATAGTTTATGAGCCTGCGCCAAAGATTCCTTTACTCGATTATGAATCAAATTCATTTTCGCAGCTTTTGGCAAAACATTAATCTCAGAATTATTAAGACCATGTAAATTTTTCAGTAACGTGTAGTCAGAGCCATGTTGAACCATGCATTGTCCAAAGAGAGCTTCGTGGGGTGACATTCCTATGGCAGAATGTACACTTGTTCTTAAGGAGCTTAAAATGAGAGTTAGGTGTTTATCCCAATTTGTTTGGTCTGAACCAATATAAGATCTTACAGCAGCTAGGATAGATCTATTGGCTCGCTCGCTTGCGTTCGCTTGTGGTGCGTACGAGGCTGTGCGAATATGCTTTGTTCCATTTGACTCCAAAAATTTAGCGAATTCTTTCCCAATAAACTGTTTGCCATTATCTGACAATAGTGACTCTGGTACTCCAAAAAGCGAGAAGACGTTTTCGGTTAAAAATTGAATAGCTACTTCGGCCGTGGCTTTTCTAATTGCTTTAGCGAGTATGAATTTGGTTAATTGATCAAGACAGACGATTATATATGAATTTCCACTTTTCGATCTCGGGTATGGCCCGAGGAAATCAATAAACACATGTTGAAAGGGTCTGTCAACGGTAAACGATTGACCCATAGGTGGTCTTAAGATGTGGTTTGGAGCCTTAGTCGATTTACAGACAATACATTCTCCGATGAACGATTTCACTTGAGCCGCCATATTAGGCCAGTAAAATCGTTCTCGCAGTCGATATAAAGTCTTTGTAACTCCACCATGCGAGGCTCGAGGTGGGTCATGTGCCAGTCGGATTAATTGGTCAGTAAGAGCAGTGGGAATCCACAGTTTCCAGACACAGTCGTCCTCCCTGGGATCCCCTGTGCAATGTTTGACCTTCTTGTAAACAAAATTTTCTGATACTTGAAGGTCAGGTAGCTGTGATTTGTTTTTCTCTATAGTTTCGATCAATCTCGAGTATTCATCCGACTTGAACGCCGGATCAGAGAGATTGACCTGTAGAACATCGGAATTGTTTGTGTTGTTCATAATGGTAGATGAAATTGCATCAGCGGAATACATTCGCGAGAGTGCATCCGGGGCAACATTTTGGGAACCCTTTCGATGCTCTATACTAAAAGAGTATCTTTGGAGCTTCAAACTCCACCGCGCTAACCTTCCACTTAAATCTTTTTGGCTCATGAGCCACCTGAGACTCGCATGGTCAGTAACAATAGTAAATTCGTGACCTTCAACGTAAGGCCGAAACTTTTCTACTCCTAAAACAGCAGCTAAACATTCGAGCTCTGTTACGCTGTAATTTCGTTGCGCTTGGTTCAGTTTATAAGAGTAGTAATAAATGGGTTTTTCTACACCGTTATCATCAAGTTGGCTTAAAACGCATCCGACACCGGTAGTAGAGGCGTCACATAAGATAATGAAAGGTTTGTTAAAATTAGGATTTTCTAAAACGGGTGCCG
>CAKKXW010000003.1:62509115-62523750 GCA_920937365.1 Sphaerophoria rueppellii
AGACAGACACACAAGAGACTGATGTTTACAAACAAAAAGAGACATTTCAATAAAAATGCCAATTCAACTCCCTTTTTTGGCTGTCATCAGTGTCTTCAGCTAAATAAAACATACCCGCTCTTGTTCCTTCCATAAAAGAAGTGTTTGCAAAGAAATATTTCACACTTGATTTAATGATACTCGGAACAGAAAAAAAAAACAAACAGAAGACAGTTTCACTTTTAGCAAATAATAATTTAAATATTTACTCAACCAACTGAACTTTCTTCTCTCATTTCAGATAGTCAAATGGGGAAGCTTAAGATTGCCATTGCAATCGCCCTGGCCCTGAGTACTCTTGGCTCAGCGCTTCCCACCGCCTCTGATGAGAATCTGAAACCAGAAGCAAGAGATGCTGCCAGTGGGTCTCAGGAAGACGAATTTGTTCCATCAGGCTATGTGCTGCCAAATCAAATATTCAACGACGGAAAACCATTTTACGTTGGCAAGGATCCCATTTCCGGGCAACTGGATTTCAGTTCGAAAAAGGCTGGATTTGAGACATCAGCCAATGAAGTATTCGACCCAAAGGAGAAAATTGTACTAAGTGGATCATCGCCGAACTTCCATGACTTTTTGAATCTCCCTGTGAAGTATTCGTCGTCGAAGTTCGTCTATCCCTTGGTTTCAAGTTCCTATGCAAATTTAAAATACCAAGGAAACAACAAAAACTACAATTCCAAGAAGGGTCAAACTGTTCTGCCAACTTCGATGACTTCAATAACCTCTTCTTCGTCACCACATTACTACAATCTTCAGAGGAATGTTACCAAGCTCCCAGAATCTACAAATTCAATCGTATATGCCACAACTGCAAGGAGTACAACGACCGTTTTGACTACAACAACGCAACCACCGCCAAGGACTTACACCACGAGAAAACCGATTTCGTCGACAACGCCTTTCACAATTGCAACAACCACAACAACAAGGAAGAAGTTTGTGCCAACAAAGAAGTACACATCATCGTCAGTCGCAACATCTTCCGAAGAGGTCAGGAAAACCACTAAGCCAGAAACCAAACCAACTCAAAAGTCAACCACACCCCTTTCGACAACCACCAAACACGTGACAACTACTTCTACTCCGAAGACTACAAGAACCACTCCAAGCACAACATCGACGCGTAAGACAACACCACAAGCATCTATCTTCCCAACGAATCCAACAACAACCACAACTGTTAAGAACCCAGTGGTCTTTTCTGACAGTCCACCATCGTTTAGCCCACTTCCCTCATCTCCAACAAAGTCATCATTAGAAATTAGCGATATCTATCACGATGTTGGTCAGAAGAACGAACCCAACTTGTCATTGGCTGACCTTTTCAACAGCCTAGCCGATGAAGAAGAAACAAATACTTTGTCGGAAAATCAAGGCCTTGACGCTCAGGGTAACCTCATGAGACCAATATCCCCATCGAAACCGTCTCCATTCGCTATGCACCAATCAACAACCGCCAGACCAAGTAGCACCCGACAACCTCTCAACCAGTCACGACAACCCCAACATCCAGCTCAAACAACTCTATCAATCCATCCCTCCAAACAAACCCATCATGACAAGTTGCATTCAGGGAACCACGATCAACCACAAAGCGGAGGAAGCTTCAATGGAGAATATGTCCAATACCAGGTACAACAACCCAATGTAATGCAATACCATCCAACATCGAACATCAACAACGTTGTCATCTCACCTGGCCAGCAGTCTGCAACATTTGTGTTGGGAAGTCAACAGACCGTAGGAAGCAATTCTTTCATGGGAAGTGTTGAAAAAGAACCACTATTCTCCAAGGAGCCACCAGTTCAATATGGAACCGTTATCAATGAAGACATCAACACTGCCTATCCACAACAGGACAACACTAACAAGAACAAAGTAAACTTCCAGCAGATGGGCAACCAAGAGACCCAGGAACTCCTAGTTTCAAGCAACATCAGATTCCCAGCCAACGAAGGTCATATTTCCGACAGTTCAGCTGATGGATCTTCGGTGAATGGACATGCTCAGCCACTGACAATGCACCTTCAGATGCAACAAGCAGGAAACCAAGTTGTCTTCCCCCAAGTCGAAGCCGTGACTTCAAACACTCAAGCAAACGAAATTCAATACAAAACTGAGAATCAGGGAAATGTACTTATCCAACAGCATGAAGTTCTCAATCTCAATCAACAGCGCCAACCTCCGAATCCAAACCAAGGCCCAGCTGACCACCATATTCAACAACATGGGCCGAATGAGAGACCTCCTCAAATGTCCTTCCAATCGTATCCACCACAAACCGAGAGTCACAGACCAGCCCCGCACATGGAACCACCCCATTTCCACACACGGCCTCAACCGGAGTATCATGAGCAGCCTAATAGGAGTCCTATACCAAACAGACAATCATTCCCACCAGCACCACATGCACCGAATGGCCCAAATCCACCGAGCCATGGACCTGTCGGTCAATCACCACCGCCAGCTTACATGTACAATGAGTTCACTCGGAAACCGATTCCCGGCATGAATCGTCCAAATCCTGATAGACCTCTGCCCAATATTCTCCCCCAATTCCGACCAAATGCCAAACTCTCTCAAGGCCATCCAACTAATTTCAATCAAGAGCCCGGTAATATTCGCATCCAGCACCCTCTTCCCCAATTCCAGAAACGTCCCGGCTCGCCGCAATTCTCTCATCGTCGCCAACCAGTCGCCGGGCGTTATCCAGTAACTCGGGTTCCAGAGTACCCGGGAGGTCCCCCACCACCACCATCGCAAGAGGCCAACCGTCGGATTTATCGTGTTTCACCCTATCCACCACAATTTGTAGACAGAAACTTCCTTCGTCGTCCTCAACAATTACCCCAGCTCCAAAGACCACTTGACTTTGGCTATGAACGTCATTCGGTCTACAAGACCATACCGGACGCCTATCAACCCCGACCAGAACCACTAAGTGGCCCAGCAACCGAGAGATTGGCGGCTTTTGAAGAAGAAGATCTGGTCATCAATGATCCACCTCAGCCCGTGATGAAAAAAGACGAGAAGGAAGAAGTCAAGCTGGAACCAGTAGTAACACTCCAAATGCTCAAATCCCAGCAGAAATCCTCGGAAGATTCTGGTGAAATCAAGGTCCCGGGAGAATCCCAAACATCTTTTGAGAAAACAAGCCCGACACAGGGTCTCTATGTTGTCTACCCGGTCAAGCCATCTCTGAATGGACCCGAACATGATATCAATGAATCAGCTGAAACCAAGGAACCTCTTCCAATGGTGGCCAAGCTAGAGTCTGCTCCAAGTACTGGATCTGGAAATGACTATCAAAATACGCCATTCTCTGTGATTCGGGATCAACCGCAAGAGCCTATACTGGTGGTCAAGAACAAGGTTCACACTCTTCAGCAGAAACAATCTAAAGATAAATTCCCGTATCCCTTGGAAAAACCGGATCTTTCGTTTTCCGGTTTCGGTCACAAGAACCCAAACCAAATCGATAGGCTTGACCGGGACCCAGGCGTTTTGATTGCGCCGAGAATTGTGAATGGAGCCTACCCACAGTCGGCTACTGAAACACCGATTGCCATTGCATACACCCCAACGGAACCGAACCATTATCATGGAGTCAATCCTTACATGCCGCAAGATCGGTTTTCCAGTGTCAATCTGGCAACTCCGGTGATCCGGGAGATTCGTGACCAACAAACTGAGGACACCCTCAATCAGGATTTAGACACCAGGGGCCAAAACTTCGAGAAAGATTTCATGGCACCGTTCTATCCAAGCATGAGTCTAGATTCGGCGACCAGCTCTCCCATTGCTTCCAATGGATGGAACATTTATCACGGCACGACTGAACGCCCTGTGGGATCACTCTACGAAAAAAACAGCATCAACCGAGCGGATGTTGCCTCAGCTGGGTCTTCGAATGAAGAGGAATCATCCACAAAATCATTCGAGCTGGACAGCTTCCAGCCGGAGTTGCAAGGGGGATTCAAACCAATTTATCCACCAGGCTACAAACTCGACGATGACGAACCCGTGCATGATGAGAAAGTAGCAAATGAAAGGCCCATGGCTCTAGCCCTGACCAGAGTCGAACCGAGAACGGCAAGCCCGACCCCATCAACTACGCCTTCAGTGCTCTTGACCAGCACAACAACAGTCGGAACTTCCACAACTACCACGACTACGACAACAACACCACGTCCAACCCTTACCACAACCACAACGAAAGCCCCGGTAACTCAACAAAGTCCAACTCCTCAAGCCCTGGTAGGCACTTCAACAGTATCAACTCCAAAAGAAACTTCGCCTTCAACGACTACTCCCGCACCAACAACTCCCAAGCCAACGCAACGAAAGAAGACACCATTCGAAACGAGCTTAGAAGCCCTACTCTTCGGGGATGATGAAGACTTCGAAGACGAGCCAGTTCCAAGTCCAGATGAAGCTAGGAGCAGCTAAACAACTTCGAGAATATAGTGCGTGCTTGTGTGTATGAGTGTGTTTAGTTTAAAACAACTTCTTGTTTACGATATTTCAAAATGTATTTGAAAGCAAAAAATGCAAATGAGAAATTTCCCACTGAACAACGAAGGCGACCTTTGCGAGTCTAATTCGAAAAAAATAAATTAACGGGCATCAGGAATCCCCCAAAATCTGTTACGTGTAAGAGATTTTTTGGTAGTACATTTTTCCCATTAGACTCTCGAATCGTACCGAAACTTTTTTTTGTTTCTCTCTTCAGTCCAAACATAATATTTTTTTTTCTTGTTGAAAAAAGTTATTTTTTTTCAGAGACTCTCTCCATTTTAGTTTTAATTTTTCTACAAATTATTATTTATATTTATTTTAATTTTCTTATATATTTATTTCCCCGTATTTTAAGTTCTGAGTTTTCAATGTGTAACGAATATAAAAATAATAATTTACAATGTAATAAAGTATTTTTCTTTACTTTAAAAATAAAGTAAACATAAATATATAAACAAAATTGTTTAAAAGGTCTGTTCTTTTAGGAATTAGGTAACGTTACGTTCACGAAAAGCTAAAGGTGTACAATCACAATGCACCCGCTTCAAGTTAGCTTTGAATGACATTTCTCCCTTCATCGTCATCATCAATTCAAAAACAAATGGTTTGGAGTCACATTGCGTAACGAAACGTGATGTCGACAAAAGCATGCATTGAACTCCTATGGCTGAACTCGTAAACGTCAAGCGAAGCCAAAGCTAAAACGTGTTTGTGTTTCAGCCATTTATGGCAAATATTGCGAATAACGAGTTTTGAATAGCTTTTTAACAGCCCAGGAGCCCGCATACAAGAAATTCCCGTCATCGCACCCACAAAAATTTTAGATGAGGAATAAAAGATAAAGCCAAGACAAATAAGATTCGCTTGGTCGGCGTGAATTTAATTAGCCGGAAAGGCCGCGCAAACCTGTTGCAATGATGTGAAATGTCTCCATCATCACGGATTCTATTCCTGTTTCTTTCATTACACGCGTCCTTATGTTAGATGTAGAAATACCTTGGTTTGCTTGCTTTAAAGCTGCCGAAAGTAACGCGCAAACTAACTTTTTTATGAACTAAATAACTGTAGTTTATAATAAAACAGTGCTTTAGTTCATATTTAAATCTAGTTTTCGCGATACTTCCGGCAGCTTGAAAGCAAGCAAACCAAGGTAATTCTACATCTTATATAAGGACGCGTGTAAAGAAAGAAACAGGGATAGAATCCCCGTCATTCACCACGTTTAGAAGCGTATAATTGAACCCTTACGCATAATTTCTTCTTACTTACTTACTTAAGTCCGGGTAGGACTTGGGTGTTAAATAACAAAACTCTCCAGCCAGCTCGGTCCCTAGCTAGTCTTCCTCTACTGGGTCATCCCTCTGGGGTGGATTCGAAGACTTTGAGAAACCGGAGCATTGATGTCCATCATCTCCAGGTGACCAAGCCATCTGAGTCTTTGAACCTTCACTCTACAGCCCGTACAGTTCGTGGTTAAAAAATACTCCTCCATTCACCGTTTATGCATACAGGACAATAGATCTTCCTCAAAACTTTTCTCTCGAAATGGCCTAGGGTGCTCTTATGCGTTTTTGACAGGGTCTATGCCTCTGCACCATATAGCAGGAGTCCTGCTATATGGTGAGTCCTGGACGAGGATGATGAGGGTCTTATAGAGCGTCACCTTAGTTATTCGGGCGAGGGCTTTACTACTCAATTGCTTTCTTAGCCCGAAGAAACAGCGATTAGTTAGGGTTATTCTCCTTTTCATCTCTGCGCTGGTGCCATTGCCCGTGTTGATAACAGAGCCAAGACATACAAAGTCCTTAACTACCTCAAAATTATATGCGTCTATCGTGACGTTTTGTCCAAGGCGTCAGTGTTGGGTGTCCTTTCTTGATGACAGCATATACTTTGTTTGACTGCATTGACTGCTTTATCCATTTTTTTTCAGCCTCTGTCTGTATACTCGAAAAAACACTGTTGACATCAAGCTGTGTTCTCTCAATGATATCAATGTCATCAGCGTTCGCGAGTAACTGCACAGACTTCTGGAAGATAGTGCCTCTAGTGTTGACGTGGGAGTTCTCCACTATTCGTTCCAGTATGATATTAAAGAAGTCTCACGACAGTCTTGTCTAAAGCCTTTTTTGACCTCGAAGGCGTGGGTCGGTGAGGTCGTTACCAACTTTCATGGAGCAGCGGCGTGAGCACAGATGAGTTTAAAAGGGAGATGGGAAACCAAGCTGTCAAAATGACAATGCCTACAAGCTTTGGTTCAAGTTTACTGCAAGAATATGCGTGTTTTTACCAATACTATCTCAGTAAACTTGAGAGCAAACTACCTCATTTTTGTTGCTCTTGCTGTTTTTTCTCATTTATTCACATTTTTTTTTTTTTATAATACACACTCAAGGGGTTTTTATACCCTTATTATGCCATAGACACAGTGAGTGCTTTAGGAAAGAAGGAAGGGGTTAGAGAGGAGGTGCCAGTGTACATTGGTTTTAAATTCCTGAACATTGCAATGATCGGGAAAAACAGAGTGTGGAAGAGAGATCCACATTCGCGTAGTACGGCTAAAGAACGATTCTCTATACTTGAGCGTACGACCGAAGTTGGGCTCGAGTGTAAACTGATGGGCATTCCTGGAAGCGCGGGTATTACGGTTGAATTGTTTAAGGGGTGGAATGCAACTGGCTATTTCTCTAGAGCACTTACCGTAGAAGTAACGATAAAACAGAGAGAGACACGAAACGTTACGACGGTGGTCTAAAGGAGTGAATGAATCAGTGATGTCTCTATCACCGATCATTCTTACGGCTCTTCTTTGTATACCATCCAAGAGGCTTAAGTAAGTAGCTGGAGCACCAGCCCAGAGATGTGAATTGTACTCAAGCTTTGGACGGATAAAGGTTTTATAGATAATAGCCAGATCAGACGGAGAGAAAAATTTCTTGCACCGTCTTAAGAAACCCAAACATCTTGCGGCATTTTTGGCGACATCGCGTATGTGCTCGGACCACAGAGGTGATGAGTGATGCACATACCGAGAATCTCGAGATGTTCGGTCTCATTGATGCAAGTGCCACTCATGGATATATCTCGCTTCAACGATACCAGACAGCATTGAGTTTTCGAAGCATTAAACTCTACACGGTTCTTAATTCCCCATTGGACAATGCTGTTTAAGTAAGAGTTTAATGAGCTTATCATATTTTGCCGTTGCAGTTCCACATCCGAAGAGGAGGGATGTGAATCTGGAAACGAATATGAGAAGCTAGGGTACTATCGTCAGCGAAACAATTTATTGGATTAGAAGTAACAGACAAGAGGTCATTAATAAAAATGATAAAGAGGGTCGGAGACAAAACGGAGCCTTGGGGCACACCAGCATTTATATTGTGGGTTTCAGACTTGAATCCGTCCAATACAACTTGTATTGAACGATTCGAAAGAAAGTTTCTAATCCAACGAAGTAGGGATTCATCGATTCCGAAGGCACCCATTTTCGATAAAAGAGCAAGATGCCAGACTTTACCAAATGCCTTTGAAATATCAAGTGCAACAATCTTACTTTCTCCAAAACGATGTAAAGATTTGTTCCACTGTTCGTTGAGATAAACCATCAAATCACCAGTGGACCTGTTGCTGCGAAAGCCGTACTGCCTGTTCGGTCTTCGAGATATTTCTTGAGCTGATATTTTATCACCGTTTCCTTCCATAACCTTAGAAAGAAGGGACGTAAGTGCAATCGGACGATAATTGGAGGGAGAAGAAAATTCGCCTTTTTTTTTAATAGGCTGGACAAATGCTGTTTTCCAACTGCTTGGAACGAGCCCAGTGGAAAAGCTAACGTAAGGGTTTTGAGAGCGTGGAAGAACACCTCTTCAGCCCGCCGAAGTCTAACAAGCTTAACAAGCTTAATTTTTGTCTGCTTCGCGGTAGATTTTATATAGCTCGAGGTTATACCGTCCCCCGAATTGTCCTTCCTCACAAGGAAAATAAACAAAATTGATGTTCTTCTTTTTACTCGTCTTTTATTGGCTTACTATCTAAAAACAAAACCCTCAATCTCAATTTTGATCCTGATCTTTCTTGCTCACGTATTCCACACACTTCGATGGATCCGTTGGGAAATATTCCTGACACTTGGTCATCAATCTCTTCAGTCCCTGAATGTACTTTCGCTGGGTCTCGTCGTTCATCACATGCGCCACGTTCTTCGAGAAAATCTTCTCACGTCCAGTACGTGCGTGAATACCAACCATAGTCACACCAATAGGCCACGGGGCATTTCCGATGGCCATTTCCAGGTACGCATCACTCGCGTGAATGTAATTCCTTGACAACAAATGCTTTGTTATGTCCCGCAAACTTTCCAAAATATCATCGGGAAGAGTTTTGTGTTTCAGTTTCCTAAAGAGCGGCTTTACGTACTCTTTAGTTTGTGTGTAGATGACTCTGGCCATTTTGACTTTGGTCGATTGTTTTTCCTGAGCAGAATAGGAGGTAATCTGGTCGTTCCACAGTTTTAGAAGAAACGTTAGCAGGGTTATGATGACATCCATATCGTGTTCCTTATTTCCTCGACCCATTGTCGTTGCCATTTCATGAATCGATTCCCAACTTACTGAATCGTCGATTTCGGCTTCATCTTGTTGTTTTTCGACCTTTGCTGTGGGTGTGTTGGCGAACATTTCATTGAGATAGGCCTGATCGACTTGTTCGAGAGCTTCCTGGAAATCATTTCGGAAGCCACGATTTGTTTCTGGCTGAGAGATCTCACAATAACGCAATCGCTGGAAGGATTCAATCTCTGTTTCGCCAAAGAGAAAGATTGGTTCTCCTCGTTCGCGAAGACGACGGATAACTTCGGCACGCGGTAGGATATTTGTCTCGGAGACGGAATTGTGAATGTTGCCTGTGAAGAGAGACGTTTGTGAAAAGGAATGCAAATAACCAAGTTTTGAACTTACTATTTCCTTCTTGTGATGTGTCGGATTTGTTCTCGGATTCTGCTGTTTTATAGCCAATCTTTTGGAGGATCTCTTCAGTGTTTTTAGCGATCAAGTCGCCTCTTCGAAAATATTTTTTCTCGCCCTGAAAATTGTGCCCAAATGTTATGGTTTTTGTTTGGGGAACTGGGAAGCTTATTCAGTTTCGTTGTACTTACCATAACTTGCTTGTCTTCAATGAGCTTTCGTTTTCGTGCTATTTCAGCTTTTAAAATGTCCATATCTGATGTAAATTAAAGGTTTTCTGAAAGTAATTTAACAAAACAAATATTCAATTCAGTTTTTGATGAAAACAAAGTACGGTGTACGGATGGATACCAGCTGACAGCTGAGTTTTTCTGGGCTTACACCAAAGAGTTATTAGTTTTTCTAAACTGGTATACAAAATAGACGATTAAGGCCGTGTTAAAAGGTGCATTAAAAAAACGTTTATGTCGTTTTCCATTGGCAGTCCAGAAGCATTCGGAAGAATCCAGAAGCCTTCTGAAACTATTCCATTGGACTGACTTTGACAGACGGAATGCTTCTGAGAAGAGCAGAACTCCTCCGTTTTGAAAACAGAAGCGTCCGAAGAATGACAGTTTCATCATAACCTGTTCCATTGGAGGCAGAAAAAGAAACGTCAAAAAACCAAAGACCAATGGAAAACGACATTAGTTAAATTTCGACTAAAATATGAAACTAGTGGTTAAATTCTACCAACATTTTAACGCAATTCGCACACGGAGTTTGAGCTTATAGAACGTATACATATTTTCATGCAACGCCAAAACATCAACATTCAAAACACTTTTTTCCCTTAGGAAACAAGTAAACCATTTTCATTGCTATTTTTTGTTTATCTTCTTCTCAATTTTCGTAAATTACAACTTATTATAAATATCGTGCGGAATTAAGTAAAAAAAAATGTGATACAGTCCATACTGATCCTTAGTAAACGGAAACAAAAGAAGCCGCTGTATGGTTTTGACTTCTGTTATACACCAATATTTTTTTCGAATGTCACTTTCATCTGTCAGTGTCACAACAATAACAACTGCATATCAAATTTTGTCCAATTGTTAAAATTTCCAGAAATTTACCAAAACAAATTCTTGTTTTTTCTTTAAAAAATCAAAAACATCTAATTCCATCGCCATGCCAAAGAAAATGGGTCTGAACTCGAAAGCAGTGAGGCGCGCGAACGAAAGCAAGCAATCAAAAAAGAAGCTCAAACAAAGGCTGAGAAGGAGGCCGAGGATCGCCTTTGGCAAGATGGTGACAAGACTTTGGCCAAAAAGAAACAACGCAAGGAAGAGGAAGATCGAAAGCGAGCTGAAGCCGCCAAACGGAAAGCCGAAGCAAAGGCTCTGCTGGACGAGGAAATGTCATCAATTCGAACGCAGGGCAAGCAAACGATGAGCAAAGTCAATCGATTGCAAATCCAAGAGGAAATCGAAAAACGCAACAAGAATGTCGAACTCATCAATGCCCCCAAATTACCTGCTAAAGTTGTTGTGCCCGAACCAATTTTGGAAGAGAATCTCAATCGTGCAATGGCCGATACGTTTGTTGCGACCAATGTTGACCAAGCTTTGGCTGCTTTGAAGTGAGTTTGTAGTCAAAATAGTTCACAGTGCTTTGAAATGTATTTCTATGTTTTTTTCGATTGTTTCTAGGATCGAAGGTGAAGACAAACATCCCGAGAAACGTATGCGTGCCGCCTATAAGGCTTTCGAAGCTGCTAACCTGCCAATTATCAAAGCTGAGAATCCATCACTGCGTCTGTCCCAATGGAAGCAGATGTTGATGAAAGAATGGAACAAATCGCCGGACAATCCATTCAACCAACGCGACTGAAATGTAGGCGACAACTAGGCGATGTACCCTTGAGGATTTCTACGCAGATTTTGGTGGCAATCCCAATGTTTGGTTTTTCAATTACTTTTCTTGGTTTTTTCGAAACGAGCTTGGACCACTCTTTGTTTATCAATTTTTTGTGTTTCTAGAAATTATCCGACAACTTTTGTATAGAACTTATTTATTTTAAAACCACCAGCCTCGAAGGTTTGAAATATACGTAGAGTTAACATTTAACAGCCTTCAGGTTTGAATTCGAGCCAAAACATTAAGGTCAGCTTGCTCTACAGCAAGTTCTCTTGACCTAATTCCTTTTGAGAACCAAATGCTCTCTCTGCTTCTATTAACGTAGAGCTCACGGTCCTTTTCTCATCTTGCAGCAAAGTCGATCCAGCTCGCTATGATGCAGACGTCATTGACGGCCAACGGCTCCCTACTTGAGCATTCCACATTTCTTTGGAGATGCATTATTGCATCATTAACTGATACCTTATTGCAATCAGAGAATTACTTAAGAATTTCTGTCATCAGCTTATCAGTTCCTTGAGATCACTTTACAAGGCACAATGTCCAAAACAAAAACGCACCGCAACTTATCTATGGAAATATTTTATGTATTTCGAGACTGCACACAAAGATCGTACTACAAACAGGAATACTTTGCGTCTCACAATTTCAATCCCGACAGAGGACAATACTTGAACATTAAAAAGCAAAACGAAAAAGATTCACCAGCAAATCTCTTCTCTAGAATGCTGTCGAACCAGAATGATTAACTTAAGCCGCTGAGTATTGAAATTTACTATCAACTTTGATTTACTTCTTCCCGAGCTCTGCTGCGCGTTGTGATGCCTTCTCGACGGCTGTCATCAAAGTTGACCTGAAAGCAAAAGATTCGTTAAATCCCTTCCTTCTCTACGAGAAACCCAAACCCAACCTCAAATTTCCCTTCTCCAGTTCGTAGACTCCACAGATGGTTGCACCTCCTGGAGAGCACACTTCATCCCTGAGAACAGCAGGATGCTTGCCGGTCATGATGACAGTTTTGGCAGCACCCAAAAGTGTGTGGGTTGCAAATTGCAGGGCCATTTGTCGCGGAACTCCTGCTTTACAGCTCCATCGGCCAGAGCCTCGATAATTGTGTACACAAATGCCGGGCCACAGCCTGACAGTCCAGATATGCTATCAATCATACTCTCTGGGACCTGCTGGGCAATACCCAGCGAGTTCAATATCAAATGGACCTTCTCCAAGTCCTGTTGCTTGACATAGGAGCCGGGAGTGTAGACAGTACATCCTTCTCCAACTTGCATCGAGGTATTTGGCATGGTGCGGATCATTTTCAGTCCCTGAATGAATGAGAACGCCTCCTCCAGAGTTTTCAAATTAACTCCGGCTAGCACTGAAACGAAGAGCTTATCCTTATCTCTTGCCGAACTGATGTGGTTGTTTCTCAATTGCGATGCGCATGGTTGCAGAATGTGAGGCTTCACCGAAATGAATATGATGTCTGATTTCTCCAGTACAACGTAGTTGTCTTCACTTAGCTCGGTGACACCATGGTCCCGCCATCGCTGTAGGTTCTCAATGTGTGGGCCGGACACTAGAACTTGACTAGCTTTGACTATGCCACGAGATATGAGGCCAGCTCCAATGGCAAAGGCCATATTGCCGCCGCCGATAAATCCAATTTTCTCGTCTAATTTCGCCATAATTGCGATTCGATTATACTTACGTAAAAAAACTGTTGATCGATTGACACTCTTGTCTGGAAAACAATTTAACAATACACGCGATGCGCGAATTGCTTTTTTTTTAGGTATCAGATGTTTATTCTTGATTTTGTTTTGCTCACCAACTTAAGTTGAAGATTAAGCAAAACTTTTATTTATAGAAATGTAAGCAATTTTCACTTGCTCCTCACCGATGTAGCTCGGTTCCTGCTTATTTTTTTCAATGTAAATTTGACGTCTGTGGTCTGTCTGCAAAATTTTCCTCTGTTTGCTGTTTTGCGACGTTTTTCGTTTCGTGTTTTGTGGGGAATTGATAAGAAATGACAGATGGTTAATAACCTCAAACTGTATTAGGTTCAAACATATGATGAGAACGTGGTTTAGGTATTGGATATTTATAAATAGTGGTTTACAGGGTGTTTTGAAAACAAATTGTGTGGGTCAAAGATTAAATATGTAACAAGATGGGAAACAAGGCTGTCAAAGTGACAGTTGCCTATAAGCTAAAATTTACGGATTGCAAAGATGTGTGCGTGTTTTCACAAATACATTATTTCAATCCGTCTATTCACCAAAGGGGAAAAATTTCGGCAGTTAGATTTGAAAAAAAGGTGAGTTAATGGATATGTTCACAAATAGTGTAAATTTGGGAAGCAAATATCAACGAAATAAAACGGCGTAGAAATTGTTCGTGAAACTTTGTTATTTGGTTCTTTCAAATTTTGACGGTGATGGAAATTGTGTACATCCTTATCAATTTAAAATAAATAGTAATTTAATGATAGTAAGAAAACACGTTAAATAAGATCAATACATTCTGTATTTTCTCGAAATCTAAAGAAATTTAAATTTTTTGTTTTGTTTCAAACTAATAATTAAATGTTTTATGATTTTTATTTTTCAACAAAGAGACATGAGGATGAAGGATTTTTAATTTTGTTCTACTTGTTTTTGGAAAAGATCTCACGGGCACTTATGACAAGTTCTAAGACATATAGTTATATGAAAATACTGACAAATTTTTCGGCTCATTTTGTTAGTTTTAACTGTAAATATAAAAAAAAACTCATGAACAATGATCAAATTGATAATGAAACTTACCTTTTGTCTTCAATAGCAAAAAAAAATATTATCTGCTAATGAACAAGATTAGTGTGATACTAGCTTAAAATGACGTTTTAAACATGACTCTGTAATAGGCTAGTGTTGGCTTTGAAATGTGCGTTAAGCACCGTTTGCACTAGGTCGGCGGACTGGCATGCTTGTCATTGCTCGGCTCGAGCTCGCCGGATGTCGCGGGATCTTGTCCGCTTCCCTAGTGAACCAACCTATTACTTTAATTCATGCCATGGTTGATCCGAGATCCATAATTAAAAGAAAGAAAGAAAAGAAAACACAAAAGAAACTACTATACCGGACGGACATTGCCACTAGAGGGCGCCGAGATGTTGTTCGGCCTGGCCATATCCCACCCTACCGTGGAAGTCCATTGGCCAAATTATGTTT
>CAKKXW010000003.1:62544100-62555077 GCA_920937365.1 Sphaerophoria rueppellii
AGTCTCGTGTTAAATAGTTGATTCCACTGTTAAAAAGTAATTTTGTGAACAATGACGTGAGCTTGGACAAATCAGTCAAATAACTGAGTAATTTTATTATATATTTCATATGTTTGTAAAACTATTAATATGGCTTTTCAGATAACCAAACCGGCTTTCGGCAGATTGTCTGACTGTATGAAACATAATGTTAAAACTAAAACTAATATAAAGGGACTATTTATTTTAGAAGAAACCCTACAAATCTTAAATGGATCTCGTGGCTGGAATGTGCTTTATAATTTCACAGTTCAAACATTCAAATATCGCAACTGCATTGTAAACGAAGATTTTTAAACAAAAAATTTACAAATCTGTTTTATTTATCAGGGAAATATAATCAAAATCAAAATTGTAATACAAAGTATGTCAGTCTGTTAGACGGCTTTCGGCCAAACCAATAGACTTTTCGGTATAATTATCAAAATGTTTGTATACTTTATATATTATTTTAATGAGTCAATAAACTGACTAAACAGGTTCGAGTGCAGTAACAAGTGTTTTAATGAAAAATTGTCACCTTAGTTGATAAATTGTGCTCTGACAGTTTCTACTATGTTCACCAGTCTGACAGAGTAATCTCTTGATTTAATATACATGCAAAATTGGTAAAATTGATCTTTTACTTTTTCAAGATAGAGATCTTTACGTATTTTCTTTCAAGCACTCCCCTATACTCTGTCTAACTTTGAATTATGACAGTAATTTATGTACAATTGTAAGGTCCTAATGAGTTGCATTCATGATAACAGTTTATTGTCTTGCTATAAAGTAATTTTAAAGAAAAAATAGAGCTTCCAACGGTTATGATGTACATGATGTAGTTACTCCTAGTAACTTAAATTTTAAACTACTGTTTTGCACAATTTACAACTAACTGTATTGCAATATGCAGCTCCCGGTAGTCCATCTGAACCCAACGAGATCATTTTCCAATAAAAAAATAAAATCAAAATAAAAGTCCAAGTAGTCCTATAAATTATTATGCAAAAAAAAAAAACGATTGGCTTCTCAATTCAAAAATAAATTTCGTACACAAGCACAGAGAGATACAAGGAGGCTCACTAAAAACGACCAAACAACACTAAACTGCAGACGAGAAAACTAAGCGCACAGATTCCAAAATCTCATTGGGCTACTAGAAACATACACATTCCTCCGTGCCTATGCCTGTGTTTTGGAAATGACAACAAATTCCCGCCGGCAATAAAACACAAAACATTGCGCTTTCTATAGTGGTGGTGCACAAAAGTTTTATAACAAGCTAACAAGCAGCGAAAAAAATATCTTTCTTCGCGGCTGATATTGACTCGAGAGACATACCAACCAAGCCTATTAAATACAGGGGTGTATTTCAGTTAAGGTTACTTCTAAAAAAATTGCAAGATTTGATTGTTTACCAATCCTAGGGAGCTTTGAAGAAAACACAACAAATACTGTCTACCAGTTAATTATGTCCAGCAACACTCAGCGTACTCTAAATAGAACCTACGTCTCGAACTTTTGAGTTTAGATTTTAAGCCAACAAAAAGAAATTACAGAGCTTGTTTAACACTTCCATATTCGCGTAGTACGCTTATAAAACGAATCTCTGTGTTTACGAGTGAACGAGACGAGAGGTTTATGGTTGAATATATTGAGGGAAAGAATGCAAAGGATTTTTGCTTTAAAGTATACTCCGTTGAAAAAATAAAATAAAATAAAAAATAAATAGAGTGGCGTGACAGATTTTGAAGAGCCAAGGCCTAAGTGGCTTACTCTCATCAACAATTCTATAGGTGCGTGTGAAGAACTGAGGGGACCTACAGTTTAACGCCGATTCCGAACTGCCTCGCAAGAGGCAGTGAGTGCCCGTGAAAGAAGAAATAAAAACTATGGGCACGAGTAGGACTCGAACCCATGTTCGCACCCATGTTCCATATGCCAACGCACCTAACCACTAAGCAACGGACACTACACTCCGTTAAAAAAGCGGATAGAAATGAGAATTTTTGTCGGTGTTGCAGCGATTTAAATGACTCAAATGAAGAAATGTCATTTTCAGAGGGTACTGTTGTCAGTGAAGCAAGAAGGTTGATGAATATAATCTTAGAAGAAGCTCATTTACAGAATTCAGAAAAAGTGCAGGAGACACTGCGGAACCTTTGGGCACACCAGCGTTTTATTTGTAGGATGATGATTGTGGAAATCGTAAGGCAGCATATATACAGGGCAAAGTCTTCAAATCTAATCGATTTCAGAAGAAATTCTAATATGCACCCTAAATTCAACCAATATGGCGTGTGAAACCAGAAAATGGAATTTGTTTATTTCTGTTTCAAGGCTCCATTTAACCCACTATCCGCTCTTGTAATCAAATTTCTTGGTGTTCAACAAACCTGGTGCACGTCTTCCCCCCAAAAGAACATTAAAACCACCTTACCTGAGCTGAGATTGAAACAGTGCAAAATGTTTTTGCACCGCTGGGGACTACCTACCTAGATCTACCCAACGAAACCATCATAATCCGCTATTTTCATCTCGAATCGTTTTTCTCAAATATGTAGAGCATTATGCCCTATAGGAGCTGCTTTGCGTGGAGGTTCTCCTAGACAGCCAGTGGATTTATAATTAAATTTTCCTTTTCGAGATCGTTAAATGGCAAACATTGGCCATTGGAGTGCAGAGAGGCGTAGTTGAAGTCGAAGTCGCAATCTAAGGTGGAGTATAGCAAACTGGAGGATTGTAGGAAGTGGTTCAGATCTACAATTCCTTGTGGGTATATTATCGATGCCAATTGTATTTGTAATTATGCATGTTTTCAATTATTCCTTGTTGCATTAGTGCTTTGCTTATTTCGCTCATAGCTCTGAGTTCTGGATTTGGATCTGGGACTTGAATTGGATTCTATTTCTTGATTTTCTTTCTAACCTTGTTTAAGGTTACGTCGAGCAGTACTAAGTGTAGTGGAAAGAGAACGAAAAAAATAGGATACCATCGGGAATCACGAATTTATTTGTTAATTTTTTTTATCGCAGGTATTATCGCTGTTGTTTTGAGAAGGTATTTGGTTTAATATTTTGGCTGGTACTTATACAAGTTTTATTTGTTGTTGTGGCTGGGGTTTCTCCTATGATTGCAATTGTCTAAGGAAGGTCAAAAGAAAAAGGTCGATGAAAGATCTTGTTTGTAGTGAGATAGAAATCAAAATTTCTTAATACAAAGGGAGAATAATAATCGATCGGAAAGAGTGTGCTCGAAATGGCAAGTTCGTGATGTTAACAGATTAAGTGGAAAGTCACTTTAGAAGAAGAAGTTTTGCGAACTTGTTTAATTTGGATTTTCATTTGTCTTTTCATGACTTGAAATTGGTTGATATACTAAATTGTAACCAATTTAAAGATGTCTTTCTCGATTAATTGGTATCCTAATGCTTTGCCATTTTAATTTGCTATGATTACAACCCATTCACTTTGCTTGACTTTGTTGTCTGTTATCGATAATATTAATAAAAATTCAAATTCAAAAACGCACGTCAACTTAAACTTGTTCTTTACCCACCCACTTGGAGGCTAAGCAAAGAACACGCAAGAGTCTAGTCTGGGCTTGTCTGATACACAAGATGCCTTGGCTATTTTAATAAGGAAAAAAACTACAGCTCTAATGAACTAACAATTCTACCAATTACTCCACCAATAAAACTGTTTTACATCTCTCTAAAGCAAAAGTGTTCAATAGTTAGCTTTAGCTCCTCGTAAACAAACATAAAATCAGCAGAGAAAAAACGTTGAAAATGTAAAAGCAATAATTTGAATAAACGAATCTAGATGTGCAACCAGGAGGGAGGCAAAACAAATTTTGCAACATTTTATAAGTGCGAACATTTTATTTGTTCTTGCAGCTGAGTGCCAATTTGTGAAGTTGTTTAATTTGTTAATTGGCTTGCATTCGAATTCATTTGAGATGTTGGCGAGAGATGCATGTTAATTTTTTATTGATAAGCATTTGTACTTGGTGAAGTGTTTCTTTGAATGTTTATAGGCAAAGGAAAGGATATAGAAAGTACAATCGTAGAAAATGTGTTTTAATCAGCGTTTCGACTCAAAATTAATGCATGTTTCACTTTTTTTTAAGTTTTTCTTCAGAAAGAGTTTTTTTTTTTTGGAAATGTTAACTGTTTCGGGCATGAGAAATCAACTTTCTATCTGTCGTACTATGTGAACTTATGTTATAATCAATAACCAATTCCTTATCAGGGTGACTTCAGACACGAGATTACACTCTCGATTTTCAAACTACAGTGATCTTATAAAAAGCCTGCAAACTTGAAACCGGGACGCAACGTGCCACAGCATTTTCGATTTCAGGGCCACTTATGATAGCAAGCAATAACTGGAGAAGTCACTTTGTTTTTAATGGTAAATAATGTTTTTCTTCTATGTGTTCTTTGTTTCAAAGCAGCCTCAGACAAAATACGAATAAGTAAGGAGTGTTGTTCGAAAAATCGGTGTTTATTGCCTGTTGTTCCAACACTCTGTCAGCTCCCTTACATGCTTCTCGCTGGTAGGTAGACGCCGAAAGGACGAAAAATTCCCCCATTTCCATTTCTCTAAGTTCGAATTTCTAGAACTACATGAGACCATCAAGACCAACTGTTACCTTTCCTAAACTGTTATTCTTTTCTTAAATAAAAATTCACCCAATTGCACACTCTCTTCCCTGTGGCTATTGAATAAGAAATTAGGTAAGCCCCAACTCTCTTCACCATCAGCCAAACTAAATGGGGAGTTATCCAATTTTAATTTACTTCGAGCCCACCCATAAAGCCATTGAACTTGCATTTAACGTTTTGTGTAGGTTTTACACATGCATTACTCAAGCCTCTGAAGAATGGAGCACAGTTCGCTATATTTTTATTTTGATCTATTTCTTGAGGGGGCCTCTAAAAACGCTTGTGCGAGCCTAGTTTTTCAAGTAATTAATTGCAATCGAAATTACGAGATCATAAAAACGATCTCCTGCTCAGTAAAGAGCTGGAGCACAGTAACACAAATTGAATGTAGGGTGGTAACCAAAGTACCCAACACGAATAAGAACAACAACAAAACGCAATAAATTGCATCTCTGAATTTCTTATACAATTTATTTTCAATTTTATTTGGCCTTGCTACATATCGAATACCATCCGCAACCACAAGTTGGTGGTTATGATTCACAGCGATAAAATGAAGAAACAAGAATCAAGAGGCAGCGATAGGCCTTTTTTGAGGGCTAAGAGAAGAGGTATGGCTTCATTTTGGGTGCAAAGCAGTTTGGTTGGATGCGGACTAGTGTTGGGAGGAATTTAAATTAAGCACTGTTTTAATCACAGCCATCATTAAATACATAACAAGAAATCTATGTCTTTAATTGTTTATGGGGCAGATGAAAACAAATCTTTTAATTTAATCATCAATTAGTCTTGTTGATTAGGTGTTTGATCAATTGAAATAATTAGGTCTACCAGTTCACATTAGATTAATTTCTTACAACAGCACTGAGGATTGCACCCTTAAAGATCGAATTATTGAGCTAGAAAAAGGCCAACTTTCACTATCCTTTCTTTGGTTGTAGAAGCCCTTCCATTTTTATTGCTTAACAGAGTTTAAAAAAAATTTTCTTAAGCTTGCTAATCATGAGTTATTTCATCAGCGAGTTTCGTTTTATTTTTCCCCTTCACAAATCACCTAAGCCGAATCGAACATGACAGAAAATCGAATGTCATCATCGTTTCTCAGCATTTAAAATTCAAAGTTAACATTCCACTAAAGACACATTGGCATGACATAAAGAGTCTTGTCTTATAGGCTTCTCCTCCAGACAGGTGTAACACATGTCCAATTCTAAAGTTTACTTTTAATTGCATTACCCTACGGGTTTCAATACTGAATTGATTGTGAGACTTTTTTTCGCTTTGTGTCGTCATGCTGAGGTCAATTTAATAGGTGCAGACAGACCCACAGCGATTTACATCTCAATTGGATTGGAATGGACCATAATTTGCATCGTGTTTTACCATTTTTTAAGCCTTAAATTAATGTTGTTCAAAAAAGGTTATTTTAATGAATGCATTGCATAATCAGTCAATCAATCAAATCGATAATTATGCACTGACATTCCAGCATTGCATTGTCATTCTCTTTGATCTCAAGACGACATATGCTTAACATTTCTCATAATTTGTGACTAATGGAAGGAGGGGCGAGATATGTTAATTCTTTTGTTGAAGACACACGAAGCGATTTATAATGATTTGAATTGGTGAAGGTTATGCCTGCTGGCACGACAAAAAATGCTTCATTGATTAAATGGTTGACAAGATCATTGAAACTGGCATTCAAGAGCATTGAATCTCATAAAAAATTTGTTAATCTCTTCTCTATGACAGTTTTAAAGATTAAAATTGAATCACCTGCATGTGAAACAAAAGAGCTGAATTGCGAACTTTATTTTTTGTTTCATACACTAATTCATCTCCCGCTTGGCTCGTGTTGCAAACATTTACTAGCGATTTCTCATGCTATTTCAATAAACATTAACTAATAAATATTGTATGGTTCCGGGACATGTATTCCATAATTCAACATCAAACAGTGCCTTCGAAGCTGTTTCTTCCATCTTGAGTAAGGTAATTTGTAACATTTGCTTATTACTTGCCTCGCAAGAGTCATCATCGATAATAATTGACTCGAAATTGGCATTCTCTCGCTAAGAAACATAAAAAGCTAAAACTTGAAGAAGAGAAAAATAAAAATGTTAGAATGACTAATGATGCGAATTATGAAAGTGACAGGTCTTTTGCACATTTCTATGGAAAACATCATAACGACATCAATAAAATTCGCTCGTAATGTCTCATTGCGACTTGCAAGAATCAGGCTTCTTTTTTCCGATGTTTTTGTTGTGAGAGCTTGAGAAAATGCAAATTGTTGTATAGACTCTTGCAAACGAAAATGACCGACAACAACGATGAAGACGAACGTGGACGCCAACGACGACGATGTGAAAGATAGTTAGTTATTTTTATGCACGCGCATGATGTATCATAGTAAAGAGTTAGCTGCAGCAACATTGCTTCACTAGTACTTTAGCCAACAGCAGTAGTAAGCTGGATTGGAATTCGGGCATTTATCTTGGTTTGGGATGTGTTTGTTAATGTGTTTGTGTGTTTGAATGGAAACGAAAATACTTTTTTTTTTTTGTTGCAGCTTAAGAAACAGAGTGTACATATGGGCTAAGTGGTTTGAAAAGTAATAGATAAATTGCACATTACGAAGGGAATGTGGTTTCGCAGGATCTTAAACATAGTGCGGAGAAGGTTTTGTTATCAAAGTATTAAACTTTGAAGTGGTAAGTAAGTAAAATTTTATTTTTATTCCAAAGAAGCTCAAAGACACGAGCAACTAGAATCTCCAACAGGACCAACAGGATATGTAGTAGAATGCAGGTTTGCGGACATCTAAGAGAAAATAAACGAGTGCCTCGAAAAACAAAACAAACGAGTACTGCACGTTTCGAGAAAGACAAGACAATCGAAACCATTACAAACTAACTAGAAAAAGAGTCAGAGTTAAAAGCCCGAGAAACTTATGGTGACGTTGAAAGAGAGAAGTGCATCCTCGCAGCTTTGATGGTCGGATTCCGTGGTCAATCTACGAAAAAATTAAAGCAGCAGCACTGGTGACTTCAATTTTCTGAGTAGATACTGCTAAATAATAGAACACAGAAAAGAGGTGAAACTCTGCACCAGATTTCAAGAAGATATTGAGCGATTGGTTAGCATGGCATATCAAACAGCTGGAGACGAGATAATAAATCAATTTGCTGTTGGAGCCTTTGCGAGATCTGTGGCCGGCATAAATCTGCAATGGGCTCTTTGCACGCACGGAAAGCGAACACTACCAGAAGCATGGGCATTCACTCTGACAATGGAGGCAGTAGAACAAGTTGCTAAAAATGTTGGATAATTGAAAGTCCAAGAATGCTCTTCTCAACAAGGGAAGGAGCCAGCGAGACGGACCAGCATGATGTTGGAAAACTACAATAAAACTGGGCATCTACAACGATAGTGCAGATTACCGCAAAGACTAACTGCTTGCCAACACTGGTCAAGTTGTTACCCATTCGGGAAACAAATATGGAATATTGTACGGAAAGGGAAGCATTGGAGACGAGATGTAGAAAAACAGATAGTTTGCAACGAACCAGAGCTGATCCTATTTATAACTGGAGCAACGACGAACTGAGGAATCCCCAACAGAAAAACCCGTTTATCGAATCTATCCTCGAATGGAAGGAACATCAGGCAAAATCAGAAACTCGCTTATGTTTAAGGGCATATTTTAAGACGCAAGTTAGAATCGGCAGATGGTTAGTCCCATATAATTCCGGTAGTCCTGCCGAGATCTTAAATTTCGGTTTTTCTGCGAACGAAGCATAATAGAGGCCATGCGAGGCAGGAGTAAACAAGACGCTAGAAAAGTAACGACTAGGATTCTACTGGCTACATGCATGGGAAGACGTTGCCAGCAAAGGGCCAATCAAAAAGAATTACAGCCAAATTCAGCGGTTTAATGTTGGAGCACTCTTCTAAAATCAAGAAGCCAACTCAGTAGCAGACCAAATTGTCTTCAATTGGGTAAGGAGGTTTTGTGTTCCGTTAGAGCTGCATTCCGACCAGGGAAGGAATTTTTAGTGAAACATATTTCAGGAAGTTTCTCTTCCTTCATATCAAGAAGACGAGAACAACAACTGGATATACACCATCAAAGATTTTACTGGAAAGGAAAATCAGATTGCCAAGCGAAATAAAATATGTATGTCCTTCAGCGGACCCGCAAGCCACTGATGAATTCGTGGATTATATCAAAGAAAGACTACGTCAGATGCACGACGACTAAAGATGTTCAGTGATCGAATGAAGGAGATCACCGACGCGACGCACGCTAGGCGACGAAAGGGTTTTCGCCGAATATTCAATGGGAAGTTACTAATATGGTCGCAGCCTACAGTCTACTTCTACAGGAATCAGAGGAAAGCCGAACGGTTGATTTAATCGGGACAATCAATCCTAAGGAAGGGCAACGTTATGTACAACCAGTCTATTTGAAACACAAAAGTGTTGTGTTTTTAGTAGAAAAGTAATTGTATACTGTTCTATACTGTTATACAGTTAAATACAGTGTAAGATAGAATAATAAAACCTAAAGTTTCTAGTTCAGCATACCTAATGAGTTATACTGTTCTTTTTCTCAATTGATTGCTGTCTATTATTAAAAATGATACCTAGTAAGTTTTCGATTGAGTTCAAAATTTGAATTTCAACAAAAGTCCAGTTCGATTGTGATATCCAACACCTGATGTGTGAAATCTCTTGAACTAATGTATTAATCTTCATTTTGCAAAATTTTTATTAGGCACCTACACAGAGTCTGTGGAATTAAGCTGAATCTTCTTTTGCAAAAATTCCATTGTGATTCAAATTTTGATCTCAAACCAATAACAAAAGAAACATCGATTATTAATAGTTTCATGCAAATTGTATTCAACTTTTTTTTTTGCACACCTCACTGTATTGAACGACTGAAAACTAGTATTAGTGCTTCCTTCTAATAGTAGATAAATGGTTTTCACTTCCTATTAAGGAAAAAAAAAACTGTCAACTGTCTTTTTCGTAGCTTCAATATCACTAGCGAACCTCACCAGCCCACTGTCCCAACTGGATTGGCAAATTAATAAATTCCAGTTGGGGCAGTGAGTGAGTAATGGCCGATTGAACAGTTTCCTTGTTTAATAAAATCGTTCCGCAAAGACATAGAGGAACCGTTCTTTAAATAAATATTTATTTCTTAACATTTTTTATAAAGTTACTTACCGATGCGACAACCGTCAGGTAATATCGTTGAACTTTTTCATAATCCAGTGTTTTAGCAACCGTCACCTGTGCACCATCGATCCAATGTTTTCAGCATTCACGAAAAAGAGAAAGAGAGAAAAAAGATATTTATGAGAAAACAAAAAATTGAGAGTGTATTACGTTGACGTTTAAACAGATTTCCAATAAATCTTTAAGATTGAATATGGCGATGTTGCGTTGTGGCTTTTGCGAAGTGAGTAGACGCGCATCGACTGACTGCCTTCTGTGAGTCTTGGCAGATGAACATATCTCATCGTCTTTATAAATTTATCAACCGAGATAAACCGAACCAAGAAACAAGCAACTTGTGACGGACGGTACGATATGACTGGCCATTGGATCCGGTATCCAATGATACCATTTAGGTTAAATGGCATTTATAAATCTGTTTGGGTAATTTATTTTGATTAGGATAGACGAATAGTCAGTTCTTCTTCTGTAGAAGACCAGTCCTAGCCATCGGAATAGACTTGATGTACGACATGGCACCAATTTCAAAAAAGATTCCAAGAAATATGAACGACTATAGAGATCAGAGAAGATAATATGTGAAGATCCAATGACAGATAGTGGTCATGATTCGAGTAAATAACTTCAAAGTGAGAGGCATTCATGCACATTTAACTACTGGATAAATTGCAATAATGTGAATACATTGCCATGAAACGGAACTGTCACATCCGATGATTGATTACAAACTGGTGGCGGTTGTAAATCAATGATTGAAAGTCGTCTCTTCGTGGTTTTGTTTTGACAAACGATCGAGGCGAATAGCTGCTGCGGTTTCAATAAAGTTAATTAATGAACTATCAGAAAACGGTAAATAGATTGCATCGAGGGATGCAGAAAAACCAGAAATGGATTGAAGATTGATAAAAAGGGACATTATATGCAAAAACACAATTTTGACTTTGGAACCCAATATATTTGCTAAAACTTGACTTACTACACTATTACAGTTCCATACCTACACGAACATGTACGTGGGAATGGGCACAAGGGTC
>CAKKXW010000003.1:62559641-62666098 GCA_920937365.1 Sphaerophoria rueppellii
TTTCTTAATAAGTACCTTCCCATAACTTGTTTTTTCTTTTCTTTAGATTCGTAACTGTACTCCGGTCCCTGTGCTGTTCAACAGGTATTAGGAATTGTAAAAGTTTATAGCAGACGATGTTTAAAGAAGTGTGCACGAACAGTCGGTAGGCCGAATCATGTGAGTATCTTAACAAACTCGTCTAACCCACTGGGTATAAGCATCTTATCCCTTTTTATTTGATATCTACACTTTGAAGTCTGCCTCTGTCGCTGTTTTGTTCAGCTTCAGCACAGAAAGTGATACTTTATACGAAAGCGACAATACGATTTTTTGACAGTTATTCAAAGAACAAGAACATTTTGACTAAAAAGGGTTTTGAGTTTCGACTGCACCGCAGGTCACCCAATCTGCTCAAACAATTCTATGAGTGTACTAAGCCGGATGGCTGACAAGCACGTGTGAAGAAATTTGTAGCAGACGATATTTGAAAATGTTAAGGATTATGGACAACTTGTCGTGTCCCTGGCCTCATGTCAATGCTTAGATTTCTTTTCTTTTTTGTTCAATACCCTTCCATGAATAATTCTTTAACTATACCTAGCAGCCATCTTTGAAAGATGATGATATCTTATATGTTTTATTATTTGATTGCAATAACCAGGAAACAAGAATTAAACTAAGATTTTCAAATGCACAATTCTCTATCAGTGGTTTTGTTTTTTGTCATAAAAAGTTTTAACTATTAACAACTTGCAAAGCAGGTTTTAATAGCCAAATGCATTATCTTCAACCCTTCAGCGGCATATTTAAACACAAATTGAAAGACGCTTACGACCCTCAAAGCTACCAATGTAAAAAATTGTTCACTATCCCTTATATGGACCTTCTCTCTACCAGTGCAGCTGAACTAATGTTTTAAAATTTCCTTGGGGGTACTAGCAATTAGTTTTACAAATCACCCATCCGACAACTGGCCATCAAACAATTTGAAAGAAAAAATTGGGTATTCTCTTTAGTGCATCTGCACTGTTGATGACTTATAGACTTTTGCATATGCGCCATTTGATTTACTGCGGTAGCTTAGTCCAGCAACAGTAACAACAAGAAAACTATGCAGATATAGCGGCTATGCTTAAGCTCTAAACTTGATAATCCTTACCTGTCCTTGATGTGGAAATGAAATAGCAAAAGTGTCATAGCCATCGGCGATAGTCATTTTCTCATCCTCTGTGGTATTCGTTTTACCTTCCACCAGAAAATATTCAACAAGTCCATTAACTCCGGCATCCTTGTCTAGGGCTTGAATGTTGCGGAATATCGTTGTGCCAACCGGTGTCGACTGAAAAGACAAAAACAACAACAACAAAAATTAAAAAAAATATGTTTACGACAAGAGAAGGTGCATTAATTAAACGAGAAAATTCTTATATCAGGCATACCCCCCTCCCCCTCCATCGAAAAACCGCCAACAATTGCATTTCACCCATAAATTAAAAACCAAAGTCCTTTGCGCTTGGATAATTCTTAAGCCTTTTGTCAAAGCCATCGGAACCGGTTGGTCGGTAGTCTTTCTCAGGTCTCATCTTTGTTCCCAGTGCGGTGTGGTTGCTTGCGTCACTATAAATATTGATCAGTTTGTACGCATTTGCAATGTGGCACATCATAAAAATGACGGAATGGTTATAAAGGCCATATACATGCATCTCAGCAGCTTGAGACAAAGAGACATATTCGCCACTGTGGGATGGAAGGAGTTTTGAACATGACTTCAGTTCTAGACTTTCAAGGGTGAGATCCTTCATTATAATTTTCCTATTTTAATTACAAGAAACCCCACTGTGCACATGGTAAAGCAAATACCATACCTATGCATTTTTATCCAGAGGCCCAAAGATGTCAGCTTCTTCGAAGATATTACTGACGAAGATGCAATGGCAGCCGGTGTCACGACGACGCAACGTCATGCTTAGGCAAAGTCAACTTTGCTGTGCATGCGCAAGCCATTATGAATCTGTATTGACGTAAAATTGATCAATACGTCATGTTTATGATGCATTCGGGGACAAACTGGACTGCATATGTGCATCATACGAAAAGAATATCCAATCGAAGGTTATTGCTGCACATTTGACGGCCAATGATTGTTGATGAGATGCGACAACACAACACAAGCTTGCGTGCGCAAAAGCACATACCTCCATAATTGTGCAAAATCAATTCCACGCATTGCATTTTGATACCAAATATAGTTGGATAATTGGAATGTCGATGCATTTTTATAGCTAAGCTGCTTTTATAGACTTCTGAACAACACACACGCGAAAAAAGCAAAAGTCGAGCCTCGAACAGCCATACAAAGCGAAAAACCGTCTTTGAAATAAAGTGCTGGAACTCTTCTAGAAGAGAGACTTCTAAATACCAAAGACCATGTGTATTGTGGTGGTGTACTGGGTACATAATTTTTATTCTACAAAAGTGAACGGTGACGACGACCGATGGAGTGTTTCAAGAATTCAAGAATGTTTTGGTTTATTGACGAGAGATTGGTATTCTTTGGAAGTGATTTGATGGTGCCATTTCAGCGACTGATATTGTTTTTGCGAAGGTGGGTAAGGTAAGGAATTGTGTTTCAGCTGATTTTGATTTAAAAGGTTTTTCAGAATCTTGAGAACTGAATTTCTGAATGAGCATGTACATAATACTGAGAAACATTTATAAATTCAGTTTCCAGGACTCTGAAAATTATCAAAAACTCGCTGTACTACTGAATTGCAGTTTTTGGTGGACAAATTGTGTACGAGGGAATAGCAGGCCTATGTCCTGATATGATTCCAAGTAACTGAGTTGAGAAACACTTTTTTCTTGACTCTTAGCAGATTCATCAGTTCTTCATGAAAATATAGGGAGAGGGGGGATTGTCTTCAACTAGGGCATTTCTCTTAACACAGATGGCAGCGAATCACGATGAGTCATAGCCAAATTCGCAAACATTACCTTAATATGTGCAACACCTAAGACGTGTTCTACGAACTCCTTGACAAAACCTCACAATGTTCTAGCTATGACATTAAAATTGTCCTCGGCGATTTAAACGCAAACCTGGCAAAAAAGAAGACATCTACTTATAGAGGAATTGTGGGAAAGCACAGCCTGCACGACACGGACACCACTTCCGACAACTGATTCAGCACAGCAAATGGAGATCTCCCGACAGTAATTAACGTTCAACCAGATTGATTATAATGCGACCGTCGCGACGGAAGGAACTTGGTCCATCCTTATAGATGATTGAACTTTCCTACGAGCCAACATTAATTCGGTAATGATAAGAATATCTTGACCACGACCAGAATAAGGAAATACTGTTCGCCAGATGCTGTTCCGATCGAGAACTAGAGGCAACATAGGCAGAAAAAGTAAGCCGCCTCCAATGTGCTTGATTTGAAACAGCCACCAAAGTGAAACCCCTGGTTTGACGAAGAATGTAGACATTCAACCAAGCAGTAGGCATACAAAGCAGCGCTGCAAAGAAGGACAAGAGCTGCTCCTGATGAGCTCTACGAGCAGAAGAGGAGAATGGGAAACCGCTTTTTCAGAAGAAAAAATGTGCACGACTGGGTCATACGAACTTGCTCCTGCATGCTAAAACTAAATATTTATGATTACTTTTATGTTCCAAAAATTGCAAAAAGTAGTGTTAAAATAAAAGATATACTTTAAGCAATTCTGATTACACTCTTACTTACAGCTTACACTTAAGTCACAAAAAAAAACTCAATATATAAAGATAATTAGAATTTATTAAACAAATTAAAATTTGAAAATGCACCTCGTAAATACATTTAATTCCAAAAATTTAAATTCCAAACAAATTCAAACCTTATTCTTGATTTACTAAATTTTTTTTTTTGAAAATCGTCGGAGCCGTTTTTTTTTTAAATTAATTTTTTATATATAAAATTTTTCAAAAATGTCCTAAAATTAATTGGGTATGCAGTTTTCAAGACCATGTAAATACGCATATTATACTCCAATTTGAATTTTTAAAATTGATCCGTTTTTGAGATACAGACTTTTGAAAAAAAAGTTTAAAAATACTTTTTAAAAATCCAAAAAAAAATTTGAAATTTGTTTGAATACAAAATATTATTTGAACAAGATATATATACTTTCGAAAAAAAATACGCTGATCGGACTTTCATTTTTCGAGAAAATCTAATAACAAAAAAACGGTTCAATGGGAGGTACCGTTTTGGAGCAATACAAACATTTTTTTTTTACATAAAACACATGAATGTTTAAAAAAATTAAACTCGAGGAAGTTTAAAAAAAATCGTTCGGGCCGTTTTTGAGAAAAAAATAAGTTTTGGTTTTTGGCCAAAAAAATCGTATGGTGGCTACCCTAAATTTTGATCTTAAAACAAAAATAAAAAAATTGGGATATGACTTTTTGCTCAAATTTGAAGTCAATCGGACCAGTAGTTAAGCCTGTAGATGCCTGTAAACTTTCCGACAGACAGACAGACGGAATCGCCAGACCCACTTTTTTCGACTTCTCTATCATCGTAATGTCATATCTCATCCTCATCTCAAATTTTTTTTTTTTACGAATTCAATATGTACTTGCCATATATCCTATATGTCGCAAGTAAAAAGAGTGTCAGATCGAGGATGTTGAGAGAACCAACCGGAAGCTATAGTCATCGAGCTAGTACCGATGGCCGCAGAGGTGAGCAAGGGACGTCTGAGGCCTTTCATCAACAATCTAATTAGTACTTTTCAAAGTGGAAAGGAATGTCAACCATCGACCAAGCTGTCACTTTGCGGCAGACCCTGGAAACTTTTTACGGATTTTATGGCCGCCTATGTTAGCATTTACAGAGAGCTTTATACAGCTATAGTAGTGTATATGTAGTGTCCGTAGCTAAGTGGTTAGGTGCGTTGACTGCTAAGTACAACGTCGTGGGTTCGAATCCTACTCGGGCCCAAAGTTTTTATTTCATCTTTCACGGACACTGCCTCTTGCGAAGAACTGACAAAACTTCCAAGAGTATCATCTGTCATGAAAAAGTGCTTCTCAACTTTGCCGTTCGGAATCGGCGTTAAATTGTAGGTCCCCTCAATTCTTCAATTCTTCACACGCACCTAGAGAATTGTTGATGAGAGTAAGCCACTTAGGCCTTAGCTCTTCAAGAGCTGTCGCGCCACTCTATTTATTTATACAGCTATAAATAGAAGCTCGTTCGCTTATGCAAAATGAAGATGAATCAAGGTTGGCAACGAGCTGACGGATTCAAGGAAAGGATTCAGAAAGTTGATGCACTGTCTTAAGTTTTCTTAAAAATCGTGAGAAGATAATGCAAAACTTCACCGTGAACACCAAAAGCCTGCTCTACTTCTAGCCGTACGCCGTGATATTGACATAATGATAAGATCACAGAGTGATGTTAATGGCGCCTTTTGTGAGAATTATTAACAATGAAAGTGTACATATTCTGTGTTCAAACAGCTTGGCAGGACACAGCTATAGTATTCAAAATTATATTTAACATTCTCCCTACTTTAACTTTTGATTTCGTAAAAGAATTACATTTTTTCTCATATGGAGAATCATACATTTTAGTCTTTTGACATAAGACATCAAAATCAAAACTGAACCCCAAATCTAATTCATATCACAAGAAATCAACCAATAGATTGATGAGTGTGATGACAAGACAAGCCAAAATGTCAACCAAAGTTGCGCGAATGCGTTCCACATCTTTGCTCGTTAAGTTGCACACTTTTCCTGTTTGAAATCCAAACTCTCAGGTTGTTAGAGCCTATGAGAAAAATAAATCTCTCGATCTAAATTGTTACAAAACTGAAGCTTGTTTCGAACTAATGGGCTACTTAAGAGCCATCAATCAACTTTAACTGCTCTGCGTTTGAGAATGCTGCAGGTAATTATTTAAAGCGCTTAATTCTTTTTCTACTGACAAAGTATGTTATTAACAGAAAAATTCAATCATTTAGCAACAATAATTGAATCTTACGGTACTTAACTTAGATTTGATGAAATATTTAAGATAAGCAATTATTTAGAAATTATAAAACTTTGATTGGTAATAACGGTGCAACGGTGTAAAGACAACAATGTAGGTCTCAAGCGAATGTGTTGTATTTCGACTTTCTGAGACCATGAGATAAATAAAAGATCCCAGATCTCAAGAGACAGCAATGTTAATAGAAATCCTGGTGTCCGAGTTTTTGCTGGACACTTTACATTTAAAGTTCTTTGTCATTCTTCGATGAACCGGAACTCTCAAGAAACATAGTCTACAAATCTTTTGTTGGTGCTGCTGATGACACTCTGCAACATTTGCATACAATCAACGATGAACATTTTTTAAATTTTCATAACTGAATATCAGAAAATTCTCAACGGGAAATCTCTATTGAGACTTTTCCGCAGCACTGATCAAACTCTAAATTATTCATAACTGCACTTCTTGGAAATAAGCAAAAAAGGAAGCGATGGATGAATACACCTTAAACCGCACTGGTAACCACTCTTGCGAATCATGATAACAGCACATTTATCTCGAATTTGGTCACAAGAACTTGGTCCATAAAGTCGCTATTCATGCGAAGAAATGTCTATTCAGTGCGTGAATAAATAAATAATAAGTGAGGTAAGTTAGTTAAGTTAGGTTCTACAGCGACTAGATGTTGGAAGACATTTTCAGGGCTGGGCAAAATCTTTTTGAGAAAAAATCTCCGAATTTCAGTTGTTTTTATCACGAACCACAGTTCATGTTGCCATATTATACTCATTCATAATTCACATGGAAGTAGTGAAAAACATGCTGGACTCTCACCACCTATGAATCAAAAATGTCATATGGCACCGATGTTATCTGTCATGTTTGTCCCCGTTTCGATTACACTCATCGATTTCGGAGAGCCGGCTGCTTTGGACACGAACATTCTTCGCTTTGGACAAGAAGTGCTACAGGAATCACGTTATGCCTCAGTGTGTAGCAAGTAGTTGCAACACCATGATTATCACCAACCGACCGACGTGAGGGACGTACGGTATCAAGTAACAAACACCCAAACTGACTTCTGTTCAAGGTGATATGATGGAGAACATGTGAACGGCGGCGCGGCGGTGCTGATGTGTTAAATGGACAGACGCACTTTGACGAAAACCAATAATGGGCGCACCATAAGGCTGGAACCTCTTCTTATGAGATATGACTTATGGCATACGCGGTATGCCATGTGAAAATTGAAACACACCATTACCGGTATTAGTGATTTCTTTTTTTGACATCTTAAAGTGACAGCTAATCAACTGATGAGCGTGTTTGGAGCAGCCACTTGGTCATATTTTTGTCAGCGGCCAGAGCGTTTTAAATGGTCACAGAACTGGCCTCACGTAGCAAAAGGCATTCACAAGCATCTGGGTGTCGTGTAATTTGTCATGTTATCCCTCTTTGCGGCATTCATGAATTTTCATTAGAAGTGGCGCAATCGGGAAAGCTTGACTTGTCTTGATTTGGCCCATTTCTGGTTTGACAAAGTTGAAGAGAAAGATATCAAGACATGCCATAGAGATATAGTAAAAATTTTGAGATTTTCAAAAAGGTGGAGTAATTAACGATTGATGCATATCTAATTGCAATTATCTCGATTTGGAATTTTTTGGTTAGGTTACAAGTGGAATAAATGTTTCAGAAGCTATAAATGGTTGGGTTTTATCAGTGGGTGCGGATCAATTTGAGTGGTCGTGCAATTTTTCGACAAGTTTCAATTAACCGTGTATGGTGTTTTTTTTTTCAGGAAATATTTGAGCTGATTGAGATCTCTTGATTATCATTTTGCAGCTGGAAAATTGTTAATATCATGGGATTTTTTTGTGGTGATATGTTTATGAATTAATAATTCATGACTCATGAGTATTTGCTGAAATCACTCGGTTGCTATCCGACGTAGTTGGCTGGTTTTAAGGGAAGTTTGTCCTTTTTCGCGTTTAAACTATTTTAAGAATGAAGAAACTGATTTAAGTCTCTTATATTTTTGAAAGGCAAACTTGAAATGTAATAAGTCACCAGTGCATCATCTGACATTGAGGACGGCTGAAGTGTTTTCCCTTTTTGCGATGATCCCAACCAACCTCAGAATAGCCATTCAAGAGTTCACTCAGGGTATGGCCAGACTTCAAAACAATATAGTAGGCAAACTTTGATGATGATGACTTCACAGAAGTGAAGTCACAACACTGGTAGAAGACCGCAAGTGAAAAAGTAGTGAATACTAACCGTGCTAAGAGGAAAGTTGGCTGATAGCAAAAGAAAAACCACGATAATGACCATGAAGCGAAATCCTCTTCAGTGGAATCTGCAATATTTATCGATTTATACTTCGTGCAATCTATCAGGAAGGATCAGTTGACACAAATATTATTGATTCATGAGAATGCACTTGGGAATTTACTTTCTTCTCACGGGACGTGAATTCTATTACATAGTTTTGGTACATGTCTTAAGTAAGACGTCATTACCAGAGACTTGAGTCCACTAAGATAAGGAGTTTAGTCACGCCTCGATATCGGAATATAGAATCTTCAAGAAAAAAGAGAAGAAGTGCCCAAATTCAAGCAAGGAATGCGGAAGATATTATGGGTAGCCTGATTGTTTTTATACCCCGAATGCTGGATCTAGCTGGATTATTCCTGAAAAATTGTAAAGATAGTTTGACGAAACCTCTTACCAAACTTTTCAACTTGTCTCTTCAGAATGGTGAATTTTTGGATGTATGGAAAGTGTCACAAATAATACCAATCCATAAATCAGGGTCGAAACAATTAGTTTGTAACTACCGACCTATTTCAAAACTTCAGGTTATTCCTAAAATTTTTGAAGCCATTGTGAAAGACAAACTGTACGATTTATTCAAAAATGGTTTATCTGCTGTACAACATGGTTTCATTCGAGGTAGGTCAACTGTTACTTATCTTGCCATCTTTGCAAATTACTGCTTAAGCAATATGGAAAACGGATATCAAATCGATACTATTTATACGGATTTTTCCAAAGCCTTTGACAGAGTTGATCACTGTGTTCTTCTTCATAAGCTCGAAATATTTGGAATTCATTTGGTTATGCTAAGATGGATCAAATCTTATCTTACAGAACGTAAACAGTCTGTTGCTATTGGTACTAAGGTTTCTAAAACTATTTTCAATTATTCTGGTGTACCTCAAGGTAGCCATCTTGCTCCACTTCTTTTTCTTATTTTCATTAACGATCTTCCTAATGTTTTTGTGTCTTCTTCTTGTTTACTTTTTGCTGACGACTTAAAATTATATCGTTTAATCAAAACAGTGTCTGATTGTGAACTATTACAGTTTGATCTAGAACGGCTTTATGCTTGGTGTACTAACAATAACCTTCACCTCAATATCAGCAAATGCCTTTCCATTACGTATACAAGATCTCACAGCCCTGTTTTATTTACTTATAAGATCGGAGTGTCAGATTTAAGAAGAGTTTTCTTTTATAAAGACCTTGGGGTTATTCTTGATAGTAAGATGAGTTTTAATAAGCACTATGAATATATTACATCTAAATCTAATAGCTTGTTAGGCTTTTTAAAAAGGAATTCGAATGATTTTTTCTGACCCGTATACGCTTAAATCGATATATGTTTCATTGATAAGATCTGTTCTGGAATACGCGTGGTGCCCTTCGTACGATTGCAGCATTAAACGCATTGAATCTGTTCAAAGAAAATTCACTAGATACACGATTAAGAAACTCAATTGGTCAAATGGAGTAATACCATCTTATGAAGTGAGATGTCAACTCATTGATCTATGTTCGCTTCATTCCAGACGTAAGTGTTATTTAGTTATGTTTGCTAGAGATGTGATTTGTAACCACTTCGACTGTGCCCCCTTGCTCGAGTTGTTTTCTATTCGTATTCCTGTTAAATCTTTACGTGTTTATAACTTTTCTTACGTTCCTTTTCATCCGACAAACTATGGAAAATTTGAACCAATTTCTCATTCCTCTTCAGTGTTCAATTCTATGTATAATAATATTGATCTGCAATCTAGTAGAGTATCGTTTAAGACTACAGTTTCAGAGCTCCTAAGATGTACCAGCTATGTAATTATTTATTTATTATATGAATATGTTAATTTGTTTAAATTTTGTATTTATTTTTATATTGTTGTTAAATTAACTGTTGTTATACAAACATATATTTCTTGTTGTTATTGTAATCTTATAAGTAATGTACTAAAGATTGAATAAACTAAACCATCCAAGAGTAAAAAAAAGGAAAAAGGCCGTGATGACTTATTCAAAACAGCTATTCTTTTCTCTAAAGTTCATTAACAGTGCTCAACGTGGAAGACATCGAAATTATTTACAGGTCAGGTCACCACAGTATTGTTACGATTTTTGACTATTGAATATTGAAATGACAGTACTTCGCTTATAAATGCAATGAACTACAGACACATACAGCACTGGCGACTGAGGTCAACGGCTGAGACAGAACAAGACATTAATACAACAGAGAGAGACATATGGACACATATAAGGAAAGAACACATAACAGAAACCTACGTGGCACAGAGGAGAATACATAGATTTATGTTGTCTCATATTATCGCACAGATGGCCTCAGTTAAACTGGCAATTTTTTGGAGAAAAAGAATGCTTACTGCCGAAGCTGGGGCTTGAACCCGCAGCGTTTGGCTTAGCAATCAACTACTTTGTCCTCTGAACCATGGCCACCTGCAAGTTACGATTTTTATATTAACAATTTTCAAGACTATTTTTTCTAATAGCTTCGCTGAAAACAGTACGTATTCATATTTCAAATTCGTTCTTAGACCCACAACTCAGCGATTCAACAACAATTTTAACCTTGACAGATTCAAAATATGACAACATGATGAGTTCTGCCATTATCTGCGTTATATATCACTTCTGACACTACCCATGAGCAACATCACCGGGATGACAAAGTTTTCTTAGACTATGCAAGAAATGTAAGTCTCCTGGATCAGAATTAAAACTGAGCGTTCAAGATGATTGGCGATCATACCATTTTCGAGTCATTTACGTCGCTTAAACACCGACTCAATGTATCATGTTAAACCTCCGTTAAGTGATATTTCAACAGAAAATGCTCTAGTGAAATAATCAATTGCATTAATTCACTTAAGATATTCAACCGTAACGCACCGACCGACCCCACGAATTTCCATCAATCCACCTTCGATCCCAACTTCCGTCTTCACCCAAACGACACATAACTGCTTACTTCACTCTGTAATACCATTACAATATTTAGGAATTCAAGAACAATGGTAACCAAAATCTCCTCTCCAACCTTCTTTGTAAAGAATGTCGTATTGATTGCTTCTGAAAAAACCATTTGAATGACAACCACAAGATCTGATATGGGTTGCACTCAGGCAATGAGGTATTTCTATAATCAGTGAGCGGTTAAATTGACGAGTTGACGAAGATTTGCATATCACAATAATTTGACATCAGAGAAATGGTCCATTGTAACGGAACCCGTGTTCCTCCATCTTCAACCTTTGACTACCTTTCATGCTCTTTGGTCTACAGGACCCTAAGAACGATCCAGGTTGAAGGCTGAAAAGAGTGTCCAAGTTTCATATGCGGCATGCTTGGAAAGACTTAGCTCGTTGTGTGGCAGCCGCAGCTCTGGACTTGTAATCAGAAAAAAAAAATCATGACACAATTTTTCATCTTGTTTTTTCAAGATGTAAGAATGTCAAAAATGCAAAAATATCAACTATTCGAAATATTTAAGAATAACACGTTTATCAGTTTTAATTCTTGGCAACATAACACACACCATTCCTACCCCTAGTCAAAACATTACAATTTATCAGCTTGCAACACGAAAACAAGAAAATTACAAAAAACTTTAAATTCTAAAACCCTGTTGTTGACATGTTCGTTCCCTTATATTACACTTAATGTAGTATAGACCTCAAGTACCTACATCATGACTTAAGGTAGTGGCTTAAAAAGCTATTAAGGCCCCATTTGTCTTCGTGTCTCATGTCTATCCACCAACCCACCTCCAGTACCAAAAACAATACAAAAGTTTTGCTCTAACAATGTTCATTTAGGATTTTCGTCTAACTGGCATTGGTGCACCTGTGGTATTTTGATACCATGTCGTCAAAATGCAGCAAGAAAAACCATATAGGTGTCGAGGTGTACATTGTACACTGGTCTATTGATTTGGAATGCAACTTGTGTGTAAGCGATTGTGTTATGGGAAAGATTTTCCTCATTTTTTATTTTTATTGTTAACTCACGAAAAAGGTTGGGAAATGAAGAAAAGCTTTAATTAAAACTAAAGAAATTGGATGTTGTAATCTTCAAGAGCTACGTTTTCCGATTAGATTATCTAAAGAAAGCCAAACCAAAAAAATAGCTACTCATACGCCGTAGTGACTTTTGTCGCAAGTGAAAGCTCATTAGGGAGGGTTAACTTTCGTTTCGAGATAACAATTGGTGACCTTTTCTTGACTTGTCTAGAGTCAAGAAAAAATTTGAAACTCATTCCGGGATCCAACTGCCTTCCATAAAATGTTCGACCATCCACCTGAATATGGTTCCACTGCTAAAAACTGCTGTCCCCGTTTTTGAAACTAAAACAAAATATGAAAAAATTGTGCTTGCAGTTATTTTGTATCGCAACATCAGTCCAAAGGCGAACTGTAATGCCATTTGTGTGTACCTGTCAAATCGGTTAATTCTATTCAAGTTTGTCTCCTTTTGCAGTTACGCAAAAAAAAAAACAATAAAACAAACTTCATTCGTAATGCACACAAAACGCTTTGCAATGCTAATCACCAAAGGCCATATGCGGTTTTGTTCATTCGAAAATTATATACTTGCTCGCGTTGTCTCGATCACAGCCACATTCTCTGCATACCTGTTTACCATCGTGGCGAGTAGTGACCAAACCTTTTAACAAACTTTACGCTTCGGGGTTCGTTTTAATAAGATACCTCAAGGTCCTTATGCCACCAACGCTACTTGTTAGACATTTTTTTCGTCTATTTTTCTCACTCATGGACCTGGGCCTCCATTAGTGTTATACATTTATAAACAGTTACGGAAGGTAAGTATTTTTCAGGATTTTGTTTTTCAATCCTGACGTCCAGCAGTGGTTACAGCTAAACGACATGTGCACAACCTGCTTCCACCTTCAAGATATATAAAGCTCAACAAATTCTTAAATAATGTTTAAGACAAAACGAGAAGGTTTGTCGGTGTGTGTAGATAATTGTTAGGTGGTAAAATTACATGTTCTACCAGCAGTGCTCTAGTCGTGCGTCGTCGTTCGTTTTCGTTGTTGTTGTGATTGTCGTTTTGTTAAAAGTGCTACTGTGGTGCGACTTCGTTGCAAACAAAATCAACCAGGCAACTAATGTGGGATCGAAAAGACGTTAGTGTAAGAATTGGAAACAGTGGTTTTATGCTAAAATCAAAGATAATCAATCTTAACATGACGCAGCAATCAAGGTTCTTAAGAAATATTATAATTTTGGAGTTAATTGATGGAAGTGAGTTTGAGCACGGTGTTGCTTAAAATTTTCTTGAAGCGAAGGTGTGATTGAACATTAGTTTGCTGCAAAAGTTTTGTAAACATTAAGAGTAAAAAGTTTATTAATGACTTGACAATTTCCGCATTCCAAAATTAGTTTGGGAATTGATTTATTGAGCCACTCAATAATTAGGTGAATGCTAGTTCATCCTGTAAAAATAATGAATAAAAAAAGTACAAGTAAGATCATAAGCACATTGAGGACTCTATACCTTTACAACATTCTCCTGATAGCGCAATAAGATCAAGCTGAAGTTGCTTGGAGATATTGGGGCTATTTCTAAGCAAGATGGTTGTTGGAATTATCTAACCTTCAATGTGATACCCTTCGAAGCGTTACAAATTCGAAAGAAATCATCCCTACCAGTCGCAGCCGGAAAAACCATAAGAAGGGAATCAAAAGTGGGGAAGGTAGGAAGATTTTGGTTTGTGATGAACATTCTATGTGAGGGTGGTGCATTTGTCCTCAGCGACACCACCTAAGGGCATCAACATCGCAAGAGTTATTTACTGACGTGCAGTGGCACGTTTTCGTAGGAATCAATAGGTTCAAAAAAAGGCACAAGATAGCTGAAATAGTATAGAAATCAAAAGATCGCGTGGGAATGAGAAAGCTATCGAAGTTCTGGGTGCCTCAACGCTGTGAGTCCACTTAAGTGTAGTTTTTCACGATGTTAAAGCCCAATCCAAAAAAGTGTGTGAATCAATTAATAACAATCGATGACACATGGGTCCAGTGGAAACAATGGACTTCTTCGGCCGCCAAAGTGCTTCAAGGAAGGGAAAGACGGTCCCATATCAACTGTTCCCAAACCGCATTTAATATAATTTATTTCTTTTGTGATCTTAAGTACCATTGTATTTTCTCCATGAAGAAACCATAATGGTAAATGTTTTCTTATCTATATAACTAGGATTGGAAACGCCTTCCCAGCTACCGAGAACGAATTTCTCGATAACCACAGCCACTCTGAAACTCCCACAAGGGGGCGTACCGCGACTGAATAGACACACATATGTTAGACAAATGTATGGGGCTTTTCAACTACCCCAGAGCACCAGTTTATTCAATAGACCTGGTAGTCTTTCTATTGATTTTATGGACTCCTGTGCATAAATTCACGTAAACTTTTTCAATAAAGATTCACTGGTATCCTTGTCATGCAGCCTCTTGCCAGTTCTCAGGGCGGTTGAACAAGCTGGAAGACTGCATGACCTTAGCTTAAACCATTGGACTAGACCGAAGTCTAGTTTCCAAACTGCACTTTTCAGAAGGTTGGTATTTCCGCACTTGAGCTTGAAGAAATATGAGTTCGATATTTAAAGCAACACTTTCTAAATAACTCACCCACTTTTCGCAGGGCCGCCATTGCCACAGTCAAATTGGTCGAATAATCGACCAATCGATCGACACAAGGTTTGGAATTCCATATAAAAACAGGACCAAAATATCCCGAAACCTGTCAATCTATAACATCGTATTAAAAACGATTGCTTTATTATACCAACATGTTGATGTTCTTGTCTATTTGGTTCACGCTGACAGATCGAGAGAAGTCAAATCGATGGCATTCCATTCCTACACACAGTTATACACAAAAAGCCATGTGCTTGATGCTTGGAAGCCTTTTTAAGTCACAAATTAAAAACCAAATAAAATCATTACAACGGGAAATTCGAATTGAAGAAAAACACATACCTAACTGTACTTGGGACATTGTGGTAATGTGGCTCAATGCTCAAGCGTGCTACCAAACCAAACATTCTCGTTTTGTTTGACTTAGGTATGGCTGATGAAGAAAGAAAGCTACAAATGCACTGCAGCACACGTAACGCAACAAACATCGTTCAAGTTGCACGTTGTTGTCGTTTTACAGTCCTTACCAGCGGTGGCGGTTGCAAGAAGAAATCGAAGAAATAAAAATTTAGTTACTGTAAAACGGGTTAGTGCTATGCATCCAAAATGCTGTCATATACACTGTTTAAGCTGACTGCAGAGAGACCCATGGAGACGAACACAAGACGCGGTGACTAAAACGACGACCATCAGAGCAGACACCAGATTGGTGTTCACGTTGACTGTTTGCAGACATTATCCTAATGTTTAAAGAGGAGATTTGTTATTGATTTTTCATTAAAAATTGTTTAAATAGTAGACCCACGTTCGAATTTGGTCACTTTCACTTTACACGATACCCATTCCAATATGGATGACTAGAATAGAGGAATCGTGTTATGAGCGGCTTAAAAGTTTTTTTTGATCGATTCTGGCTTTATTCTTGGGTAGTTGACAAGGTTAAGAAGATTGCAGAGTTCAACTCTGGGAAACTTGCAATTAATGTTCGTAATTAACTGCTTAAGAAAAAGTTGAAAGATTTAAAAACAAAAGTTGCTTATTCTTAGTCGATTTTGAATTGATGAGAGGGAAAGGGTTAGGAACGAATTCATAAACAGACACTTTCAATTCTACGAGGGTAATTCAATTTTGTTTCAGTGTGATTGTTTCAATTTCAGACCCAAGTGCAGTGGCTCATATAATGCAAACTATGACCTTCGCACTAACCTTATTACTTTATCTTCAATCAAAAGTTCCCTTCACATTGACATAACGTTAAAGCCTCAAGGCAAAAGTGGGCGTTCCCAAAACAACATGATAAATAATTCAGAACTTCAAACAAATTCATGAATTTCAATTCCCTTCTAAAGTGATGCAAATAATACCCAAGCAATTGATTGTCTTTTCCCTCTCTATCTCTATCTGAGATGAATATATTCATGAATGCATACAACAATATGCCAATGTCAAACTTCAATTCCTCCTGTCACTTTCAGTGTCAGTTAAATTTTTCATTTTTCTTATTCTCATTTCTTGTAGAACTATTTTTGCCGACTTTGAGTCTGCAGCATAATATGATTTACGCTGATTGCGTTTTAGGGATTATTTTACCAAAAACTCCGAGCATCTTGTGTTCAAAGGAAATAATTGAAAAAAGTGTATGTCACGTAAGTTGGTGAACACATCCAACGCCAGGCTTTGCTTAAGACCGAAATCGTTTATTTCGCGAAGAGACCGCCCTTGACGCAGTGACGTGCAGCCTGTAATCGTTTCAATCTGTTCAATCTGGAATCGCAATCCTTCTGCGATCCTAGATCGCTGTAATGCTCTCCATTCGCAAATCTCTAAAAGTATGCAGATTGTAGGTTCGCATCCAATTTCGAATTGTAAATCTTGTACCATGTGTGCGCACTTACCTTCGATTTTCATGTTTGTTTCGTGATCTGGCATGCTTTGGGACAAGTTGATCCATTTTCAAATCGACGAAGTTAACCGACGCCGACGAGATGGCAATGTGGCGGGTTGTTCTCGTTGCCAAAAGGAATTTTCAATTCAGATCAACTGCCAACCTACGTGCTGACTATTAAATGGCGATAGACCAAGATAAATTGGTCGATAATCTTATTTTGGTATTCGCGAGCGTCAGGACAGGTCTACTTTGTTTCGGATAATGTTCGGAGTCGAGAATGCGGGTGCCCGTGGGCTAAAATGCAACAGTAATTATTTTCTATCCGTCAGGGGTCTTATTCTCACAAAAAAAAAAAAAAAAAAATAATAGAAACAGGTCAACAAGTTTCTAAGGCTTTCAATTAGGTTTTCATTTTCAATGCTTAAAGTTGTGGTAATTTTGTTAACTGATATTAATTGTTCTCAACAACAACTGAAATGAACTGAACACAAACATGCAGAATGCAAAATGTTGGAATAGATTATTGAGGGAATTACTTTTGGCTTTTGGATTACTTACCTCGGCTACTGTGGCTTCGTAGGGTGTGTTCATAAATCTTGGTGCATTGTCGTTGACATCTGACACACGCACAATGATTGGAATGTTACGTTTCTTGTTCGACGATCGTATCGTACATGACACCTGAAATGGTAGAAAATGAATGCATTAAGGTATGGTAATTTATTTAGAGAACAATGTGAGTAGGTTCATATTGTGAACATGTGAACGTAAGCAACAATAGTCACTTTGTCAAAAGTCTTATTGGCATAGTCAACCTATTTTGACTGAGATATCAGACAAATGATTAGATTGTGCATGATTGGATCTGGTAACTGTTTTTGGCCTTAGGACGAACATGTTTTGTTTCAAGATTCTTATCAAACCAGTCATTATTTAATACACATGTGATGGAAACTTGGAGGCAGGCTTTTCAAGCAGTGTCTTGTTTTCTATACGTTGCATTTCTTTTGTTTTTCATTGCAAGCTTTAAGGCGACTAAAATAACAATTTTGGCTATAATTGGTGGCTTCGGAGAAATTATTTAGTGAAGTAGTCAAAAGGTTTTACTTAAGTTAAGGGTAGTGAACGTTTGTATGTTTTAGGCTGATTTATTGAAACTGAAGTAAACGAACTTATTTCTTTAGCGGATTTGTTGGCATAAGCACGAATTGACAACAGATAATAGCTAGTAGTAATTAGAATACACTGGTGGATAAATTTAGATCTAGTAGCAAGGATAACACATACAGGCTGTTCCAGGCTGAAAGAAATTCAGTATCAGTTGTCTTAGCACCCGGGAGAAAGCTAGAATTAATTAAAGCCTGTCGAGGGTGTTTTCGACTGAGCATCCCCAAGTAACAATTTTTCTTGTATAAGGTCCGATTCCTGAATATTCAGAAGCAATAGCTTCTATAGTGTTATTTTAAGACTTATTTAAGGATGATTGTTTTTATTTTGCTTGAATAAGACCTTTTGTAATTTACTTATAACAGTCTGCAATTCGATAACACAGATAAGGCCTCCTTGTGCAAATTATAACAAACTGCTTGCGCATGATTGATTTACCGAAATCCCATAAGGCCTTTTCGTGAAAGCGCATTTAAAATAGCTAGTATAAGACCTTATTTTTGTTTACTTACAACAATTTGCAATTTGATAACACAGATAAGACCTCCTTGTGCAAATTATATAGTTATAGCTCGCTTAAGAAGGTTGACACTTTAAGGAATGTCGGACTACCCCAGTTCAAAACCCATGTTTTTTGTGTCTTCTTTCTTTATTGAATGGTTATTTTCTGAAGGTTTTCTTAGTAAGCTCTCGCAATAAAAAGATAAATTCCCTTAAATCCCAAACTTTTTACCTACGTTGTTCAAAGATCTTATTCATACTTCTATGCGTATACCACACATATTTTAATTCAGTTTTAATGCTGCCAACTTAACCAACTTAACGAAAAGCTTTGTTCATCATCAATCTGAATATAATTAAACAATTTTATCCCTTAATATGTCATAATTGTTTCATAACTCTTAAAATTTGACATGAAACAACTAGTTTTAAATGTGCTATCCCTTATGTACATGTTACTTTAGCACAATGGATGAATGGTCGGCTGACACGCTGAGGGTCTCAAGTTCAAATCCGGTAGGAAGTCTGTAATGTTTCTTTCACATATTCTGTAGAATCGAGATACGCTCAACATGTTACAATTTTCAGGAAGCAGAAAAACAAAATAGTCGGATACATAAAAATAGGAAAAAAACAAAAATAAATTCATAAATTTAATTTTTCCTTGTTTCTTCGAATAACTTCCATAAGACTTTACAATAACCTTTTTGAGAAAACATATGAGAAACTATTGCTTGTTTAAATAAATTGATATAAGACCTTATTTATATACCCTTTGAGAAGCTATTGCTTCTTTAAATTAATTGTTATAAGACTTTGTAGAGATTTCATCCGAGAAGCTATTACTTCTTTAAATAAATTGATTTAAGGCCTTGTCATAATTGATTTAAGGAAACAATGGCTTGCATAACTTGCGCCAAACGTATTTGTGTAAGGTTTTATACAAGCCATATACAAATCAAGAAATAGCTTCGCTTAAGCCTTATACAAGTTAAATTGTTACTTGGGTCGAGCATTGAAGTGTAAGATGACAATGGAAAATTCACGCTGTTCCATCATGGTCGGAAAAAACCTAACGGACGCTTTTGATGTCAAAAAAGGTTTTAGACAAGGCGATGCGCTGTCATGCGATTTCTTCAACATCATCCTTGAAAAGATTGTGCAAAGCTCCAATGTCAACACCAGAGGCACAATCTTTCAAAAGTCCGTCCAGCTACTAGGATACGCAGACGACATTGACATAGTTGGAAGAACACAGCGTGATGTCAGTGGAGCGTTTGTGAGCCTTGAGACGGAGGCCAGGAAGATGAGTCTAGCGGTTAACGAGGGCAAGACCAAGTTAATGCTGTCGACAAGAAAGGACAACCAACATCGACGTCTTGGAGCAAACGTCAACATAGACAGATTTAACTTCGAGGTAGTTAAGGACTTTGTCTACCTGGGATCCGCTATCAACTCAGACAACAACACCAGCGCTGAAATCAAACGAAGAATCACTCTTGCCAATCGCTGCTTCTTTGGACTTAGAAGGCAATTGAGTAGTAAAGTCCTCTCCCGAGCAACTAAAGTGACACTCTACAAAACCCTCATCATCCCGGTCCTCATGTATGGTGCAGAGACATGGACTGTGACAACATCTGATGAAAACGCTTTGGGCTGCTTTGAGAGAAAAATTCTTCGAGTGATTTTTGGTCCTGTCTGCATTAATGGGGAATGGAGGAGAAGATTCAACCAAGAACTGTACGAGCTGTACAGCGACACTGATCTAGCCAGAAAAGTTAAGGTCCAACGACTTAGATGGTTGGGTAATGTTGAGCGAATGGAAAATAATGCTCCGGCTCGTAGAGTCTTCGAATCCAATCCGGAAGGACGTCGCAGAAGAGGAAGACCGCGACTCCGGTGGAGCACACAGGTGGTAGAGGACCTGAACCAACTTGGCGTGCGAAACTGGAGACAGTTAGCCAGGGAATGAGCTGGCTGGAGAAGTTTGTTGGGTGAGGCCCTGATCCGACCTGGACTGTAGCGCCACCATAAGAAGAAGAAGATCGAGTTGAAGACTCAAACTTTTCGATTTACAGCTTTTTATGCAATAATTCTTTACATAAATTTAACAGAGTCCTATACGTATTAGTTTAGAGCAACGACAAACTACTTCCCGGTTTACGGATCGATCTCTGGATAATCGTGGCTTACCTCGTTAAATAATCGTCGAAGTTAATTTCTGTCAGTTTTGCTACTGAATAAATTTTAGCTAGTTGAAATAAGACTCCTGTTCACAGTGACGGTTGTGAAATAAACGTTTAAGCTGCGAGCTCCTTTCAGTGACACTATACCATTATATCCCCACGGCATAAATAAATGGGCGGCTCCATAAGTAGTACCTTCCATCAATATAATTGTGATATGCGAATGCAAACCTCTCAGGCGTTTCCTTTATGCACGATGTGAACTCTTCCGAAGCGGAGAAGCAACTGGTTTTCGATCACAAAAGCACCTCTTCGTATACATGTTGTCGGTTATTTCTGAATATGAATTATAATACATAATATTCCTGCTATCCCCAGTACTTTTCTGTTGTTGCCATCTCTTTTCTTGTTCTCAGCAGCTTCCAGGGAAGGACCGTCTATCGTAAACTATTTAAAGAGGGGTTGATTTATTTATTTTATCATTTTTTCAGGTATAATCGCGGGTCTGCTTCTGAATTTTATCGAGCTCTATCCATCCAAATATATGATGATTCTATAGATATTCGGGCCTAGGACAGGGCTTAGACCATTAGGATTAACTACCGATTTTTTTTCTTTCGTGCGTTTCAAGGGAATCAAATTGATGAGAACCAAGGAGAACGAAGGAAAAGAATTCATATCTCACCTTACAGTTTAGAGAGGATAAGTATTCAAAGAAAAGCATTTCAGATCATTGGTGACCATCGCAATCGTTGGGTCATTTCAGATGCTTCAACACAGACGAAATGTCTCATGCGTCACCTTGTTACCGCTCTTTCTTATGAAATCAGTCAATGCCATTCTTTTTAAGATATTCAACCATTATATTTACGCTTCTACTATTGAGACCAACTTCGATCGAATTGTCAAGGGATTCGTGTTTTAGTGACACTACGCGAATTTGAAGCTGTTTACTTAACTCTGTTTGTTCCTATCTTATCTAACTCCATGTTTAGATAATCACTCTTGTTATTCAAAAGGATAGGAAGCTTGATGAACTGGACAGTTGACTACAAACAGTAAAAAAATCAATATCTTTTAATTCCAATTCAGCAAGTAAAAAGTAAAAACAGTTAAACCTGTTCCATGTTTATTCGTGTAAAATATCATTTCAGACTTAATTTGATCTCGTTTCAAAATTAAATTAATTTATTAAGTGCTTCAAAATCAACACTTTTATGCTTTTTGAAAAAAAAATTTTAAATTCACTCGATTTTCGACACTAATTTTAATTGATTTCCAATTCAGAACTCCATTAGGATTTCAATAAATAACTTTGACCAAACAACAACCATGATCCAACTAAAACGTGTTGCGTTCAATTTATTAAGTCATTCAACGCTAATGGAGTCTCATTCCATTCCAGCTAGTAAAAACTGGTCGACAAATAAATAAAAATCGACATTTCAATGAAATACTTCACCCATTTACATCTTGACACATTTCAATGCTTAACTCAATTCAAATAAGATCAGAAAAAAGGGTAAAAACAAGCTTGCGCCTTTGGCACAAATTATAACAAACGATCGATAAACCAGAGACGCGTTGCCTAGCCTATGCCTTGGGTGCGAAAATAAAAACTAGTCATATTAACCTAAAAGGCCACATAAAGTGTTACTAGTTAGGTTTGATTTGCATTTTAATTGCTATGAAGGTTCCCCTCAGAATATAGTCAGCCAGGTGTTGACTATGTCCTAAGTTCTAAGGTCTCCTGCGGGACATAAATACCCTACGATTTATACAAATCAAGTTAAACTTAAACTCCAAAGAGCAACTTCAACCTTGTGCGACCCCAAAGACCGCCTTACCATAACTTCATTGCTTGGACGAATAAGCCGACACTAATATAAGTTAACTAGGCCAACCCAAAAGTGCCATGTTGGATTTTAATTTAAATGACATCTCATCTCACCTGGAAGACAATATGACTGAGGTTTTCCTCATCTCGGTCGAGTGGCTGCAGCAGCTGTAGCTTCTTGCCATTTAGCAAAAATGTCGGATTGCCCTTTGGAAAGACTAGATCGAGGGCGATTTCCGTGAATGGATCACCAAAGATTGGAAGCTCTGGCGGATTTGTCTGTTGGCCGACATCTGAAAATAGATTTAAAAGAAAAAAAAGTGAATAATTCATTTAGGGAAGGGAAACATGTTTTTTGCTTATGTAAGTGAATTTTTTCCAGTGGGCTTTCTATTGCTAAATAATCAAAGATCAACACCTCTGGCGGTATTCCCACGTAAGTCGAAAATTCATTTTCACCTTAATAAAGTTGTGCGTGCTCGATGTTTGTTTGATGAAGACTGAAAACAAAAAATTGATTGGCAGTAAAATCAGCTCAACAACAATACGAAGTACGAAGCACTCGAAGTTGCCTCCACCGCCACAGCCGGAGGTGCTGCGATGGTGATGGCTTTGTTTCTTTGTTTATTTGAAAACTTAAGATCTGATTATCACTTTGCCATTGTTGATTGAAAGGAGTGAAGTGGATTTTTATAGGAAAGATTTTGTTTGCTTTTCAAAGAGTTTCCGGGTGGCTGTGAAGTGTAATGAATGAAAACTCAATAATGAGTTATTATTTTGTTTGAAGAGGTTGTATCCTGTATGATTGAATGGAGTTATTAGAGTGAACTTTGGAGACTTAAGATTATAGCAAAAATTAAAGAGGGTTAATGTCTTCTTGCTTTGTAAAACCAATTTCAGAATAACTAAGAAGCAGTCAATGGTGTATATGGACATAATCTAGTATGAAGACTTCACCCTCTAAAAAGTAAAGCGAAATGATCCGGTGACGGCGACGGAAGCCCCTCAGACTTTAACAAGCAACTTATAAAAGCTTTGTACCCTTTAAATAGAAGATTTGGAATAAATTGGGTAAGTACTTGACCCAAAGATTTTCATGCGAGTGTACACTGCCATAATTAGAGCATTTCTCCTACAAGAATCGAAGAACTTACACACTTAATGTACGAAGAACTGTAAAGGTGCAAGTACCTATGGTAATAAGAGCCACTGCAACTTCTTATTATGGGAACAAATCTCCTAAGTAGTAGTAGTAGGACATATTCGGATCGCAGGCCTTTAAGCAGTTCGGCTGGCTCGCTATCTCTGAAGTCGATGATCGGGGACGATACCCTTGGTGGGGTGGACAAGGTCCCTGGTGGCACGAATCAGCTTTAATTTGGCATACAGGTATTAATAATAGAGTGGCGCGACAGCTCTTGAAGAGCCAAGGCCTAAGTGACTTACTCTCATCAACAATTCTCTAGGTGCGTGTTAAGAATTGAGGGGACCTACAATTTTACACCTCCGAGCTGAATGCTGCATCAGCTGCTAAAACACGATAATTTCGGCTTCCACTTCCCGTTTGCAAAATAGTCGTCACTTCGTCGTCGTTGGCCGATTGCTTCGGTAGTGTTGTGCAAAAGCGTTTCGCAAATAATCAGCATCAGATGTAGCAGGCAATATAGAAGCTGGAACAGAGCATTTACCCTCCCATCTTCTAGCTTCTTTGAGACGAACAGCAACCTCAAACTCATAGTCACCCTGGGGCAATGTTCCTAATCAAAATCATGACACCAATAATCCAGCAAATTGCACGAAAGTCCGACATAACTTTTGATCCCAAAAGCCAAGACACACCAGCTCCTGCAGCAAAGACCCAGCTGAGTGGCTGCGGAATTATTATAAGATATATGATGCAGCGATTTGATTTATTTCCATCAGAGGTGTTTATTTGCATGGCAGGCGAATAATATTGGTGGCGTGGACGACATGCATAACCAAAAAAATTAAAATTTACTGATTCCATTGTAAGATACAATTGCGCACCCATTACGCTGTCGCTGGCATTCTTCATCGCCGTTTATTCAAGCGACGAAAATGCAAGTAAGTAGTTGCTGTTTTCTTTAAGATGAGAAAATCTGATTGCGTCACCTCTCGTTTGGCAATACAACAAGTTGTTGCTGCTGCGTTCGTCATTTGGACTGTAGCGTGCAATATCTAGATCAGTTAAGCGTTACCGCAGGACGGATAACTTTTTTTTTTTTTTTTGCAATTTTATGGATTCCTGCTGAAAGGCGGTAAATTTATTGAACTACTCTAGAATTCAAGAATGTTTGCATGCCAACTACATTGCCTGTGCTATTATGAGCTTTAAGACTCGGGCGCTAGAAAAAAGAAACGAACTGCCATTGGATGCGCAGTGAAGATAATACTATTGGCTCTGGCAATGGTGAGGCAAGGGCGTCGCAAATCTTCTGCACACGCGGACCTCAAGAGCACATCACCATCATCGTCATCGTCAAAGCCATCGCAATCACCGACTTCATTGTGCTTTGGTGAACGAGGTGAACAACAAGCGGGCTATAATGAAAACGAACGACTCCCGTAATGCCAATAACTTAAATGCGTTCCAAGTAATTGGATAAACTTCTAGTGCAGACGGCCGATTGTTGGCTTAGCAAAAAAAAAAGAGTGATCTTGGAAACGAAGTTGGGCAAACAAAGCACGAACCCGAACACAGCCATAAGGGTCAACTAACATGGCTGTTGTGTCGGTGTGTGTGGTAGGGGAAGGGGGGAGGAGATAAGAGAGAGAGAGAGGAAGAATGAATTGCAGTGACGTGATTACCAATTAATGGTAATTATTTTATATTAGCATTTTTACAGGCGCTTTGGATAGATGCTGGTTGGAGAATGTTGGGTCAAGCATCGGCGCACGTTTTGCTTAATATTATTTCTGAACAAAAAAGGTTATGGCCAATTTAAGCACGAAACGGGGCACTGTATTGTGCCGGTATGGTTTTTGATACAGGCTGTGGACCGAGAAGATGTAATTGCTAAGGCGACAAGAAAATGGTTGGATGTTGGATACAAACAAGCAATTTTATATTTAGGACATTTTTCATTTTGGTTTTTTCTAAATTTTTAGAGCTCCGTGGAAATGCAAATTGGCATTTGCAAAAAGTCACATTTGCTTCTTTGCAGTTTTGAAGTAGGCTTTTAATCCTTGCGTCTACTAAAATCTTCAAAGTGTATGAACCATTTAAATAAGTTGACGCAGACCACCAATTCCTCCTAAGTGCAAAAAATCGATACCTAAGCTTACGTCAAATATAGCCGCTGGATTCCAAAGCAGTTGTCGAAATTTGGCTAGGTACACCAGCTCATTTAAAAAAATCGAGAAAAATCCACGATTCATCATTTATTCACTTTAAGTCAGATCTTGAAAAAAAGACTTGGGTACTAAATCTAACGGTGACGTGAAATAACGCCCGACGAAATAAAGCCCGATCTAAAAAGGGGCCTTATTTCCATGTTGAAATTGAAATAACACCCGGCGGGCCTTATTTCAATTGCATTATGGAAATAAAGCCGCATTTTACATGGAAATAAGGCCGCATTTACAAAACACATTATTTGCAAAATTTAAAAGTTTCAAAAATTTTAACGGCGCAGTGTCATAAGTCGTAAGTCCGTAAAGGACTTTTGACTCACTTAGGTGGGTCAAAACTTCATAAATCGATTATGAGCTTATAACCCACGTAAATGAGTCGAAAGTACGTCAAAATTTCTCATGGAATAGTGACCCCAGCTTACGGCGAGTGAAATCGATTTTTTATTTTTGTTGCTTATTCCGAGCGGTTGAAGGAAATAACTCCACGGGAACTAACTATACTGAGGGATTTAGTTTCCTCCGAGTGAAGATTTGGTCCACTTTTGTAGAGTGTGGTAAGTTCCCATGTACGGTGGGAATTAAAGTCCTTAATGATTTATTGGTTCTAATTCTCTTCGAACGTGAAATGAACTGCCATATTACACGAGACAAACTTAAATAAGAATTCAAGTACTGAGCAATGTTATTCGTAAAATTAAAATAAATTTCATATATAGTCATTCAGTAATCGAGTTTTTAAGACTCTGATTTTTTGTTTTTAATCAAATGACCGTAAACATTCAGAAACTCAGTCATACCGAATTCAGTTCTCAACACTCTGAAAATAAAGAAAAATCGCCCGATCTTTTTTATTAATATCGTAGCTTATTTTAGTTGTCGAGCAAATAATTTTTCTAAGCTTTTACTATTTCGTTCTATTTGAAAAAGTAACCACTCATTCATTCTGAGCATCTTTTTTTATTTCGATTGAGGATGAGGATATAATGATAAAAAAGATTCAAGATCGATTTGGTTAGATTGCGAGCGAAGCGAGCGGAAAAAATTTTGCCCAAAAAAAAAATTTTTTTTCCGCTCGCTTCGCATTCTTGTGCTTATAGGATGCTTATACTCCCACCGAACTTTGACATCCCATTGTGCTTATGACACTGCGCCAATGTTAACTTTCAAAAACTGAGCTTCAAAAGTGATTTACCTTTGAAACCTTTTTAGCATTGCATTTTGAAACTCAGTTTTTTGAGAGTTAAAATTTTTGAAAACTCGACTATGAAGGCCTTGCAACAAATCAAAAAAATCGAAGCTTAGCTTAACTAAAACAGAGAAACGAAATAAGGCCCCACGGGCTTTATTTCGTACTTGCAATGGAAATGAGACCCCAACCCTGGTAAGGGTCTTATTTCCATAAGAAATGGAAATAAGGCCCTATCGGGCCTTATTTCGTCGGGCGTTATTTCACGTCACCATATCTAACGTATACACAGTTTTTTCAAATACAATTCACACCCACTCCCTTCAGAAAATATAATAAGTAGACCAGTACTGTCAGACTAATATGACTTCTACTACTATTACCAAATGATACACAATCATCCAATTAGTAATTTTAGCCAAAATCAGCCGGAAATAGTCCGATCATTTCATCATCGGAAATTTAAACTTCCAAGACCAGCATTAAGGGGTTTAAATCTTGAAAACATTTCGTCCGTTTTTACTTTACTGCGCACGCCAAGTCGTGAAAAAAAAGAGAATAAAGAGGGATACATACTTAGACTTACTAGGGATAGGGACCAGGACGAGGTTCAGAATGTAGATGTAATCCAGAAAACCAATAAGTTGTATTGATATTGGCTCGATGTAACCCGAGCCAATGGACGACTACGTTTCCAACCCATGAAATTACAGTTTTGACATCCAACCGTGCCTTTTTTAAAATCGGTAGTGTGCTCTCTAAGTTGCGATTGGCAACGTACTGAGAACAGTGAGAAAATCTCCAGCACATGTTATTGGATGTGTATGTTATCAAGGAAGGCATGCATTCAGAGCGGATAAGGTTTTCTTTGCAAAAAGACTAGAGGACTTGGAAGATTACAAATATCCTTTTCAGCAAAAAGTATTTTAAACCTCAACTGGTTTTTCAGCATCGAAAAGATTTCTTAGTCTAAGTTGTGACTTGAGACCAAAGTAAAGTCAAAAGTTTCCTCCGGAACAACAATGATCTTTTATCAACGCTGCGATCAGCAAAAAGAAAAAAAAACTTTTCCCTACATTCAACATGCCAACAATCTTGCCCAACATGCAACATCGACAATGTGCATTGTCTTGCAACAATGTATACTAATCAATCACAATTTCCATCAATACAATGAAATTCTGAATTTCTGCTACTCAAGGCCAGTTTTCAGTTCACATAATCCTACTCCAAACGCAGATGCTGCAATGCAAGTGCTCATCATATAATGACCTCACCAACAATTACAATTCATCTCCAGCTGGGCCAAGAACAAATCCTTAAGAAAACATTTTTTTTTCAAATTTATTTTCGTCATATTTTTATTTTTTTATGGAAGAAATGCCGGAGAAGTAATCTAGTTTATTCAATTGAAGATTTATTGCATGCATACTTTGGAAATACCTGTTATTAAGTACTCTATTTTAATTCAGCTTTTCCTCAAACACGCTCTAAAAAACTAAGCCTCTGGTTTCCTATCCATCATTTCCTAGAGTTGGGAAGAGTGAATGGGATATTGCTGAGCCCTGCAAGCAAATCGGTTCGATCGGTTGAAACGTATAGCAGTCGAGGAACGGGAAAGCCTTTATAATCTTGTTATCTCGGCATTTGATCTTCATCGTTTGAAGAAGAGGGGATCAGTGTGTTTGTTCATCTTCTCTCCCTGGAATCAAAATGATCGCAAGCAAATGATGGCCATTCTTTTCTTTCACGTCCGTCGCAAGACGTTGAAATGCTCGTCGCGTCGCTCATCGTTGATCTTGCAAAGAGGTAAAGGAGAAATTATTATCTTTTGCCATTTTTCATCTTTGTGCGACTCGAGATGCTTTGGGTTTGATGAGATACGATCCCGGTCGCATTCATTTCCTTTTTGCCTGGGATGATTTGGCACATCATGTAATGGTTGAGCCCAATGGCGGGGACCTATTATAAACATGGATTTGCATTGTTCAGCATTTCAAAGCGGCCACACCTTTGCCAGGGAGCCAGCAGAAGAAGAATATGCCAGTCAATGAGCTCATTTTTCAACGTTACTCCTTTTTTGAATGGCCCGAGGATATTTATGAAGCAGGACCCTCAAGCTAAAGCGGAATAAGGATAATAGGTGCATAAAAAGATACTCGAGTACCGTGCGGGTTGGCATAATAATCATTGGTCTTTGGCAACACGAAATAGTTGCAGAATAGATGTAGAGGTATTGAGAACAAATCATTAAAAAGAGAAGAAGCATCAGTTCTAGTAGAGGATTTGCGCAGAGGAGCCTCGGCAAGTAATTTAAATTGTGATGAGATCACCACTGATTCGGAGCGTCGCGTACTCGCACACTCAATTGGATGCATTCATTTATATGCAAATTATTGTTTCTAGATTGTGTGTTGATGGAATATGCACTGTACGGAGTGAAATGTCTAGTGTCCAGTGTGATGTATTACACTAACGTCTCCTATAGACTGACACACCCTCTCGGAGGGGATAAGATCTCCCTTAGTCGTCGTTTTGCAGGCTATAAGCGTCATAATTTACTCCTTTACATTTGATCAGCTATCAAATTTAAATGACGAAAAATGGGAAATAGTGTGCTCGAAATAATCACGATGAATAAGGTGGAATGAAGTGTTTAGCTTAACATAAGACTTTGGGCACTTTTCGAGTTATTAATAATTTTATTCACAAAAATGTATTTCTTTAAGTGTTTTTCAACGTTGCTTTTTTTTAAGTGCTAAGATGCATCCCATATGGAGTCATATCGAAATGAGTGTTACTAGTCAATTAACAAACGTGGCGTCTACACTAGTTCCAGTCAGAATGAACTACTTTTTAGAGACGGTTCGGAGCTGAGGCCTAATACACCAGGTGCATGTATGAAGGTACTAAGAGCTCTTGTATCACTTAACTCATTACAAACTTTTCCGAGATCTTAGCATCGCGAGATATTATCAAAAAAAGTATGCGTTACCAAAATCTAAATATCTAAAATGAGAATCACTTTTTGAATCAAGCGTCCGTCAACGACGACCCTTCCCTAGAAATTGTATAGAAATGTTTTAGTGGTAAGAGGGAGCCAATGACTAAGATGGTCGGGTCTTAATAACTTGCAAAACAGACGAAACAAAGTTTTATTATTTCCCAGGATTGAACTTGTTGTAGAAGCTGAGTAGGATTAAAGATTATTGGGAACCCTGGAGTCCTGACACCAAAGGGCGCCCCCTTCTAGTAGCTCTCCCTTCTATTCCTGTATAGAGATCACATTGGTTTTATTGTCCGTAAAATCCAACAAACTTTCGCTTCTTCTCCAACTCTCTAATTCCCACTCCATCATCATTGGGCTGGATCTAAGTTGTTACACGACCCGGTGCCGATTATCTTCCTGGCTGAGGGCCTTATTCTTAAAAGAAGCTCAGTCACTAACGCAGTATCGGATTAACCGGGTTCATCTGCATACGCGAATCCACTATTTCTTCGTCACTTTTGGAAATATATGTCGGAAATAAAAAAAAAAAAAATTCTAAGCCGGATGACAGTGCGTCTTCAAGGCCCATCGACATCGAGGTTCCTAAGCTCAAGGAGCTGCTCTGGGCAATCCTGGCCAGGAGATTTCGAATTCTGGTGGTAGAGTTGTTAATCACGTTTAAAGTTTATAAAAAAGATGAGAAAGGCGCCATGAGCGAGCATCTGCCATCTACGCCCTCAGGAAGAGCCTATGTTGGAAGAACCCATTATGTTGCCGGCTGCAGTCTGTATCAGGTAAAGGACAACCCAGATCTTCTAGTTAGTTTAAAGCAGTCTCCTAATTTATTTTAACTCCATAATTACAGATATAACTGCTGCCAGCCTAGAAACAGCAAGTGGAAAATACTGGTTTTGGTATCAGCTTATATTGTCTACGACAAACCCGGCGCTATACCTGGTGAAAAGCCTTAAAGGATAATTACTGTTGCTGAAAGGTTCTCATAATTGGCAGTGACGAAACGACCCAAAACAAAGTATAGGTAAGTAATGGCATCAATGACAGAGGTGAGGCTCTTTTTAATTTAATACTAAGCACTAACCTCTGTTATTTTCTAAAAACCGGCAAGAAGTTCAAGATAAATCCTCCGACACTAATCACCACAAAATATCGAAGGAGAACTCGTTCCCTGATAACAGTTACATTCAGTTCAGTATTAACAATGCATCCCCTAAGCTTAACACATTTCGTAGTTTGAACAATTGCAAAGACTCGCTCAATCTTGCTAATACACACTCATATCTCATAGATTCTAAAAATATAAAATTTCATAATAATTTGTATCAAAGCCAATATAGTTGCTGTTGGCTAGACTTTTCAACGTAATTTAGTATTTTTAGAAACAAGTAATGGCAATCAATACCTCGATATCGATAAAAATAGAAATATTTTCCATCAACTTTTCTGATAAATAAATAAAAATAAATCAACTTACAATTCCCTCTGCTCTCCTCAATATCCAATATGATATTCGTCTGTCCGGTTTCGACTTCACACATCTGTGACTTGCCCAAAATGCTCTCGACTCTCCGCGTGACCATAAGTAGCACAACACCAATCAATCCAATCTTCCACGACGTCATGTTCTGCAAAATAAAAAAAAAAACACAAATTTGATTAACTTTTATTTGACCACCCACTAAAGTGCTGAATACTTGAAAACCATAAATAAAGTTTCGAGAAAAAAAAATCAAATCAATAACTTGAGGTCCGAAAAGTTGTGTCATATTATGAGGTTTAAGTGCAACCCACACAACATTTGTTGGTAATGCTGACAGAGTGATTAATGGCTCTCATTCCGGCAACATGAGTATTTCCATTTTTTTCCAAATTTAATCAGGGTCACTGTTTAGCCGAATTCATTGTTGGACTACTTGAAAATTTTAATGTTCTGGGATTGAAATGTTGCTCTAAGTCAATTGCAAGTGTCTATAACTTTTGTTGTATGGTAATTGGTAGGATATACCATTCAGAGTCCGAAGAGCCCTATAAAGCAATTAGAATTGGAATACAATGAGTTCTGAATACATTTCACGGGCAATAGAGGAAGCAATAAACTAAGCCACAACTTGGATCAACTTCTGCGAAAGACTTGCGCATACTGCGGAGCCGCGTCACAGCTATTTCCCTCAACAAGTTAGTTATATATGTATAAATTTTTATTACTTGGGGTCTCAATAAAAGGTCAAATTGAGATTAATCCAAGGGACCGAGGACGTCTAAAGCTAAGCACGCTGCTGTGGAATGGCAACTGAATTGGACTCTTACACACATTGCGGCAGGTCTGTGAGTCTTTATTTAGAGTGAGTTAGTTTTTTGCATATGGCTCGGTTGGGATATTGTTGACATTGGACTTTAGTTTGATTTCATCGATCCATTGTTGGGAGGCACGCTCCGCCTATGTTCACATAAAAATCTGCGTTTCTTGGAATGATAGAAAAGCAGTGCCCAGTAGCTGGAGCTTGGACTGTGCGCTTGCGCTCTGCTATGGTCTATGTGGAATGCAATGGGATGCCATTGAGAGTGCACAATGAACTGTGTATTGTGTTGGCTTTTTTTTCTATTTTCTATGGTACATTTGAATATTATATGGACGTAAGGTAGGTACCACAATTGGTAATGGTAGTGGTTTTTATGCGTAATGTCCTTTTTGAGTGGCTTATTGTGGTCTTTTGACTGTAAAATAGTTTTGTATTCCAAATAAAATGAATTATTCAAAAAGGTCTTGACAATTCTTTTCACATTATAGTACCGTTTGAAAACGTTCCCAGGTGTGTGTTAGTTGAAGTGATGGTTAGTTGATGTGATTTGAGGTCAAAACCAATAGGGTATGTTGTAGGTATTAATGCTTTCTAGAGAAAGTTCATGTATTAAATGGAAGAACAAAAAAGGGCAACAAGTGATCTTGATATGCGATTTTTTGTTGAGATTTAATGATGTGGGTTTTATATATTTGGATGATCTATAGAATTGTGAATTTAAACTAGTATCTAAGCCTTATTCAATAAGCTCTTAGTTATGCATGTTGATCAAACAAGTATAACAGATAACACCTTGTATTCGAATTGTTTTAGTTTTAGTACCTACACAACATAAATGCATATGTATATTTTATAATACAATTCCCATTTACTTTATATAACGAAACGTAAACTCGATCTCGCCTGTTTCATTGTATAACTGTTTTTAGAAGACCTTACGAATAAGGCGCTTGTAGAAGAAAGATCGCCTGTGTTCATAATTAATAATTACAGTGTTTTAAAACAAAGTGTTACACAAGGAAACTCCGAGACCAAGATGCTTACCTACCTAAGCTTAATGCTTCGACTGGAAAATATACAATTAAAAATCCTCAAAATGATATATTTGAAAACATGTATGATATTATAAGAAAATTTGTGTAAATTATTTACCACTTTACTTTAACTTTGACCGAAACCATGTTTGTAAACCAACCCGTGTTCAATATGTATCTACTTGACATATTGACTTGAATTTCGAAAGAAATATTACCTTGTTAAATAAAGTATCGCAAAAGAACTTGTATTCCGTGCTAATTAAAATATATTGAATTTACTATTCTCATGCCTTGTCAAAGACTGCGATGGATGCGGTGAAAACTTAAAACAAAATGCAAATGATCTGTTGTCGAGATAACCTTTGCCTTATGAATAGATTGAAATTTCAACAGAACACTGACAAGCACAATTACTTTGAAACTAGATGATGAGATTGCAAAGTAAACAAGAAATCAATAAATGTAATGGCAAGTGCAGTACGGTTAAGCTATTTATTTTCTTTTTTTAAAATAAAAACATCATCAAGTCAATGATAGTATACAGATAAGTGGGATCTTGAAAACCACCTTTTCAGTGCTGCTTAACACCCTCATCTCACATTCTCTCATCTGACACCCCCCCGAAATCTTCAGTTAGCGAGTGGTCTATCAGTACAGCTGTAAGACTCGAAAGCCACCGTGCATTATTCTGAACTCTTTCGATTCTAAACCAAAATAAATAGACTTAGTCATTATAAAATTCCAGTTTGGAAAAACGTCCAGGACTTTATACTCTTCAAAGCCGATTGAAAAGACAAGACATTTCTGGAAGACCAGAGTATATTGATTTTTATAAACACCGGACGAAAACATATGATGGTGTTGGTATTGGTGTGTACTCAGAAAATTTTAGTTATCATTCAATCAATGTAGCATCTCCAAACAGAAATCTTAGCGATCTAGGCAGTTCAATCCTGGCTCTGGGCTAAGAGAAAACATAACATCAACTTCTAGTTCCATTGCCATTGATTTGATGTTCGTGTTTTTGGAAAATATGTTGTAAGTTAAAAATCTAAACGACTTATGACTTCCCAGACATGAAACCACACTTTTGACTTACAACCTTCAAAATTGATAAACGACGAAAAAAAAACTTTGGACAGCAAACTTTTTATTGATATTCGTCGTCGTCCAACATACTTGTTTTTTGGCGCAATAAACGGTAATTTCAAATAAGTAAACCAGTAAATGAAAAGTTCAGTTGATTGAAACAAGTTACCCAGTTTGTCCGTCATTTTGGGAACAGGTTTATTGGGGAACTGGATGATCTAGGTCTCAATGGCAAACATGAGGAAATTTATAGATAGCACAGGCTGGTTCATCTACGAGCCGGTCTACTTTCATCGACAACTTTGAATAGCATCGATGCTAACTTTTATTTTTATAGGGTATCACAATGGACCAGTAGGCCCCCGTGTATGCAACACCCTGTGCACACCCCTCATAACCTAACCTGTTTTGTCAAACAAACTCATTGATTGGAACAATCCAATATTTGTTTTTACAATAATTGGTTGGTTTAAAGTTAATTAACAGTTCTTTGCGCCAATAAAAAGTTGATAAATAATTCAATTAATCCGGAAGTCCAAAGTTAGTAAAGTTTATTTGGACAGTACAAAGTTTGTTGTGACAACAAAACGTTTGGTGCGCCAGCTAACAAAAAGTCAATGAACAGTGTTCATAATTTTATGTGCAGTTCGACCGCCAAACAATGCCCACTCCATCATTAGAAAGGGAAATTGTGTTGTCATCCAGTATAAATTTGGCTTAGCTTGATCCCTGTTGAAATTGTTTTATCATTCAATCGTTCCCTTCTAATGATTTCATGGTTTTTCTTTCTTACTTCAAAGGAATAGTTGTTCAACTATCCTATCCTCCTCTGCTTGTAGGTATTTCCTTGTCTTGTGGCTCTGTATAACCCTTGTTTGACCCTGTTCAAATGGGACGATACTCTTCCTAAGTAATTTGATAGAAAATAAGTCAAGCTCTTTCAATGGTTTTGAGACTCGAAACTAACTAGTTTCTTAAGCCGTCATTAGTTAATCTTCCAATAGGGAAAGCTTATTATCGGTTTGTTGCAAGGACTTCAAAAATTTTGCCAGACAGTCATACATACAAATTGATACAGAGACAAGCATTAATGGCAATGTGATTGTCACCTCTCCAATGTATAGGGCCTACTGCCTTTACCCTTTGAATGAATTCCTACGCCCAAAATAGTAGCATATTTGACAAAAATCCCAGCTTTGATCTTATTTGCAAAGAGATTTTTTCACTGGGTTGGGGTCGAAAATCTGTATGGGCCAAAATTCGGATTCCAAAATTCTGTATTCCAAAATTCTGTATTTTAAAATTCTGTAAATTCAAAATTCTGTATTCTAAAATTCTGTAAATACAAAATTCTGGATTTCAAAATTCTGTATTCCAAAATTCTGTATTCCAAAATTCTGTAGTCCTAAATTCTGTAAATGATAAAAGAAAAATTGTTTTGATAATGAAAAAAAAGTGCGCACTTTTTTTCATTATCAAGACAATTTTTCATTTATCATTTACAAAATTTAGGACTACAGATTTTTGATGTTTTCTTTGCAGAACCTTGAAGCATAGATTATAATTCTAACGTAACGGATCTCTCTCCAACTAATTTTCATATTATATAATGTAACGGACCTCTCTCCATATTGCATATGGTTTAGATGAATCACATACCTTGATAACACATTTTGCGTTCGACAGCTTAAGTTAAGTGTTATAAGTTAATCATGATAAATTGAATCATCATGAAAAAATGGCAAATATTTAATTATTAAAATCTAACAAAGCAAAGGATAAATTGTGTGTCGATGGTTTTATGTTCTACAACGAAAGAACAACGAAAAAAAAACATTAAATTGAGCGTTCGCTAAGCGAATAAAAAATAAAAAATGTAAAGCTCTTATTTTAACAAAATTGATTGATAATGTGCACACTATAACTAAACAATCGGGTAAACATTCGCATGAGCCATGTGCAAACGAAAGTGATACTGTAGCCGCAAACAATTCAGTCAAGTCCTCAGCTCAAAATAGTGCTTTTAATTCAAGCCAGACTATCCAAAAATCTGTATCTGAAACACTTCATTTTAGTAAATTGTTCTACAGGCAATTAAAGAACCTGTTTATAATTGTGAGTTTTAATGTAGAGATTTGGAATTACAGAATTTCTAAAAGGATTTGCAGAATTTTGAAAAACAGAATTTTGGATTTACAGAATTTTGAAATGCAGAATAATAGAAAAGCAGAATAATGGAATACAGAATTATGTTCATATAGAATTTTTTCTTCAGATACAGAATTTTGTTCGTACAGAATTTTGGAATACAGAGTAACGACCCGTTTCCTTTTTCACTTAACATGTTGTACCTTAACCTATGCCTCAAGTTGAAAACGAATTCCACTTATCACTCTAATCAGTTGCGCACTTGGAATGTTGATTCATACACCTCATTATAAGTTTTGTATAACGAACTGCAACAATGTTGCAACAAAAAGATGTTGAAACAGCGAATCCGAAGTGATCGTTAACAAACAAGGCTTTGAGATAATCTGAAGGCGCTGCAGAATGCGTTGTAAAAGCTCTCATAAGCTCCATATTCATTTGCAGTTACATGTGTTTGCCTAACTTACCTAAAGGGGACAACTGATTTCTCAAAACGCTGAGCAATTAAAAACATTTAGTTGCTTCAAGATTCAACAAGTTAATTGGGGAGTGACTGAGTTGGCTTTAAACATATTTCCAAACGTAGTAGTTTGGCATTTTAAGTATTGATTGAGTGCTCAAATATTTTTAACGGCTGTTGAACATGGCAATTAACATCTGTTTCCTTATTGACGCAATAACAAAACGATAATTTCGACATTAATTAGTCTTAAGAAAACAACCAACTGATCTGTCATTTTCTGCTTCAAGCTCAAGTAGATGCGCGTCAACCTTAAGCTTAAGCCTTTCGAAATCTTGTTGCATCAGTATTGACACTTACATACTTACTTAGCACAACACAATAATTACACACATCTTTGCAATTGGAGCTCTATTCAAATTAATATCCTCTGTCAACGTTGCTTAATCCCTTTCAAGCCTCTCTAGAGATAAAGTTTCAAGTTGTGTCTCATTCGATTGGAATTGCGGCCACCCATTGACTTTCTGTGAATAGCCACACTTCTATCTATCCATGAAGTCCGCAATCAAGCGAATCAACACATAGAAATACAACAACAGAGATGCAACTAACAGAGTGAAGGTAATGCATCCACGATGCCGCAAACTTTTCCTCATAAATGTGTTCTCGCGTCCAGACCAAAACGCGCTGGCTTGTTAAAAGGTCAAGAACTTTTCCAATGAAATTCAATTCGATGAGCTCCACAACAATCGCGAAAAATAAAGTGAGACAGAAGTGAAGGAGTACACATTAAAATAATATATAAATCGATCCAGCAACGGGACCTAACACACGTTCTTACTCCTAACTATACTAAAGAGGTATCTTAACCGATCGTATACAACACGCCATTACAATGGTGATCTAATTTCTTCCTGGAATAGAGTCATCGTTTATGACAATTCAACCGATAGCAGACTAACTGGATGTGGTAAGAGCAGCTCCATCCATTCGATACATCTGTCTATTCGTTTCTATATCTTCATATAAATGTTGGCCGTGGAAAATATGAAATTATAACCCCAGGGGAAACCATCGCTGTCTCTAAACCATTTCTATCCCCGGCTGGCCAGGCCACTTGGCATGGCTAGAATATAGCTTAACGATCATATGCAATGGACTGAGACCATGACCACAAAATTGCGACACGATCCTCTCTATACCTTCAGTGCAGTCGATGACGAAGTGCTTTTGAGTAGGTGCCTTACCATCTATCCTATAAACCTTATATAGAATGTATCTATAGTTTGGATTTGGACAGACAGACCCAATCGCTGGGTTCTCGGATTACAAAATTCCAACTTGGGTTTTTTTGTTGTCTTCTGTCTATTTTTAAACACAAATGAAGCGGAGTAAGTAGGCGTTTCGACTATTTGTCAAGAGTGGCCCAAGGAAAGAAATTTTTTTTGCTCAGACTTTGACATCGTATAAATATTGCATTTTATATCTGTGAGACAAAAGAAGGGTTCCTTGAAAGAATTTCAATTAATTTTTCCAGCAAGATTGAAGTTGCTTTTTAAATTTGAAGGGAAATAAAATATTGATACGGTTTTGGAACGCCAATAGATTCTGATTCAGCATTCACAATATTTTATTTATTCAATTAAATTAGATCGAGTTTGTTAATTTTTCAGATTGTTATTATCTCAGTAATGGTTTACCATCTGGACAAATTAGTCTGATCATAAGCTTACAAACATGTCTAATTGCTTCTTCTACTTCCTGAATCACTGAAACACGAGTGCCTACCAGCACAGTCAGCCCAAACCCAAAGGGTTTAATGAGAAATGTTTACATATGTAATAACTCTTTCTCTATGGGTAAGTTAATCTGCGGAATAATAGTAGAATAGGCAACCCAATGTCCCATATGTGTAGAGTGTTTGCTTATGTACTTAACCACCTGGTTGAAATCACCGGGAGGCAGGTTAGCTCACAGGGCTACAATCAAAGTATACAGCGAAATCTGGAAATATAGTGACGAACCTTTGACAATATGCTGAGTATAAAAATCAACGGACAGTTAACTACAAACAATTGGCTGATGGCACCGGTTGATGAGGGTTCTTATAACTCTATAACAATTCGGGATGGCTAAGTCGTGAATCTTTTTTCATGACGCATTATGCATTAAACAGCAACCTGGCGAAGTCGGCTATGTCGAATTGCCGACCAAATTGAACATGATCCTAGTGACACCAGAAAGCGTCCAACATCGTATACCTTTGTTTTTGTCAAAGACAGTAAATTTACTTGAACCATGGTCTCGCCGTTTACATAAGGAATGATGTCGCTTATCAATTCCTTCCACAATATGGACGCTGCTCCAACCCTGTTTTCAATTTTATGTGGTTTAAGTTCACCATAAATAAGCACATCATTCACTATTGTTTTCTTTATCGAAGCCCAAATTTGGACAGGGCTTCAACTTCTCGTGAATTTGATGCTCTGTCTGACTCCATCCAAAGAATTGTTTCCCTGTATCCTCACACTGAAATCGTTATTACGGGCGATTTCAATGTACACAATTCTTCGTGGCTTCTCCATTCGGGCCAGACAACACCCGAAGGAATGTGTGCTGAGATCTTTGCTGAGTTTAACCACCTAACTCAGCTTGTCACCGAGCCCACTCGAATATCGGACATTAATGGCCAAGCGGAAAATACTCTTGACTTGTTCCTTACGTCTGACCCTGATAAATACACTATCAGTGTATTAACGCCTCTAGGCAGATCAGATCATAGTATTATATCTGCAAATTTCTCGTGTCAAGCTAATCCAGTTAGAGAAAGAGCTCCGAAGAGAACCGTGTGGCAATACGAGAAAGCCAACTGGGACGGTCTCAACAACTTTTTCCGGATCTTTAACTGGTCACTATGCTTCCTCGATAGTGACGTAGACTCCAGCGCAGATATGATTACTAATATGATTGTTTTGGGAATGAAAACTTTTATCCCGAATAGGGTTAAAAGCATCAAACCCAAGGAAAAGTCATGGTTTGATTCAAGCTGTAAAGAGGTTATCAGGGAAAAAGAAGTAAAGTTCCGGTGTTTTAGAGCCAACCCAACTGAGGAAAACCGGAACAAGTTTAAACAAGCCAGGAAGGCCTGCAATGCCCATATTCGGCGGACCAAATTTTTACATGACCAAAAATTAAGGCAAAAAATACTGCAATGTCCCAAAGGCAGTAAGAATTTTTGGTCATTTGTAAAAAACATGAAGAATTCTTCTTCTTCCTCTGTCCCTACGCTCGTCGACAATGACACTCCAGTTGTTAGCTCGCTCGCGAAAGCTAACCTTTTTGCTAGGCAGTTCGCCGCCAATTCTTCGCTGCCAGAGAGTGTCATGACTCCTCCAGTTCTTGAGCGCGTCAATGATTCCATGGGACAAATCTTCTTCCGCACTCGTGCTGTGGCGAGAGTATTAAAGGATCTCAACATACATAAATCCGCTGGTCCGGATGGTATCCCCGCTATTATTCTGAAGAGGTGTTCTTCCACGCTGGCAAAACCGTTGCGTAAGCTTTTCCATCTATCCTATTCTTCTGGGCTCGTTCCGAGTAGTTGGAAAACAGCATTTGTCCAGCCTATTCCAAAAAAAGGCGAATCTTCTTCTCCCTCCAATTATCGTCCGATTGCACTTACGTCCCTTCTTTCTAAGGTCATGGAAACGCTGATAAACTATCAGCTTAAGAAATATCTCGAAGACCGAAAGCTTCTTAATGACCGGCAGTACGGCTTTCGCAGCAACAGGTCCACTGGTGATTTGATGGTTTATCTCACCGAACAGTGGAACAAATCTTTACATCGTTTTGGAGAAAGTAAGATTGTTGCACTTGATATTTCAAAGGCATTTGATAAAGTCTGGCATCTTGCTCTCTTATCGAAAATGCGTGCCTTCGGAATCGATGAATCCCTACTTCGTTGGATTAGAAACTTTCTTTCGAATCGTTCAATACAAGTTGTATTGGACGGATTCAAGTCTGAAACCCACAATATAAATGCTGGTGTGCCCCAGGGCTCCGTTTTGTCTCCAACCCTCTTTATCATTTTTATTAATGATCTCTTGTCTGTTACTTCTAATCCAATAAATTGTTTCGCTGACGATAGTACCCTAAGCTTCTCATATTCGTTTCCAGATTCACATCCCTGCTCTTCGGATGTGGAACTGCAACGGCAAAATATGATAAGCTCATTAAACTCTGACTTAAACAGCATTGTCCAATGGGGAATTAAGAACCGTGTAGAGTTTAATGCTTCGAAAACTCAATGCTGTCTAGTATCGTTGAAGCGAGATATACCCCCTCTGCCACTGTCCATGAGTGGCACTTGCATCAATGAAACCGAACATCTCGAGATTCTCGGTATGTGCATCACTGACCACCTCTTGTGGTCCGAACACATACGCGATGTCGCCAAAAATGCCGCAAGATGTTTGGGTTTCTTAAGACGGTGCAAGAAATTTTTCTCCCCGTCTGATCTGGCTATCATCTATAAAACCTATATCCGTCCAAAGCTTGAGTACAATTCACATCTATGGGCTGGTGCTCCAGCTACTTACTTAAGCCTCTTGGATGGAATTCAAAAAAGAGCTGTAAGAATGATTGGTGATAGAGAGATCACTGATGCATTCACCACTTTAGACCACCGTCGTAACGTTTCGTGTCTCTCTCTGTTTTATCGTTACTTCTACGGTAAGTGCTCTAGAGAAATAGCCAGTTGCATTCCACCCCTTAAACAATTCAACCGTAATACCCGCGCTTCCAGGAATGCCCATCAGTTTACACTCGAGCCCAACTTCGGTCGTACGCTCAAGTATAGAGAATCGTTCTTTAGCCGTACTACGCGAATGTGGAACTCTCTTCCACACTCTGTTTTTCCCGATCATTGCAATGTTCAGGAATTTAAAACCAATGTACACCGGCACCTCCTCTCTAGCCCCTTCCTTCTTTCCTAAAGTACTCACTGTGTCTATGGCATAAAAAGGGTATAAAAACCCCTTGAGTGTGTGCTCATTATAAAAAAAAAAAAAAAAACTTCTTGAAAGCAGTAAATTTTAGGGATTGCTCTTCCATGAAAAATGCATCGAGAAAGAAAAAGTCTCCTTGAACATAAAGTAAAGGCGCTTACTCTGTCTCTGGCATATCAAAAAGGTATAAGAAGCGCCTTTAATGTATGCAAAAAAAAAACTAACAAAAATATTGCAAAATTGTGTCAACGACAACAAAATAAGACAACAATTCACAGTTAGTGCATATTTCTTCGGTATTACAGTAGTACTGCTGTTACAATAATGTAACTATTACGACTATAACGATAAGTTTTTGATCATAAAAATAAAATATACATGGCAGCCCCTTTTACCACTTTTTATTACAATGTTTGTTCCGTTGACGATGAGGTTCGAATATTTTTTTTCCAGTATTTCAGAAAAATCCTCGAATACGCCATCAAATCGACCGACATTGGAATGAGGAAATCCAAAACAACCTCAACCGCGACATAGAGATTTTGTGTGCTCGACGGAAGACTAACTTACCAGCGACTACGATACGAATAATTTTTTTTTGTGTATTGGCTCCTGTCAAAGTTGCTGACCACATTCTTTTCGGCCAAATCAAACATTATGCTGGAGCTGCTGTTACTACTCTGGCTTGGACTTCTGCACATACCAGCGGGGCCAGCCCCTGTGCAGTTGGCAAACATCTATGATATCCGAGTACGTGCAGGAACACCCTTTAAGTGGATCGTGAGTTTGTGAGTTCATAGAGCATAGCCACATATAAAGAAGGAATCAAATCTGCCGTTCTTCGATATCGAAGGAAAATTTACTAGCATCTAATCATTTTGTTTAACTCCTGGATTCATGGACGATGTCAGGTGTACGTTCGCGGGTTAGCCTTTATTTTTTTGTTTGTCTTCATTTTCTTGTGTTCAATTTTGTTGAGCTCCCTCTCATGTCTTCTTCACGACGACGATGTTGAGGATAACGAACGGACTAGCAAGAAAAAACAGTTATAGGTTGATGCTGGGCAGATTGTTAAAGCCAGGAATAGAGCAGCTATCCATTGGTAATTGGTTGTGCCTGGCTGCTGCCATTACACCTGAATACAGCAAAGAGGTTAGATATCTCCCTCAAAACTTTTAGAAAGGCATGCGTTCTTTTTTTTTGTCTTCTCTTTTACTTTTGAGGTTTGTTTTTTTTTTTTTCAAGTTAATGAACAAAACTGAAAAAATGTTTGTACGTGTTACAGTTGTTGTCAATAATGAAGTGCAGCGTAAACGGTGGAAAGAATGAACTTTTGTAATCTTAAATGCGTTCGATGTTAGGGAAGACAACAACATGTAGGATAAAAGCTGTGCGGGTAAAAGGGTCATGTTCCAGAGATTTAAGACGCTGAGAGAAATTGTTGGAGCAAACTGGGTGGCTAATGGAATATGTGCTCGGTCTTTGTCTTAATGGCTTTCAAAAGTGTTGAAGAGTTTACAAAGCAAAACATTGAAAAAATGTAGATGTTAAGGTACTTGAATGTGAAGGCTTATACTTACGCTTATATTTTTTTTCGTTTAGAAGGGATAAAAGAGTTTCTTGGCTTTTTAAACGAAAACCTATGGCCTTTACGATTCCGGTGTATAGATGTCGAAATTAAGCTCTCTTATGGGTACAGACTTGAAACAGATAATGCCAAAAGCGGGTATCAGTAGAAAAACCATACCTTAACTAAATCCAACCAGCTCCTTAGGCTACGCGGACCACATAGACACCATCGGTCGCTCCCAAAGAGCTGTTCTTAATAGCCTTCACAGCGATTGAAGAACAGGCCAAGCTCCTTGGTCTTGAAGTGAATGTAAACAAAACAAAGTACACGCTTACAAAAAAAAAAATTAACAGAAAAAATCTGTCCACCGCCTAGGACAAAACGTAACTGTTGGTAGCAGCTATTTTGGAGGTAGTGAAGGAGTTCACCCAACCACTCAGTGGAGATCCCACAAAGAATTACCCTACCTGACGAAACGTTGCTACTTTTTGGTATAGCCAAATAATAAAGCTCGTCAGTCGTCACTTTCGAAAAAAGTTCTTCGGCGCATTTTCGGTCTTGTTTGCGACGATGGCGAAGAGACAAGAAATTTCAACCGCGAAATGTACGAGCTGTGCCAAGATGTGTGACACAATGTAGTTCAAAAAGCGAAAAAATGACGACTACATTTTCTCTTCTCTTCGCAGGCCCCATTTTCGAAATGACCACCAGACAGACCAAGCATCTGGTACCAAGCCCCTCTTTCCCACTGGGCACTCTGGGCAAGTGCCCAGGGCCCCGTGATCGATAGGGGCCCCCTCGTCCCTGTCAGATTACGAACTAATTTACTTATCCGGCTCACTATCAATGAAGGTACTCAGCCTGAGATACTGCAACCTTCCATCGTGAACGGTCCCTCGTCCGTTGTGGCCGAGCCAATGTAGTCGTCTTTTCTAGGCCTTCTGGACTACATCCACATCTTGGTACAGCTAGTACAGTTCTCGGTTGAACCTTCTTCTCTATTTGCCATCGTCGCATACGGGACCGAAAATCCGTCGAAGAATTTTTCTCTCGAAAGTGACCAGTGAGTGAGAAGTTTTGAACCCAGTTGTTTGGCCAAACCGAAGCAGCAGCGGTTCGCTAGGGTAATTCTCTTCGGATCTCCACTAAGGTGTCATTTGTGGGATTGATGTTTGTTCCAAGGTAGGTGAACTCCTTAACTACCTCGAAATTGCTGCTACCAATAGTGACGTTTTGTCCTAGGCGGTGGACAGATGTTCCTTTGTTTGTTGATAGCATGTTCTTTGTTTCGTCCTCATTCACTTCAAGACCATCGAGTTGTGCCTGTTCCTCAATCGCTGTGAAGGCCTCAAGCACCTCGACCGATGATGTCAATGTCGTCCGCATAGCCTAGGAGCTGGGTGGACTTGTTGAAGAAAGTGTTTTCCGTGCTCACACCTGATGCCTTGCGCACTATCTGCTCCAGGACTATGTTGAAGAAGTCACATGACAACGCATCTCTTTGCCTAAACCCTGCGCATTTTTGGAATAACTCGGATGAGCTTTTACCCATGTGCACACTGCACTGCGTATTGTTAAGCGTCATGTGGCCTAAAGTCACACTGGTACGTGCCGATTATTGTGTTGCAGAAAGGTTTAAGACGCTTACACAGAACGTTGGATAGGATTTTGTATGCAACATTAAGCAGGGATGTGCCACGGTCATTTCTGCATGACACCGGATCGCCTTTTTTGTAGATGGGGCATATGGAGCTTATCGACCAGTCAGTGGGCATGCATTCTTCCTCGCACACTTTGGTGACGACCTGGTGCATGCGGTTCATCAAAACACCTCCTCAATATTTAAAGAGTTCCGCAAGTGTGCCATCCGACCGGGCAGACTTGTTATTTTTTTAGCTTTTGGATGGCTCTTTCTACCTCTTCTGAACTGGGGGCTGGGACTGGGTCTTTATTGACTGATCTTGCTTCTCCTTCGTCATTAGCTCGCTCGACATTATCCGCATTCAGCAGCTGTGCGAAGTGCTGCTTAAAAACATCTACTATTCCCTGTGCTTCGGTGACTTTAATGTGACTGTGAATAAAAATGAATCTAGAAACATGGTTATCTTCTTCCTTTGTTTAATCTTACAAAATAGTGTTCTGTCAAAGTCATAGGGGCCCCATTATCGTAATATGCCCAGGGCCTCAAATAAGTCAAAGACGGCTTTGTCTGGTACTAGGACAGGTAACTGCGGATGTCAGACGCTTGGTTTTGGCGAATGGAGAATACGTGCAACGGACCGATCCCGATGACAAACTGTTGTGTCTTAGACTGCGATTCTACATGGATTGAGAGCCGGTTAAGTAATAAGTATACAAAATTGAGGTTTACCGCCGCAGACGAGTTGCAAGCTGCTGCATATATTGCTGGTACTAGAACTAGAACCTTGTGACACTTGAACATAATTTGTGTAAAACATCTGATAAACTCTAGCGCCAGTACAAAACCACAAATTGGGCTGTAATTTCTTACTCCAACACCTAACTTGTCATTTCGTATTCTTATGATGATGGTATAGCATAGGGTTCGACTTTTATGGTCACTTCCTGCTGAAAAAGGTCCCAGGATTGATTGAGATGGGTATCGATCAGCGAGTAGTACTCAGACCTGAAAAGAAATTCAAGAAGCGAAAGACACTGGTCATAGTCTTCTTCCAATTTGATCTACGAAACTAGGCAAGAAAAGCTGGCTCGAAATATTTGGTGGATGTAGCCTTTTCCCTACCGATACCAAAGTTCTAAGAACTGAAAGACATTCTGAGACAATATTCTATGATCCAGCTTACCTGATATCAGTGAACCTTTAACTAATTAATCGTCATTCTTGCGAAAAAGAATCCGTATATAAGCGGTACCCGAATAACGGCTTCTGTCTGTGATACGGTTAGAAGAAGGGAAGGCAGCAAAAGATCGGCTGAAATCGGTCTTTTATCTAGCAAAAGTCTAGAGACTAAACGGGAGCTGATATCAGGATAGAGCGACCGCGACGGCTGTCCACGGTACACTTGGAAGGAGGGGATCGATGTTAAAAAGAATAAGGTAAGAGTAAAATGCAGTTTACTTTCTGTCTCTAGCGATAACCTAGAGAATAAACGGTGAGTGGTCTCCAGGCTCATGTTCGCAGTACTTTGAAGAAATTCAGCAACTTTGAAAATTCACCAATCAAAAATACCTTTGGTTTAAGGAAATACAAGGAAGAGGTGAAATCAGAATTTACATTCCTAATGGCTAGGAAACAGTCCTATCTTAAATGAACAGGTGAAACCTTGACTCAAGAGAAAGACCATCTCATAAAGAATGATACATTGCTCAATAATTATGTTATTTTCAAGGCAGACTTTGTTCAAAAATGTTTAACAGAACATAATCCTCTTATCAGCATTATTGAATTTACATGTCAGATAAATCTCGTCTCACTTTAAGACACTTTTTTCCAACAAAATGCAATTAAACAAAATCCACCACTCCACGCCAAAATAAAGTCACGATCCAGCCAACATCCAACGTCTGTCTAACCGAACTTCTAACAACCAACAAAACTTCCACTTAGCAGCTATTTGATGGCGCAACATGAATTTTACATGAAATCCATTCTGTCTTACTCCATATTTTGCCCAATCGAATGGAAGCTATTTAATTGGACACCATGTTTCAGCTGACACTTAATCAGCAAAAATTAAATGTAAAATAGTCAAAATGACAAAAGTCCCTTCCCCTTACAACCTTCCTAAGAACCGCTTAACCATTTCCATGCTGTTTTTGTGATGCAGCGGGTTTGTTACATTTCGCTAAGTGATTGGACGAATTAAAACACTGACTTCACGTTTCCGCCGAAATAATACACCAAACACTGTACTCCATGCAAACTGAAAGATCACTCCGAATTAGCATTTGAAGATATCCCTCCTGCTGCACCTGCCACTTTAACGTGATCTTTTCCTGCCAGCAGAGCCTCTGGCAGTTAGTAATACCACAAACCAAAGAAAAACCCAACCACAGCACACAAAAAAAGACAAACATGAACTTTACGGGCTGTAAATTGTCTTCCCACCGAAAGTGCTCCATGTACAAAAAAAAAAAAAAAATAACAAACAAACAAAGCAAGTGCGGATCTCTATTTACCTCGGATAGAGCTAGAGCACATCTCAGCAGTCAGCACTCAAAGATTCCGTTAACGATGACACAATTTAACTTAGCTGTGCCACAAACAGTCAAGTCAAGTAAACCGGAGACTCTCATTGGCGACTTGTAGAGCTGTGCGAGCTCTTCAAATTTAAGAAGTTCCTGGTTTAAGGTAAAATGTCTCGCTGTTGCCGAGTCTCTAACTAGTAAACTCGAATAGTGACTTGTATTATTTGTCAGACAGTACCTTTTCATTGTGGGTGGGTGGCAGTGGTGGAGGATGATGGTACCGTTTGAAACATAAAGTAAGATAGAGTATGGTTTGTGATGCTTAATCGGGTCTTAACGGAATTGCCTGGAGGTATTTTATTATGACCTATTCTCAAGGGAAGGGATGTATTTGCTCGGAAAAAATCGAGGAGGGCGCTAAGCTTGAACAAATAATTACAGGCTATAGCAAAGAGTGGCAAAAAGTTCCATATTCAATAAGTTCTGCGTAAAAACTAATATGAATGTAGATAGTCGCGAAGCGGTAAGAAGTAGTAGTAGTTTTTGCCCGCAAATCATTTTAAAAATTGAGAAAGAGTTTTGGAGACAATAGGGAACCCTGCGGCACACCAGCAGTGTTTGTTTTATGGGCACCGGTAAATACTATTTGCATTGTTCAAAATGCAGCGATTCAAGAAATACCGTACCGCCGCGTTCAAGCCAGCATATAAATATGTATATGTTGCGTCCAGTTTGGACCTGAACTAGTTCACACTTCAATCCGCCCTTGTACACGAGAAGTGAATTCCCAGATATGGATACATTTCTCGCCATAATCACCTACTCCAGCCACTCATGCAAATGTCATGTTTGTTTGCAAAGTCGTGTTGACCCAGACAACATGTTAAGCCTTGGTCGCTGTCGTCGACTCGCCGCAGAATTCTTATCTCAAGCCCACAATCACATACTCACTCAATGTGTCACATTTTGATTCCTAGTTTTTTATTCTTTCAACCGAACAACAACTCGCCTGAAGCCAAAGAACGTTGATCAGATATAAATAATTCATATTCACACCTCTTAAATAAATTTTAAGGTTCGCGTGTTGTTCTAAAGATTTTGTTCTGTCAAATTGAACAACGAAAAGGCGCAAACTTTTGAAAAAGTCTCAAGCCTTCAAAAACACAAAAAAAAAAGAAATCCATCGCTTGTTCGGGTTTTTAACATTTCCATCATAAAGGTTCCCATAATTTCCAACTCGATCGCATGCGACCATACTCGTACTCATTCCATGAACTTACCCTCTGCCTCGCGTGAACATTGCATGTTTCAGCTAAGCCAAGCTGTTTCCGTTAAACCTAAGCTAACGCCAACTGTGCCCGATGCGGTGAATTGGGCCTTAGTTGATTGTCAATGTGGCTAGAAGTGAAAGGTTACAATTACTTTTCCAAACAGTCGGTCATACAACAATAACAACAACGGTTTAAACAACCACAAATCGTTTTCTTGGTTGCAGGTATAAAAAGACCTTTTGTTGAATTTTGCGGGTTATATTGGCGCGCGAAACCATAAGTTTGACTGTTGTTACTGTTATTGCCGTTGCTGGCGACGCTATATTGGTCCATTGATGAGCTTAAGCCGTCGCATCACATTGTTTGCCGTACACCACCGTATCAAAGTTAGCCTGAGGAGAAGGAAGTCAATATGGTTTTGGCGCGTTTCTCTGGGAAGATGTTCCCTGTGAGAAAATGGAAGCGACAGAGATAACTGGAAATTTAACATTTCGACTTTTGAAAAAAGAGAAGCGCAGCAAGGCAAAAAATCAAATAAATAACTGCGATCCTGGCTTGGATTTAGAAGCAACAAAAAAACAAGAATTTAGATAAACGATGGGAAGTGAAAATATAATAAAACTCTAACGGGATATTTATATAAGCTGGTTTCTGTGGCGGGAATTGGCGAGGGATATGCGATTCAGTGCGAGGTCAGGCGTCATTTTTAAAAAGGATTATTGCACATCATTAAGGCTTCTCGGGTTTCAGACTTCTCTTTTTTCGTCTTTGAAGTGAAATTTCCAACATTTGTTCGGGATTGGAACAAAATATACTGGAGGGCAATAGATCAGCGTCGTATTTTCGCACGCGATATGATCCGATTGCAAACTTTTCTCAGGAATGTTTTTTGTTCAATGATTCGAACTAATAAAGTTCTTCATATGGTCACGACTTATTCCATTCAATTTTGATTAAGTGTTGATGGTTTCTCAAATGTAATTGCAAGTCCATATAAATGTTGGCGAAGCAAATAAATGAATTTTAAATGATGGCTATATTTATGGTTAAATTTTTTAATTTAAGTGTTCCATTCATGGTTGAACCACCAACCAAATCGACCATGTGCTAATCGGCGCAAGGCACAGATCCAACATCTTCAACGTGCGCACTCTCCGGGGAGCAAATGTCGACTCTGACCACTTTCTGGTAGTGGCTAAGTTTAGAGCTCGACTACCAAACGACAAAAAAACACATGCGGCCCCAAGGAAGAAGTTCAACATCGGTTGTATTGGCACTCCGGATAATGCCAGAGACTACAGTGAGCGCCTGAGTGAGCGACTCTCCGCCGTCCTCCCAAATACCACAGATGCCACCTTGTGGAACGAATATCGGGAAATAATAAAAAATGTAGCCGAAACCACCATAGGTTACCAGCCACCCCCGAAAAAGAACCCGTGGTATGATGATGAGTGCGCGTTATTGAAAAGAGAGACGGAAACTGCACGTTTGCAGATGCTGCAACGGAAAACAAGATCGGCAGGAGAAGAGTATCGAACAAAAAGGAGGAATGAGAAAAAGACCCTACGAAGGACGAAAAGAGCATCCGCAGTTTCTTAGCTCAAAGATCTAGAAGAGTCTCGGGCAAAGAACAACACCCGAAGTTTCTTTAAAAGGTCGAAGCAATTAGCTTCTGGTTTCAGAACCGACACACAGGCTCTTCGAAACAGTGAAGGAAACCTAGTCACCGAAGCACAGGGAATTGTAGATGTTTTTAAGCAGCACTTCGAACAGCTGCTGATGAATGCGCAAAATGTCGAGCTAGCTAATGACGAAAGAGAAGCAAGACCAGTCAATGAAGACACAGTCCCAGACCCCAGTGTAGAAGGGGTACAAATAGCCATCCAAAAGCTAAAAAATAACAAGTCCGCCGGGTCGAATGGTATACCTGTAGAACTCTTTAAATATGGAGGAGGTGTTTTGATGAACCGCATGCACCAAGTCATCACCAAAGTGTGGGAGGAAGAATGCATGCCCACTGACTGGTCAAAAGCTCCATAGCCCCATCTACAAAAAAGGGCGATCCGATGTCATGCAAAAACTACCGTGGCATATCCCTGCTTAATGTTGCATATACAAAATCCTAACCGACGTATACTGTGTGAGCGTCTTAAACTTTTCTGCAACACAATAATCGGCACGTACCAGTGTGGCCTTAGGCCAGGCATAACATCGATAGACCAAATATTCATACTAAGGCAGATCCTGATGAAAAAGACCAACAAATTTCAAGTCGAAACCCACCATCTTTTCATCGACAAAACAAAGCAACATCTATCCACCACCTAGGATAAAACTTCACTGTTGGTAGCAGCAATTTCGAGGTAGTTAAGGAGTTCACCTACCTTGGAACAAACATCAATCCCACAAATGACACCTTAGTGGAGATCCGAAGAAGAATTACCCGAGTGAACTGCTGCTACTTCGGTTTGGCCAAACAACTGGGTTCAAAACTACTCACTCGAAAGACAAAGTGTCTGCTATACAAAACTTTAATTTTATCAGTCCTACTCTACGGCGCCGAGTGCTGGACGATAAGTCAAAAAGGGGAATTGATAGTGGGCACTTTCGAGAGAAGAATACTTCGACAGAATGCGACGATGGCGAATGGGGAAGAAGGTTCAACCGACTGTATGAGCTGTACCAAGATGTGGATGCAGTACAGAAGACCAAGAAAAGACGACTACATTGGCTCGGCCACATCGAGAATGGACGACAACGCTCCAGCCAAGAAAGTCTTCTCATCCCAGCCCCCAGGTTCGAGACAACAAGGAAGACCGAACCTACGGTGACTGGAGAGTGCATGCGAGGGACCGTTCAAGATGGAAGGCTGCAGTATTTCAAGCTGAGCCGGATGAGTAAGTAAGTAAGTTCCATTCATCATCTACTGGTAAGTACTTAAAAGTCCCTAGCGAACACACTTATAATAGCAATTTCCGATGTCAACAAAAATGTTAACAAATTTCAAAGGTCGATAAGCAAAAAAGAATATATTCAGGTTTTTTGTTTTGTTTTAAATAGAAACATTGTTATTCGAGTAATTGCACAAATTTAACTACACGTCAGAATTGGACAGATCAGCTTTACTGAACAATTTCTTCAAAACACAAAAAAATTGTATTCATTTTGTCAGCTAGAATATTCGTTGGAAAGGTTTGCATAACCTTGTTTGTTTGTTTGTTGTTGGTCAACATTTCTTAAGAAAATAAGTGCAAGTACATCTTATATATGTGTAGGGCTGGACAACTGAAGATATTATTGATTCGAAAAAGTTAAACTTGATACAATAGGGCATATGCATAAAAATCAAGTATTTACTAGTAGTAAATACTTCATGTCAGTACTATCAAATATATGATAAGTTTGGACAGTCATGAGATGAGAATCATGGAGAACGAAGCATTAAATGTTTGGTTCATTTTCTTATGTTTAAAAGATTGCTTTTTAAGGAATTATATTAGTTGCAAGACGTGGGCCACGCGGTTTTTTAAACCATTTGTTCTAATTTTACTTTAACTTCTTATTATTTTTAGGTAATTTTTTTTGAGATACAGAATTTTGAATAAAAGTTTAAGAATACAACAAAATGTCTGATTTTTTCTTAACACAAAATATTATTTGCGCAATATATTTGCACTCCTAAGAAAAAGCACGCTGATAAGAGAACATTTTAAAACAAAAGAACGGTTCTATGAAAGGTACCGTTTTGGCACAATACAAACATATTATTTTAACATAACAGTGTTCCGAAAAAAAATTGACGAGGATGTTTTAAAATAAACGCAGGAGCCGTTTTTGATAAAATTGAAACTTTATGTTTTTTACCGAAAAAATTATATGGCGGCAACCCTAAATTTTGTTGGAACTTAAAACAGAGCAAAGCACTTTGTAGTCTAAATACTTTGCAATACTTATTCTAGTTTTCTTATAATTTATATTTCTTTCAATGCCAAATTGCATGAATATAATTTTTCTCATTCTTCGTTTAAATTTCATTACATTACCTTCATTATTTATAATAAATTCTTTTGTTCCATAAAATCTTTTGACTTCTTTTTTATTAAAAGCGCAACTCTAACAGGTTATGAGCCCAGGTTCAAGAGAATAAAAGAACGATAAGTTTATTTGTTTAATTATTGAATTGAAGAATATTTTTAGTTCATGACAAATGGCAAACATGAATTCTATTCGAATTGAAAATTTATCGAAGACGAACTATGAAATCTGGAAGATTCAAATTGAAGCAATCCTAGTAAAGAATGAATCTTGGGGATACGTTTGCGGAGAGAAACCGAAGCCAGAACTCAATGAAAAGATCTGAAAACTCAGGATGCTTTAAATATTTGAATGAGTAAAGACCGAAGAGCCAAATCTAAATCTTGGCAATCCATCCTTCTGAGCTTAGTCAAATACGTGTTTGTTTCACTTCAAATGAGATTTGGCTGAAGCTTGGATCGATAAAGCTATGCACCGAAAGGCAACATTACTGAAAAGCCTATCCCAAGATAAGATGACTGAAGGAGAAGATATACGAGAGTATCTTTCCAAATTCTTCGACATAGTTGATAAGTTGCAAAATATGGATGTCATAATATATGAGGATTTATTAGCTGTATTGCTATCATACAGTTTTCCCGATTCATTTGAAAACTTAAGATGTGCGATTGAATCGCGAGACAATCTTCCAGATATCTAAAACAAAATCAAAATTACAAAAGAATATGATGGGAGGATGAGAAAGAAAATAGATCAATCACCTGAAGAAATGTATCTTAAGCAATTCATCAAGAAACAAATTTAACGAAAATAACAAAACCAAGACCAAGATCACAAATCAGAGCTTAAATACAATTGTAACTACTGCGGTAAGAAAGGACACAAGGCCATCGATTGCTTCAAGAAAAGAAATTCCACCTCGAGCAAACTTACCTATTTCGCTGTTGCATTGAAGACACAGATGAAAGATGGTGTCTCGATATTGGTTGTACTTCACACTTATGCAAAGACAAAACAACGATAGAAAACACTCGCCCTGCACATTCCAATTTAAAGCTTGCAACAAATACATCGTCGAACGTAACTGCAAAAGGAGATGTTACCTTGAAAACATGGAATGGTAAGGAATATACTATTACTCAGCTGAGCAATACACTTCATATTCTAAACCTGCGAACAAATTTGGTTTCCATAGCCAAAATTTTTGATGAGGGTGATCAGATAATCTTTTCTAGAAATAAATCCATCGTACAATATTCTCAAGGGAAGATAAAGTTATAAGCAGACCGAATTTGAGATTTGTTTTATCTTCGCACAGAAAATCAAGAAAGTAAACTTACATAAAACTTCAAAAGTTAATCAAGTTAAGTACATGTTTACCTTTGGCACAAGAATCTTTCAGCCTTGACAAAACCCCAACGAAAGGAAAGTTTAACGAGCTTAAGAATATATTAAAAAACAACGCAAATTTGATTAAAATCGCAAATATTTTTTTTACGATTACGTACAATACTTGCCATATGTTCTAGGTATAATATGCCCCAAGTAAAAATAGTAACAGCAAGCAGGAAAAATACATTGTTACAAAAACCTTCTTATTTACATGAAATTTCTATTGTTTAATTGTTTTTCCTTTACTGGCTGGTTGTTATGGATCGAAGCTTCTTAAATTGACCATCAATCTTCTTTCAATAAAGATTTTCGGATATTCGTTTTCTGCTTTGCTCTTCGCTATATGAAACATCAAACCCAAAAGTAGTTACCTTTTTGGCGTCTCAAAACAATATTGATTTTTCAAGGCAACACTCTCTTTTCCCCCACAAAACACTTTACAATCTTGCTTGCATGGTCTATTCAAACATCAACCAAAATGTTTTTTTTTTAAAAGTCAACACTATAACGGAAATAATGAATAAATATTTACATAATTTCAATCAACGTCAACATTCGTGAAAAATTTAACACAAGTCCTTAACCCTAACGCCTCCAGCTTAATGTGCCATATGCGTGTGTGAATTAATATTTTGATGAGGTAAACAAATCTTCAAAAAACAAAAAAAAAATCTCGAAGCTAGCAGTCATGTCATCAGTCCATAAACCTCAACAGAAATTATTTGCATACGCTTTAACGCTAATTTGCAAGACCCCAAAGCTAAGTTATCGTTTACCCGCGAATACCTTATAGAGTCCATGAATTTGACACGGTTTCATTGAGTTACGAATGGAAAGAAAAGAAAGTCGGACTGGTAGGTGCTGTTGGGTGTCGGGACCGCATCCGAGATCAATTTCACTAGATATTGATTCGCAAAAAAAAAACCTTGCTGCTAGCTTGATCGATGGTGGATGGAGCCATAAAATCCAACAGAGAAAAAAAAACGTTCATAAGCATAATATCTGGGACAAGAATATTTTACAACGACATACACTGGCGCTGCACGACGACGACGACGATGGCCGATTTGGTGGCGATGTCGACGATCGCTGCTTGAGGAAGACATCCAAATCGAGGTCAACATTGTTGATCATCAACTTTACTCCCTCTTCCGTTACCGGTGTCGTCAGACGGTCCATTTAGGTGTCAGAAACGGCGCGCAGCAGCATTGGTGAGTCTCCATCGATTGATTTTTTTATACACTTAAGTGGGTACCTGTTTACACTGATGACACCAAAAGCAGGAACATTCTGATGAAGAAATCTGGCTCCATCAGGTCAGGATTTCGTGAGCATCAAGCACTTGCAACTTGCAATTTGAGCTTGAGTGTCGTCTTCAAGTAGGAAGTCATGGAGTCAGAGTGAGCAATCATGAGTGCCGGGGTGACCTCTTTATCCCAAAAGATGTCGTTAAGCGAATCTTATGATGGTGATGGTCACTATGCGCTCTTCGTGCTCGAGGCGATACTTTATGAAAGATGAAGAATTATGATAGCCGATGTGAATTTGTGTTAAACGCGGAACACGTCCATCACGACCTTTTGGCGAGTGCACTTCGGAACACATTGAACTATTAAATCACAGTTTCACGATGAAGAAGAAATAGGCTAGGTAGACAAGCCACTAACAAACGAACGAAAATGTCATTATTTTTAAGAAGAATTCATTTCAACTCTATTGAATTGAAAGCCATTACCACACATGGTTAAGTACAGCGTTGCTGAGATGGAGTTTGCGGTTGTCTCTTGAGTTGAAATGAGGATGTATCGGGGATTAAATGGAGTTCGGGGCACCTTAATGACCTCGGTGTGAGAGTGAAAGTGATTCATGTGAAAAGAAGTGTTGAAGAAGAAATTGAAGACAGACAATAATGGCTCTTCAGATGTTTCAAGAAGAAACAGCTGTTGATGATTGTTTGAATGATTGTTTGAAGATAGAATTAAATAAATGCTATATAATGAAAAAATCGAATGGATGTGAAGACAATTTTCGGACATTCATGCTTCGATTGGGTGTTCGGTACCTTACAATGTATCATATTTATGAATTTAGTAATTTGTTCTATTTTCTTACGTTGCAACTACTGCCATCATTAATTTTGCAGCTTATTCAAAATCCTTATTATAATAGGAATATGAAGCATATATTTGTCAAGGTTTGAAGTGTGAATATCAAGCCTCTGGCCATTATTGAATATCAAAAAAAGTGGAAGTCATTGTGCACAAATCACCTTCCACAGTTAACCTCGCACTTTTGACGTCTATCATTACTCAATGCCGATTATTGCATTCATCAATCAAAAATCAATCCAATAATAATCAAGAAACTCAAAAGTTATACCAGTTCCATTTGAGCCTGGCTTAATTTAGTATTGTTCGCGCAATAACAAGCATAACAGAAAACAAGAGATCAATCTACTATTTCTGGATTTCTGCAAATTATGCTTTGCTAATACTGCGTGAGGTAGGTAGGTACGTGCTCTGTTGGTTTGCATAATGAGACTTTTGTTTGCAGTTTCGTTTGTTTGTGAAATCAAATCAAATATTGGTAGGTGCAAAATAAAGCGCTTACCATAGATATTGTATTAAGAAGTAAAGGTTTATAAATAGGAACTTTAATTATGAAGCGAAATGAAGCTACTGGAAATTCTGGTTTCTCGAACAAGCAAGATCTCTGAGTTCACATATTAATCGATTCCTTTTATATTTATTTGTTTACTTGGTCAAGTCTACTCGGTTTCAATCGCAAAAAACGAACAATTTGACAAGATGGAGTTTTGTCTTGGTACTGCACATTTGTTCGTCAACACAGATTCTAGGTATCGAAACGCTCGTTTAGGTGACGTAAAATAACGCCCGAAGAAATAAGGCCCCATCTTAAAAGGGGCCTTATTTCCATGTTGAAATTGAAATAACACCCGGCGGGCCTTATTTCAATTGCATTATGGAACTAAAGCCGCATTTTACATGGAAATAAGGCCGCATTTACAAAACACATATGAAAACTTGAAATAGGGCCTGGTTTCCATGCCAACTTGGAAATAAGACCCCTTTTTACCGCTGTTAGCAAGCTCTTAAACAGAGATTTACTCTGAATTGCACCAATATGCTTAACAATAACTGTTGTTTAAATGTGAAGAACATCTCTTTCATGATCTGTGTATCAGTTGTTAATGAAAAAGTGCAGTGATAAGTGCTCCACTTAAAAAAAAAAGTATTTTGAAGAGTAAATGATGGAGAACAATTTTGTGATTATTTGCAAAATTTCAAAGTTTCAAAAATTTTAACGGCGCAGTGTCATAAGTTCGTAAGTCATAAGTCCGTAAAGGACTTTTGACCCACTTAGGTGGGTCAAAACTTCATAAATCGATTATGAACTTATAACCCACGTAAATGAGTCGAAAGTACGTCAAAATTTCTCATGGAATTGTGACCCCAGCTTTCGGCGAGTGAAATCGTTTTTTTATTTTTGTTGCTTATTCCGAGCAGTTTAGGGAAATAACTCCACGGGAACTATACTGAGGGATTTAGTTTCCTCCAAGTGAGGATTTGGTCCACTTTTGTAAAGTGTGGTTAGTTACCATGTACGGTGGGAATTAAAGTCCTTAATGATTTATTGGTTCTAATTCTCTTTGAACGTGAAATGAACTGCCATATTAGCCGAGAAAAACTTTAATAAAATTCAAGTACTGAGCAATGTTATTCGTAAAATTAAAATAAATCGAGTAATCGAGTTTTTAAACTCTGATTTTTTGTTTTTAATCAAATGACCGTAAACATTCAGATACCGAATTCAGTTCTCAAATTAATAATGAAAAATCGCCCGATCTTTTTTATTAATATCATAGCTTATTTTACTTGTCGAGCAAATAATTTTTCTAAGCTTTTACTGTTTCGTTCTATTTGAAAAAGTAACCACTACACAATTACACATCCTGTAATGCATAGAGAATTAGCAGATGCTGCATTTCAATGATTCATTCTGAGCATTTTTTTTTTATTTCGATTGAGGATGAGGATATAATGATAAAAAAGATTCGATATCGATTTGGTTTGATTGCGAGCGAAGCGAGCGGAAAAAATGTTGCCCAAAAGAGAATCAATTTGGGGTGTGAAAATAAAAAAATTCGCGCGATTTTTTTTATTTTCACACCCCAAATTGATTCTCTTTTGGGCAAAATTTTTTCCGCTCGCTTCGCATTCTTGCGCTTATAGGATGCCCTACTCCCACCGAACTTTGACATCCCACTGTGCAGAAGAACGTTTTATTTTTCAAAATTAAATAGATTACTTTTACCAACTAAAAGGGTCGATAACAGAAAGGTGTGGACATTTTTTGTTTGACCATTAAAAAGAAAAAAAATTAATATTCAACGAGCAGTTCAAACAGCAATAAAAAAAAATTAATTTTGTACCATTCTTGCAAGCAATAAGTCCTATACGGACTTAAGACCTAGGGACTTATGACACTGCGCCAATTTTAACTCCCAAAAACTGAGCTTCAAAAGTGATTTACCTTTGAAAATTTTTTAGCATTGTATTTTGAAACTCAGTTTTTTGAGAGTTAAAATTTTTGAAAACTCGACTATGAAGGCCTTGCAACTAATCAAAAAAACCGAAGCTTAGCTTAACTAAAACAGAAAAACGAAATAAGGCCCCACGGGCTTGCAATGGAAATAATGCCCCAACCCTGGTAAGGGTCTTATTTCCATAATGGAAATAAGGCCCTATCGGGCCTTATTTCGTCGGGCGTTATTTCACGTCACCGCTTGTTTTGTATTTTCAAGAGATATAGAATTTAAAATAAGGGACCAAAGCCAGGTTCATCTTTTTTCCGTCTTTGTGATTCATCATGAGAACATATAAGTTGCTTCATGGCAGCTAACAATGTTACCGGTATACACATTTGAACTACATTGACATTGACATTGACATTTCACAGTACTTCGCACATGAATGTAACGAACCACAGACACATAGCAGCACTGGCGACTTTTTGAACTACACAGGAAATGCATTTTTCGGTTTTAAAACGGTTTATCGAGTCAATGGTTATGCCGTAAACAAAATCAATTTAATGAATTGGCGTTTTGAGGTTTTTATAACACTCAATTACAACAATGCATCGCCACAAAATACATCATTCATTGACGTGCAGACACATTAAAAGCTTACGTCATACCAATTTGGCATGCTTTTTTGGATCCTTAGTTATCGGACTGAGCGTTACAGTGAATCATTCAGAAGACAAAATATATTTTCTCATGAGCAAAACACAGTGCATACCAAACTGTCTGCCAGTCGGAATTGCATAAGCTATTTTGAGCTGACTTGTAACTTTAAGGACGTTGACATAATATCATTTATGCAATTTTTCATATTAGATAACTGAACTAATATTTGCTGAACAAATTTTCTCAGCCTTTGGAATTTGTACTTAATTACAAAAGCAAACAATTGCTTGACTCCTTAGTTGTGTTTAATAATTTGAACAAACAAATTTTTGACTAATGAGCCGCACAATTTGATTTGCACAAAAAAAAAAATTGTTTGCTAATTTCATATAAATACCAACCTACTCGAAACTAGAGAAATACTCTTTTCCTGCCGCCATGGTCACTCGCAAAGTCGCTAATTTATCAAAGCAGCATGAAACATTAAATAACGATTGATTTCAAGACAAGACTATTAGCTGACGAATGTATTTTATAATTGCATCAACAGTCTGCCGGACGACATGAGACTTATTTCAATGTTTGTTCAACAACAATTGAAGCGTACCAGTGAATGACTTGTGCTTGAGTACGAAGGTGTCAATTTGTGGTCACAAATCAATGGAAATCAATCGACCGACTTAAGTTGTAATTTGCTAAAACTTCGATAAATGAAATTTGCAATTCAATAATTTTGCGTTGATTATCTTGATTTCGAAGTGTTTACATAGGTGTTGACTCTTGAGGTGACAGGCACAAGAGAGGCGTTGGCGTTCAACGATCAATGAAATGTTAGTTAACTTGAGTCAAGTTGGAAAACTTTTATTTTTGTTTAGCAAACAAAAAATTTAATTCAAGTTGCAAGTCTTGAAAATCACTATGTGCAAAGATAACTCATAAAGTCACTTCGTGCTTTGAAACTAATAAACATTCTCTTAACAAACCTGTGGTCGTAAAAAAAAAAATTATAAAATTCCAATAACAAAATCAAAGTCTTTTAGAAAAGCCGCCAACACAAACGCTTAACCCATTTTCAATGAGCAAACACAGCTACCCCACCCATCGAATCCATGACTACTAATTATTACCTCCTCTATCAATTTAGAAAACAAGATTGCCAAGCTCAGCAAACAAGCACTTGATCTAAACCACTGAAGCTAACGCCCCCAAAATCAATTGCAATTAATTTTCTTAACATTTCTATATTATAAAAAGTTTATGAAATTGTAACGTTTTTATAGCTTTTTGCAGACACGACCTTCTGTCATAATTATGACGCAGTCAGTGGGCAAGCAAGATCACAAGAACATAAGGGGGAACGATTAATGTGACGACTTAAAGTAAACAAATTTTATTTGAAGTGAAACTTTGCAAAAAATGTTGCTCGACAGAAATTTGAGAAATGCACAAACTGCTTATTAAAGAGGAAGTAGACACAAATGTATGTTTTTTTTGTGTATACACGGAAAAAAAAGTATGGTTGCTGCATTTTTATTTTTGAAAAAAAAAAAAAAAAAAACAATAAGAGGCCATTGGGCGACCTCTTTGCACCATAGAAAGACAAAATAAACAAAAACAAATAATAAAAATAACAATGTAATTGCTGTGGGGAAGGTGTGGTCATAACATAGGTGATGATAAATGTGCACCACATAGTGCAACTGGCAGCCGTATGGTGTAGCAACACGCAGTAATTGGTAGCGAATTGGATTGAAATTGAGTAACACCATCTACACCACTATAGACTTTGCGACTTGCGACAGTCGTGCAAGTCGGTATACCGTTGCGTTGCCGCCCTGAATTGATATTAAATGGCAAAGGTCAATTACTCTATTGGAGTAACACAAAGTGGTTTGATATTGGCACCTTGTTGTAATTTATGATGAAATTGATGAATTTTTTGTTTATGAAATGACAGATGGTTCATTATGACAAACAATTTACCTTTATTTTTGTTTCCTTAGCATACAATTTTGAAAAATGTTAATTCTTGTTCTTTGTGCATTCCAAATCAAACTTGATATTGGGCATATCTACGTACCTGAAAAATAAAATAAAATAAATGGTTAAGTATTTAAAAAGCCTGATTTTGAATTCATGATATTTGTTAAAGTGTATGGTATTTCCCCAACAGAAATCTTAGAAATACATACATTTTGTAAAAGTTAAGATGAGTAGAAAAATTGGTTGGCAATAACTTTTTTGAGAAATTTGAAAACAAATTTGGGTTACCTCACTTTGTGACATAGTTTTTTTTGTCTCAAAAAATATTCTAAAAATTTATTGGAAATATCCCAGGGTTCCTCAGAAATACTTTCCGTGGAACGAATTTATCTTACATTGATTAAAAGTGTGCTGAATAACTTACTGGTGAAACTTAGCCACAGAAACGGTTTAAGAATAAACCTTTGCAAAAGCAATGAATTTGACAGTTTAAATAAATTATTTAAATGAAAGTTTGTGGTTTTTTGATTGCGAAAAATAAAAACGAGGTTATCAATAGATGCAAATAATTTGAAACTTTTTATTAACTTTCATTTTTTTTTTCAAATTAATTATTGAAATAACGCATTAGTGCATTAGTGTTTAAATGACTAAAAATTAAGTCGAGAAATACTGAAATATCCCAAAAGTAGTAAGAATTGTAGGTTTTCTTCTGGGCTCGTTATCAGTAGTTGGTAAACAAAATTTGACCAACCAATTCTAAAAACAGACCAATCTTCTTCTCCCTCCAGTAAAATTATCGTCCAATTGCACTGACGTCCCATCTCTCAAGGTCATGTAAACGCTGAGAAACTATCTTACTTACTTACTTAAGGTGGCGCTACTGTCCGTTGGACTTGGGCCTCAATCAACAATCTCCGCCAGCTAGCTAGGTCCTTAGCTAGCTGTCTCCAGTTTTGCACTCCAAGTTGTTTGAGGTCCTCTTCCACTTGAGTGCGCCACCTAAGTCGCGGTCTTCCTCTCCTCCTACGTCCCTCGGAAATAGTGTCGAAGGCTTTCCGGGCTGGAGCATTGGTGTCCATCCGCTCTAAATGACCAAGCCATCTGAGTCTCTGGACCTTGATTGTTCTGGCTAGGTCCATGTCGTTGTACAACCCGTAAAGTTCGCTTTTGTATCTTCTTCGCCATTTCCCTTCAATGCACACGGGGCCGAAGATGACCCGAAGAACTTTCCTCTCAAAACAGCCTAAGGCACTTTCATCCGATTTTGTCAAGGTCCATGCTTCTGCACCATACAGCAAGAATGGGATGATGAGTGTTTTGTACAGTTTTACCTTAGTTGCTCGAGAGAGGGCTTTTCCACTCAATTGCTTTCTTCGTCTGTTCTCGGCACTGGTGTTATTGCTCGGGTTTAGAACGGAGCCTAACTGGAACTGAAGACGCCACTGTTGATTCCAAAGAAGAAATACATTCGCTGCCGTCTCTCGATGGGAGTGCCTTAGTGGGAACACTCCTTCGTTGTGGTTTAATTAGTAGAAAAAACATACTCCGCTTCAACCTGTCGACCATGGGAGGCAAAGCTCTAAGCTTCATAGTAGTTGTTACCGTAAGCCACTCCGCCCCGTCAAGGCTTACCCCATGGCTGAGAAGCTGTCAGCTCAAGACATGTGTCGAAGACCGTAAGCCTCTTAATGATCGCCAGTACGTCTTTTTCAGCAACAGGTCGCTACTGGTGACGTACCTCACTGGTCACTTATCCCACCTAACAGTAGAAGAAGTCTAATGAGAATGAGACCGAACATCTCGAGATTCTAGGTATCTGCATCTGACCATTTTTTATGGAACGATCGTATAAATGCGATGTTGCCAAAAACGCCTCAAGATGTTTTGGTTTCTTAAGGCGGTTCATGATTGGTGATTGCTGATAGAAACATGACTAGCTACGATTCGTATCTCTCACTGATTAAACGTTACTTCTGCGGTAAGTGCTCTAGTTAAAAAGTAAGTTGCATTCCTCAATTTAACAATTCATACAATTCATCCGTAACAATGGCGCTTGTAGGAATGAGAATCGGTCCTTAGCTGTACTACGTGAATGTGGAATTATCTTCCATACTCGGTCTTCCTCAGTCATTGCAATATTCAGGAATTCAAAAACAATGTAGGTACTTATTCTTCTTTTTAGTCCAAAGGAGAAACGATGAAGTTATGCTGACGTTTGTTAGACGGTATCGATGTTGAGTGACCTTCTTTCTTGGCAGCATTGACTTGATCTTGTCCTCTTTAACCGCTGCTTATGATGCAGAAGTGTGAGTTTTGCCAAATCTTTTCAAGAATGATGATAAATGAATCGCATGACAGCACAACGTACTGTTTTAAACCTTTTTTGACATTGAACGTGTCTGTGAGGTTTTTCCAGCCTCTTTTCATTTGACTTCTATATAGACTTGGACGCTGTCATATGCGGGCTTGATATTAATAAAAAGGTGGTAGGTATTGTTATGTTCTCATTCCAAGAGTTGCCGATATGAAAGGACCTGGAAGTGTAACTACCTCCGAATATCAGTTACCAAAGTGCATTGTCTATTAAAAAATTTGAACCTCCTCCTTTCTTCGATTGCAATTTTTATCGATTGGACCCTAGCTCTTTGAAACTGATTTTTGTCGTCCCGTGATTTACGGGTTTGTGTTTAGTAAAATAATCATAATCTGCAATTTTGTATGCTAGAAACGGTTTTCCGGCTTGTTTCACCTTCTCAAGTTCCAAAACTCACTTTTCATAACAATCAGGAATCAGGTTTCACACAACTTTCTCCTCTGAATTTCCGGGCCACCCAGCTACGTATTCAATGCTTACAAAACCATCGTTAACAGAGAATAATAAGTTCAATATTGTGCTGCAGGAAAAGCCTAAAAGGTACCTCCCAATTAATAAGATTAAATCATTACAAATTGTTATGAAACTAAAAGTACAAAAGTATCACTGACACACAAAGCCATTGGCCATTTATATCTACGATTGTACTGTGGCTGCCCGTTTAAAATTTTAAAACAAACGTATAGCATCAATCAATTCGGCATGAATATTCCCTTTTCCGAAGCACATCGAGAAGTCCATTAGCCTTTTTTACTTTCCCTGGCCACCAGCGACATTGGTGCAAGCCTCTCCTTGCAACCTTTTCGCTCCAAGAGTCATTGAAAAAATTTTCAAAAAAAGAATCATAATGCGTGCACGATATCTCCTTTGTGTGTCGGAAGTTGAAAGTGAACATTGACCAACTCATAACCGCCGTACCGATCGCATGCCTGCACCATTGATTGCATCTGAAGCGGAAATTTCATGACTTCGGGTACTAACAACATTCACCGCCAGTTCAGCCAGTGTGTCAACAAAACTGGTAACGACGATCAAAACTGAAAAAAACCCTCTGATTCAAATCGAATAATTCACAACAGAAAAACGAAGGCGCCTTCGCCTCTTCCAAACTTGCAAACGAAAGTGTCCCGGTGTAGGCCAATCGAAACTGAACTCCCATCCATCCATCCATTCAATTTCCAATTCATAATATTGGCGGAGCTGGACGGAACAGTCCACCTGGTTATAAGAGGTCACCTTATCGGCCCGCATTTTTCAATCAAATCAACATAATGTTCAACAGAAATAAATTGGCCCAGCAGTGTATGTAAAGTCGCTTCCTTTCAACTTGAGCTGTTGTGTGGTCATTAGAAGTTCCTTCCTAACCTCAGGGAAAGAGCTCTAAGCTCCTTGTCTCGTTGAGCCATTGATTGGACTTACGTTTAGCGTTTCGGACCGAATGGAAGGCACGGTAGCTCGTAAAGAACCGTAACCTACGATAATTGACTGGAGAAAGAGTAAAAATCCCGTTATTGCGATAATAAGCGGTACCCACATTACAACAGTCGCAATCCGGTTGCCGCCATCATCGTTGCAACTGGAACTGAGCTGTAGTCTGCATGCTCTTTGGCAAGTGAGAGGACGAGAGCCTCTGTGTCCATAGTACGTGACCTCAATTCCACAGGCTAGACTGTGCCTGCGCCTGTGGGCCTTAAATTGCGGCTGCTGTTAGTCGTCCGCCAGGCTTCCCGCGCTCTTGACAACGAGCAAAAAAAAGATATTCTTTGGTTTTTGATTTATCGCCATTTGGCAGCATTGGTCTGCGAGTTGTTGAACCCCCGCTCGAGTGAGGTGGAGGAATCTCTGAATCAATGGCATCTGGCAGTTGTTTTAGAAATGCAGTTGTTCGTTGTTTGCAGTTTGAATGTCCACCGCGCAGCCGCTACACCGTGTACACGTTTAATGCTCATTTTAATGGCTTCATTCATTTTTCGTTAAAATTGGGTACATGGCGTAAGTTGGAGTTGGAGGTTCCATTTTGAATCGATTGATTAGAATCGTTGACCATTCCTTTCGGTTGACGTTGGTCAATATATAGCTAGCGGAATGGATTGGGAAGTTAATCAGTGTGCACCAAAGTGCCAATTTGGCGAAGACGACGACGACGATGGCGATTGCGATGTCCATCGAAGATCAAAGCTATTTCGAGTTGATTGAGATGCTTGGGACCATCGCAAGCTGGTGCTTTAACTATATTTGTGTTTCGGCTTGGCCGCTGGCATTCACTCGGGATGATCGAAAATATTGCAAAGTAGGTACCTACACCCGTTTCTCTATCATCGAGGAGGAGTCTGACATAGTTTTTTCATGTTTTGTGTTACTGGTTTTTGCTGAATAACGCTTGGAAGTTGTTGCAATCCCCAATTAGGAATGTCTTACAATGGTTTGGTGGGTTTTATAAGTTACAATTGAGGAATGTTTATGAATTCCATTTAATCATGAAATCCAGCTGCGACTGTTTGTTGCTGGTGCTGTTGTCTGGGCTGTCAATTGAGTTGACCAAGAAAATTCCATTGGGTGAGTTGGTTTTAATGAGAGGTTGGATACCTTGACTCTGATTTTAGAATTATGTTGGAAATTTTTTTTCGTGGGTATCTATATGAGTTCCGAAATATTTATATTTTTAATTAAGTGTGGAAGTTATTAAGGAATGCGGTCGAAATCCTACATGTGCCAAAATCCTGTTTACAAAATACTGTAAGCCAAAACTTTGTATTTCAAAATACTGGTTTGTCAAAATCCTGTTAGTTTGCTGTAAGAAATTATAAAAACAAACATTATTGGTTTCGTTCATTAATTCCGCTAAAATAGAGAGAAAAAAAAGTAAAAAACACAAACGAAAAATGCGTTTTTCTGTTCTTTTTTCATATAAGTTTTGTAAGCATTTTGTTCGAAATTTTGTTTGTTGTTTAGTTTTTAAATACAGTATTTTTGACATTACTGTTTTGGTATTTTGTTCGTACAGGATTTTGAAATACACTTTTTCTACCCACTCCCGTTATTAATCCAATATTTCGATTTTTTGTTATTTAGATTTTGAGAGTGCAACAAGTTTTTATTGACCTTAATATTTTCCTGCTTTTATGCATTGCTTGAAAAGTTTGAATACATTTCTCCTTCCTGTGCTATGTTTGACTATATGTAGGATGCTGGATGCAGAATGAACCTAACGCCAAAGATCGTAGATGTAAAAGGCATTTTTTATCAAGACCGTTGCCGAAGTGAACAGAGACTAAAAAAATAATGTAAATCGGTCTAGCCTTTTAAGAGAAATTCATTTCTTAAAGACACATATGTAGCTGATCCGACATGCATCTTCCTATACTGTATTCTTAAAGAATGACATATACAGGATTTTTTTTTTTAACGCATAAATACAAGCAAATTTTACTGTTTTCCAACAAAAATACATCATCAAAAATACAAAAGAAAATCAAATACATATGTATTCACAAACTGGCATTAGCTCTGTACCTTCGGCGTTAACCTACCAGCTGTACACGCACCTGCATTTCTTCACTGTAGGCAATTGATTTAATGACAATTAAACGTAAACCACGTTGCCTTTAATACGTCAACTTTAAGTTCCACATGAAGAAGTGACAGATATCATTGGAATTGTCTTATATGCTCACAATGGAGACTGGAAGTGTCGGAGATTGGATTTTCCTATAAAAGGCAGCCAGAATGGATCCTAATGCTGAATATACTCGTCGGACAAATCGAGCAAGAAATAAAACAAGTTTACCAAAATGAAATCCTCTCGGGAACCAGAATAAAGGCTTAATTCCTTTTTCTTTATTTTTCTTGCTTTTCATCTAGATCCACTTTCGTCACAGTATGTTACCATTGAAAAATGTGTCAGCTACCGTAAAATATTTTTGCTTTAGATTCTGAGCTTCAATGGGACAGCAACGGTATGCCGGTTCCACTGGTTAGCTTAATCGTGAAATCACTTTTAACTGAATGCATTTTGCATTCCTAAGTCCTTTACGGCAACGTCTGTCTAGCCCGCTAGCCATTTTGCACTGACATGTTACCACTAAAATTGGCTAAGCCGTCCAGGAAAATGAGTCCTTTTCCTTTTCTTGAAGAAAACTTCCTTTGGTTGCGATAGTTTACAAGGGTGATATACACTTCAATCTTCGTAGTTCCCCAGATTATAGTCAGTCGGCTGTCGGTAGTAGAATCAACTGATCTTGATTCACGAATACAATGAAACTAACACACGCACACACAAACTCACACTCACTCGTTTATGAGAATTATATATACAAAGAACGGTATATTGGATAAACGTACTTTACCACAAATTGAGTGAGATTGTTTGTTTCACTTCACTTTACAATTCCCATTGTCTTCTTGCAGGGAAAATTTAAGACAATTGAATCTGTTGTAAGATAAATTTGGTAGTAAGCAATAATCTCATTTGGTAGAAATTATCGCTTCTAATATTTTGGCCCACCGAGTACTCCGAGTACTCCGTCATTTCTCCCTTCAGCTTCGGGGCTTTCGAGGTACCTCAACATTCTTTCAATCACAAAGGTTCCCCTTGAGATGTTAGAATAAGAAATCGAATGATGAGCGGGTTGGTCGCTTGTTTTTAAATTATATTTAACACTTACAGCTGTTTCATGCTCCTTAGATAGTCAGTATCAATCCTCCGCGGAACATAATGAATTGCACAAAGATCTGGAATTATTCGATTTTAATTAGAAAATGGCGTATTACTATCCGCTTCATTGAGACTTAAATCAGCTCGAATTGGACATCAATTTTGGATGAAAAGCATTCATGTCCGAGGAAGAGACTCCTCACTTTGGTAGATATTTTGTAACCGTGCCTAAGCGTACTGTCTTAAATGTTTTTGATTCGTATCGTTTTATTTACTTTTTATTTTCCAGCTGAGGTAGAACTCAGGGCTTCCAAGGTCGCCCGAAGAAACATCAAAACTCGAAAAGAAGTTCGACTTATACGAATAGAGTCCTAAAAGCACAAGTATGATGGAATAGAGAGTTGTGCGTAAGTGTTCGGCTATTTTTCTACGAAAAAGACACCGGAACAAAGTAACGGTCAATGACTCACGGTATTATAGAGCCTTGGTTACCAAATTCTTTTTTAATTGAGTGATAACAGCCGTTTCGGCAATGTAAAGAGGCAACGTCTTGATAACGTCTTACAACTCTAGTTATGGGAAGTCGGTCGTGAACTAGTCCTGTACTGATTTGATTCGGTGATTAAGGAAAAAAAATGACTTAACTGACGGGAATCCTTACAACTTTCACTAAATTTGACCAAGTTGCAGCTAATATTGTCTTTCATGCCGTATGAGGGCAAAAAACATATAAATTGTTTTGACAAGAAGTTATGTTCCAATCGAAATTCAAAACCATGTGGACCATGATATTAATATTGATAGCATAATTCGTTCTACGAACCAACCCACCATCCATAACGGTCCCTCCACAACAAACATTTCCTCCCAGTAACTCGATAGACAAATTTTATTTCTTCAAGTACCAACTCTTGCGTTGTTTCACGAAAAAGCAAAATCTACCGTCTTTCACTTTGTTTCTAGTTCCAGAAAGTACTGAGTGGCCATAATTCACTCGAACAAATTGGAACCACTCCTTTCAACCATACCAGTTCGTACCTATAGTGCTTCGACACAACCGATGAGATGACTAGTCCATCCATATAGACCAAACAACCCGTCGATAGAGTCATTTGAATAAATATTTACAATGCCTTTGGGGTGCTTAATGGGTGTTGAAACTCTCCTTCGGAGCCATACCGCTCCAGTAACATCATTCGCTCTTCCAATCACACAAAATTAACACCTCAAAGAAGTGCATTTTACCTCATCTCGGCTTCATGAAGATATTAGTGAAATATTAGAATCCGCCGCGTCGCATCGTCGGCTTTAAGAATCCATACGGAGGCGTTTTTACTCCGCCCACGTTAGATTCACATTCGTATTCAACATAGCTCACAGTCCGGATCGTTTCATTCAGCTAGCAGCAAAGTGCAACATTATTCAAGTGCACTATCCATAATCGGGAACACGTTCTGCATGTTAATGGATCTATCAGATTCGATTCGAATGGCGCGCATTATTTTCTGTAGAATTGAAAAATTTGCATTTAATTTGTATGAATTGTTGTGTTTTTGTTTTTATTACTTTTTTTTTTTACTATTTCGAGTGACAGATTATAATCTTTGTCCTTTTTTTGTGTATTGTATTTGTTGCTGTTTAAGCAGGCTTTGCAGAAACAAAAGACTTAGAAGTCGAGATGTTATCGCGGGTGGTGTTCAACATAAGTAATTCCGGTGAATTGGATGCTTTACATGTGGTAATAGGATATTGTTTGATAAGCTTGGTTAGGTCCGTAAACTGGGTCGCACGCTTTTGCTCTGCTTACGGGTCGGTGGTCGCTAACGGACATGGCCGGGATAGGATCATGTATTTGAATTTACATAAAATATGGAAAGATTAATCGATTTCCCTGGAAGAATTTTTCAATGACTTATAACTTTCCAAAGCAAGGTTTTAGTGTGAGTGGTGAAGGGCTTAGAAAAATGCTTTGTTTTTCCGTTCCAAATATTGAGATTTGTACATGTGCATGCGACATAAATTCGGAGCGAATACGGATTTCTGAAGTAAAACAGTTGAACTTTGCAGATTATGACTTAAGATGACCTAGTTCAGAGACAAACTAGTTCATGTTGGCCTACACTATCTATTGATGAATATTGTTAACAGAAAATCAACGTTAGAATACCGACCCAAAAGTTATGACATCGATTGTTGGGTTCTATTAATTGTGGTCTTTTTTGAACTTAACATTTTTATTTTCAATTATCTTAAGAGTTTTTCTTTTCTTTCTTGCATGGCGTACTATAATCAATTGTTTTCCACTAAATCCAAAGACGTGTTCCTTTTTCAAACATCACCACCTTCTCCAATTCCCATTAGAGGCATCAACATAAGGCCACCCGCAATTATCATTTTCATCAAAACATCGTCTGACATCAAACAACATAAGCACAACATTCGTTTTAGTGTATTTTTCGTTGGAAATAATTTACTTTCAAAACCATCTCCAACAACAACTTCAGGTCCAGATTTCGTTTTATAGCAAGTTTCAAGTCGAAACTCCATATGGATGCTGTTTTCATATTCAACTCAACATTCGAGGCCATAATAAAACTAACAAACAAAACACTGCTGCAACCAGTTTTTACTGCCGAAGAGAGATGAAAGACTGTTTCTCCAGAATTAATGTGGGTCAACATTTTATTTTCGCTTGCCATCTTGAAATTTGCAATAAAAAAGTTGCCAGCAAGGTGAAGTTTTCTCAAGATCCGAATTCGTTCTGATTTCATTAAAAAGCTCAATTGAACTATCGAAACTGAAACTGATACGACCGCAAGACTGGGAAGACTCAAAAGAGAAGCAGTCACGCGAAAAGTCGTTTGTTTGTTAATTTGATGTGAAGTTTGAGATGAAGATGAGTTTTTTTATATTCTAATGAATATGAAGGAGGAACATGGAATCTGGTTTTTGCTGGTTATGATAACTGTCCGTAAAGAAGACTGGGTCAAATTTGTCTTTAAACTTTAAAGAGAGAGAAAAAAAGAGATTCTGGTTTCGAGAGAGGTGTGATTGTTTGTGCCGATTTAAGTAGTTTAGTAGTGTTTTCTTGTGTTTTTTTTTTTTTTTTCAAGAGGAAGTCGTAAAATTTAAAGAAAGTGGGTTTCCCGTAAATACATTCCACATGAGTTTCTAAAACCTTAAAAATTGCAATATTATATTGGCTCCTAGGGTTATTTGATTAGTGGAGGTACCTAAGGTGCAGACAAGTGATATTGCTTAGACGCGGCTGATACACATAAGGGTTAATATTTTGATTGGAAAAATATTTGTACATGGTTTCGTACGAACACTCAATGCTCGACAACAACCATCAGCAGGACTATAGCCTTTAATTAACCTTTATAAGGCCAAGCAATTACACACATGAAACTCCAGTCGTTAGCTCTCTCGCGAAAGCTAACCTTTTTGCTAGGCAGTTCGCTTCCAACTCTTCGCTGCCAGAGAGTGTCCTCCATTTCTTGAGCGCGTCAATGATTTCATGGGACAAATCTTCTTTCGCACTCGTGCTGTACCGAAAGTCCTAGAAGATCTCAACATACACAAATCCGCGTGACCGTTTGGTATCCCCGCTAATGTCCTGAAGAGGTGTTCTTCCACGCTGGCAAAACCCTTACGTAAGCTTTTCCATCTATCCTATTCTTCTGGGCTCGTTCGGAGAAGTTGGAAGACAGCATTTGTCCAGCACATTCCCAAAAAAGACGAATCCTCCTCTCCCTCCAAATACCATCCGATTGCACTTATGTCCCTTCTTTCTAAGCTCATGGAAACGCGAAGCTTCTTAATGACCGGCGGTACGGCTTTCGTAGCAAAAGGTCCACTGGTGATTTGATGGCATATCTTACCGAACAGTGGAACAAATCTTTACATCGTTTTGGAGAAAGTAAGATTGTTGCACTTGATATTTCAAAGACATTTGATTAATTCTGGCAACTTGCTCTTTTATTGAAAATGCGTACTTTTGGTACCGATGAATCCCCTCTTCGTTGGATTCGAAACTTTCATTCGAACCGTTCAATAGAAGTTGTATTGGACGGTTTCAAGTCTGAAACTTACAATATAAATGCTGGTTTGCCCAGGGTTCCGTTTTGTCTCCGATCCTCTTCCTCCATTTTCATTCATGGTCTCTTGTCTTTTACTTGTAGTCCAATAAATTGTTTCGCTGACGATAGAACTCTTAGCTTTTTCATATTCGTTCCCAGACTCACATCCCTCCTCTTCGGATGTGGAACTGCAACGATAAAATATGATAAGCTTGACGCTTCGAAAACTCAATGCTGTCTTGTATCGTTGAAGTGAGATATACCCCCTTGCCACTGTCCATGAGTGGCACTTGCATCAGTGAAACCGAACATCTCGAGATTCTCGGTATATATGCATATATATACCACCTGTTGTGAAATGATCACATATGCGATGTTGCCAAAAATGCCTCAAGAAGTTTAGGTTTTTTAAGGAGATGCAAGATTTTTTGTTCCCTTTCGTTCTGTCCAAAGCTTGAGTACAACTCCCACGTTTGAGCTGGTTCTCCAGTAACGTACTTAAGTCTTTTGGATAGCATCCAGAGCAGAGCATTTAAGATGATTGGTGACCATAACATTGTTGAGACATTTACGTCACTCCAACACCGACGCACGTAATGTCTCATGCTTCACCCTCTTTCTACCGTTATTTCAATGGTATATGCTCTAGAGAAATACCCAGTTGCGTTCCTCCAGGAATTTCCATCAGTTCACCCTCGAGCCCAACTTCGGTAGTACGGTCATGTTCAGAGAATCGTTCTTTAGCCGTACTACGCGAATGTTTAACTCTCTTCCACACTCAGTCATCTTCAGTCATTGCAATATGCAGGAGTTAACCGACACCTCATCCTAAACCCCTTTCCATCTAACCCATTTTCCCTAACGCTCGCACTGTGCTTTGGCGGTATCCAAGTGTTGACTCATGACCTTTTTGTGTAAACTGTGAACACAATAAACCTGGAATGCATAAAACTAAACATAGCTATATTGCCACCAGTTTGATTATGTGTAATTGAATAAGGGCAACATTTAATATTTTTCTGGCTATGACGACAATCCAAACTCGATTGGCAAACTCTGGCTGGGCACCGTTTTTGGTAACTTAAGAGTTAAAAAATTACTCGTATCGTCCAACAGAGAAAAAAAAACATGTTTTCACAATTTGTTTCTTCATTTTATTTCATTTTCTTTCGCTAAAAGTGAGACAATACCTCGAATTGCAACTTGAATAAAACTCGAAGCCTATTGTTATGTTTTTTGTTTTGTCGCCAAATTTGGAAATTCGCTATTTATAGTTTCGGTGGTAAAGAAAATTGTTTTGGTAATAGCTAACTTAAATTTGAAAACAAATGTCAATCCAACTAATGATATATCTGTCCCTGTCGTTTGAAAAAGAAAAATTGAAGTTCTGTGCTACAACAGTAACTTCCAGACTGTACGGTGGTTTCAAAGCATGGTCTTAAGAGACCTTAAATTATGATCTCCACATTTCTTACTACTTCTTTTGCAATAGACAAAAGCAATTGGATTATGAACAAAAAGTGGCAAATGAAATCATAAAATGCATTTAGAATAGTGAGGTTAAGCCTCAAAAATTCTCGTATTGGCTGAAAGAGTACCATGAGAATTATATACACACCCTTTTTTGATCACTCATGCACATTCAATTTACCTTTGGTCATCGTCATCGTCTAAGAGATTAGTTAAACAAAAAATATTTTAATAAATTGAGTTTTCGTGCTCTCATAGCCATGAATAAAAAAAAAAATGAGCCCAACCGAGTGAAGAATAATAACAATGAAAAAGTAGATAAACAGACAAAAGTGGTGCATTGAGTTACTAGACCATGGCAATAGGTCATTACCACTATGGGAAGGCGGATACCAGTCTCTGGCTGTCTTTAATCTTTTGTTGGAAAGAAGGGGAGCAATGCAAATTTCCGTGGAAAAAACGTATTTTGCAGACAAAACTGAACAATGCTCAAACAACGCTCTCCGCAAGGTTAAAGCTATAAAAGGCTTAATGTTCTAAAAGGGAAAGAACTGAAATTCTGAATGACAAATAATATTGTACCGCTGCATGTTGTGACTCACACACAGAAACTGACAAGTCCCTTACAGTTTTGAAACTGGATGAAAATTTTACTTTAATAAAAGTGTCATTAAGTGTGAAAAAATTAGATTCATTTGAAGTAATTTGTATTTTTAGTTTTTTGATTGAAAAGTTAATGAATTGTGTTGTCCTGCTGAGAAATTTACATCGATAAGTGAAATTACGCAGCAAGCTAATTTTCCAAGCAAAATTATTGGTTGTATTTGTATGATTTGGCTGGTGTGGGGTCTGATGATAACTCGTCCCCTTTTAATCTATTCACATGGTCGGTCGGTCCAATAAAATTTAAGATGAACATCCTCCAAAAACAAAATTTTGAATGACCACTGACAAATTTGGTCTGTCTTCTACCATGAATTGTACCATAAAGGATTTTCAGAACTGTTCGTTTGCACTCATATTCCAGCTAGGTCTCTAGCCCGCCGGAGTCTACCAAGCTTAATTTTTGTAATCACATCGGATTCAATAAGAACAATCGAAGCATAGTACATGAAGACATCGAACATCATTGGAATGCTGTGAAAAATGTTTACATATCAAGTGCTGATAGAAAAGTCGGTCGCAAAGAAAGAGGAAATAACACCTGGCTTTCAGAAAAATCTTGTGCTAGGATCAACGAACGCAAACAGTGAAAGGCATAACTACTGAATACATGGAACACAGAAATGAGCAGGAGTCCCTGTAACGCATAAAAAGGTAAAGCTACAAGGAACAATTGGTAAAAGAAGTAGACTAAACTTTGCTTAATTCGGAGGATGAACTAGTCAGAAGGTGGAAATCACACTTTTCCTCGGTTTGAAACCGAATGGAACTGGAGTCTTTTTGCTGTTGCCAAAAAGTAGCAAAAATTATCCAGGAACACATCAGAGAACCAACAAAACAGGATTCCGCGTTGGACTCTCCCGACATGATAACATCAAAACTTTGCGGATCATTATTGAGCAGTGCGTTGAATATCGATGACCCAGTACTTCTCGATAACGAAATCGTCGATAGCGTGTATACTTGTTAGCTTTGCGGAGGAGCAACATACCTATTAGCTTTTATGAAAGCAACATTTGATGGATCCAATTGTCATGTTCTGAATGATGGTAGGTTGCCGGACGGTTTTGAAATCCACAGCCATAAAGCAAGACAGTATTTTGCCGCAAATATTGTTTTTCAGGTGTTAAGCGATCTACTGCGCTCAGTTTTATCAGGTAGTGGAATATTTCACTGAACTTTGACATCCTATTTAAATCTTGATTTACGACAACTACGTTTGCTAAATCTCTCATTGGATCACGGGTCTTCCTCAAAAGCCATTTAAGGTGAAGAGAGAAGCAGAAATCGGGGGGCCGAATATCAAAAAATGATCAGCAGACCGTCCGACCATCCTCTCAAATCAATATTTTCTCTCAACAGTGTACGAAGTGGAACCGAATAAGAAGTCATCTGCTGCATCGCAAAGCAAAAGAGGCGTTTAGTATGCTGTCCAAAGTATGGGGGCATAACTGTCTCAGCGACTATTTCTTTGAAATGGCGAATGCTGTTTTATGGATGTAGCATCTGAAAATTTATTTCAACAACATCCTAAGGATTTTCAGGCCCAATCGAACATCCAATGACGACCTTCATAGTGAGAAAGGAGTAAGGAGGACTGATCAGGAACCTATTGGTTCTACTACATGAAGACGTAAGTGGCAACGGTTTGGACATATGAAAAGCGAACAGTTGAATTGCAAGTCAACCAATGCAGTGGAATCTTCCCACACAAGATAGAAAGAGGGCTGGGCGACCGAGGCGTAGGCGTAGGAGTAGTAGAGGCCATATACCCCTCTTAGGCTTCCCCATGGACTTAAACATTTCAGGACCAATTCACGGTATGAAATTGTTATCTTGTTAAGGTGGACACGTCATTTCTTCTGTAGCTGATTGTTGAGCAATGTATTAACGTGCACTTCGGTGATCAGATTGGCCTTTTCATTCTTAAAGAAAATGTTAAAAACTGTGCTACCCAGAAGAAGGACATGATTTTTGTTATGAAAGTTTGATTGAATCAGATTGGCTAAGCAATATTGCGAACAGTGGAACTTTGTTATTTGTCCATATTCAATTTTGCGCACACTTCACCACCCTGATTTGAATGCAAATTGTCTTCTAATATTCTCTCGTTTGACAATGCCACTTAGACGGATTCATTCGTATTCAAAAAGTATTTTTCCTGCTAACAAGACAATAATTATGAACACGCACATTTCGCCAAATAAAAAGCACCCCGCTTTGGAGCCGACAACAGATCCACGGGACCATAACCATACAAACATTGATTTTCTTTCTGTCAACTTGAGAACAACAAAATCAACATAATTTTGCCGCTCGCCAAATGTTTAGACAAAAAAAAAAACAAACGAGGACGTCTGCCAATCCGCTTTGACAACTACCAAACAATTTTAATGAGCCGAGCTTTGCTCGATTAACTGGACAGTTAAGTGTCATTATAATTCCGTCAACCTAACTTCTGTAGTGATAGTAACCAGCTTCGGCATGCTGGTATTTATTTTATTCAAAACGATGTCCATGTTGCGTGTGAGTTCAAAACATCTTTGGTTCGGGTCAAATCTTTTCTTAATGCCATAAAAAGCATCAATTGAAAAGTGAAAAAAATCACTTAACGTGACATTTGCCTCCAGAGCTCCAGCATCTTACGTATGGGAAGTGTTTTGCACAACAAAAATGCAAAGAACTCGTTACTCTTTTGCCACACAAGCACCATCGAAGAAGGTACATAAATAATATCTGACCAAAGTCGTAACTTCGTAGCTGTAAAAGCGATTAGCCATTCAGGTGCTCATGAGTTTGTTGGTGTTATCGCGGGTTCATGTTGGATGTTGTTGTTACTTGTTCGGGAAGGAAAACTAGCAAAATATTATCCCAAGAGATTAGAGTGGCAATGCTAATCATTTGGAAAACGACTTGTAAGCCTTGGTACAAGTTGACGCGTGCAAACAACATTCATGTTACGCTAGTGCTTGGGTTTTGAAAGAGTCAAGAAACTACGTCCAAGAAGTAGTGTTGCACTTTTAGTGGTTGTGTTTGGTGAATCTTCAACATGCAAATTTGGCAGGGTTCAAAGAGTCTCATTAGTTTTCAAGATGCGCTCAAAACATGGCCTTTATCATTTGCAACAAAATCGGGAGGACTATGACAGTTCACTAGAAATTTGTTGGCTTAGAGTTTTGCCCTTTTCACGTGTTCGTTTCGTTGCTTTTTGGGACATAGTTGACTTTTTTTGTGAATTTCTGCAAAGATTTGTCTGAAAGCGAGAGCAAGTATGATAGCCATCACTATGTGCAGGGAGATGGTCCTGGTTGTTTATTAAAGCTAATTTATAAAATTGACTGAATAGCACTTTTTGACAAAGAGGCTTTAATTGGTTTTGCGTGGGTAAAGCTTCAATGGGAGCTGGGGGCTAGTTAAATCATCGTTTTGTGTTTCACAGGTCTATCAAGATTTTATTTAGATCTCGTTAAGTTTGCTTATTATTATGAATAAATTGTGCTAATTTGCTTAGACGGCTTGAGTTCAATAGCCTTATTGAGTCGGAAAAGATCAGACATAGGTAAGTCTAGAATCACTCTAATGATGAATCTGTAATCAAAGCTAGATTAAAGCTGTACCTTAAGTATAAGTTTTAAAAACAAGGTTCTTATCTGTTTAGCTGTTTCTAAAGCTAAGCGTCATTCACACCTAATTTAAACTAGAAAAAATATCTGAATTATTTTCCTCTTAAACTAAGATAACACTACTACTTAAAACTTGAATGATAAAAGTTACACTATGGGAAGTTTTTTGCCAACTAAACCAGAAGGGCACTTAACACTTTTCGAGGGCGTCTTACAGCCTGGGCAAAACCCGACATCTATCTTAAACAATAAAACTTTACAAAATCCCATTAATAATGGCCATTTCCACTTGAACAAACAACAACTTGATCGTTTTTTTATTGGCACTTTATCAGCACTAAAATAATAAAAATGTGACAGATTTACAATCAAGTTCGTAGTTAAATATTAAACTCAGTTAACACCCTCCCAGGCAAACCATACAAAACAGATAAAATGGCCACCAATAAAAAATAGTCACATATCTCTCAATACGCAATAAAAGATATAAAATTTTTATCTCACCTTATGTTCTCTTTGCATCAACGACATTAAGTTCTCCTACGATATCCACTCTTGGACTGCTTCAATAAAACACGCAACAACAAACGACAAAAAAATTAAAACCGATAAAGTGCATCCAGGTTCACAGTTTCTATCTCTTCTTACATGAAACACAGATTGCACATCTGAATGCATTCAAAGCGTAAAATAACCATAAACCATTAAACAAACAAAACACAAAAATTATTGAAACAAAAATATTATGCGTTACAATTAATGTAGAACTACAATTGTTGTGGTAATAGTGTGGCGTGGTGGACATTATAATAACTCGAATATATTCCTTTTGACAATGGAATATTATTTGCGCAATAACCGTAAACCGTAAGTGTGACCGGCTTGCGTAGACTTGGTGCAGTCAACTGTATTAGCGATAAATATCGACGCGGTGACAACGGGTTTTACCAACGCACGTGACTCGGCGAGGAAGGCTTATTTAGTTTAAAATTTCAAACGAATGTAGATCGACTTCTGTCAATAAAAATTGTAGGTCATCGTGCTTTGGAGAGAGCGGTTTTTTTTACCTGGAAAGAAGAAAGTAGTTTTTTTTAAATTTATAAATTGAAAAATTTAATTTTTTTTATAATAAATTATAGTTTTGTATAAGAAATTTATAAGCGGTTAGTAAAAATATTGGTTTTTATTTCACTTTGCTCTTAATCATATTAATTGACGGGTTATATGGCTGTTGCAATAGCTGTCACGCTTTAAAGAAAAGCACTTAAAGGATTAGGTATTAGAGTAAATACCCTCTTTTACGTATCCCACAAAAAAATGTGCACGACTGGGTCCACGAACTTGCTCCTGTATTCCAAAACTTAACATGTGATTAAAATTCATGACTATAAATTTAAATTGACATATGTAGATACTTCAAAAATACATTTTAACTGAAAAAATTGATGTCATTTCATTTTATTTTAACATTTCTTAAGAAATGTGAATAAAAAAAAAATTCTTGGACCATTTTTTTGTTTTAAATAATTTTTTTATATATAACATTTTTCAATTCATTTTTTTTACCCAGTATTCAAGAACATGTTAATTTACGTCTTACTTTTCAATTTCAATTTTAATTTTGATCTTTTTTCGAGATACAGAATTTTGAAAATAAATTTTTGGAAACAAAATGTTATTTGGACAATATAAACGTACTCCTCAAAAACTTAGTACGCTGATCGGACTACAATCTTTTATTTTATTTATTTTTATTTTTATTTATTTATTTCGATATGCTATACATATTAAGATACAATATCTTATTTATTGAGATAGCTTCATAGTGATTTATCGTGAATCTTATATAAGTAATATTAAAATAACATTGAAAAACATAAGAAAGGAGTGAAAACAGAGAGAATATTAAAAATTGAAAAACTTAAATTAAAAATTAAAAATGTGAAGCTGAGTAGTTTACAATGAGGCATGAATTAACAAGTTAATACATTGTTGTTTATAATTCATATATGCATTCGTTTATTAATAAATTAATGGTAAAAATTGCACTTATAGAGATGAAAAGTAAAGTTTTAAGTTGTTTTGAAAAATTTGAGCATCAGAAAGTCTTCTTATGTCATTTGGTAAAGAGTTCCATAGGCGTACGGCGTTGACAAAGAACTGTCGCTCTGAAGTTAGGCAAGTATGTCGCGGGATTATAAGTTTGTTTGTTCTGTTTGAAGTAGGAAATTGGATTCGAAAAAAAAGGTATTGTGGTTCATGTGTCTGCTTGACTCTGTAGAAAAAAAGAAGTGTTCGATATTGCAAAAAATGTTCAAACTGCATGTTGTATAAATAAGAAGCATAGCCAGAGATGTGGTCATACCGCTTAAGGCCATAAATATATCTTATTGTACTGTTGAAGGCAACAGTAAGTTTTCTTTTACTTTCTGAATCGCAATTGCAAAAGATTTCACATCCAAACACAAGAATTGGAATTATCATTGTCTTAGCCAACATTATTCTAGTCTTTATGGGGGTGAGGTATTGGGATTCCTGAAGGACGCGAAGAGTTCCGTAAGCCTTACCAACAATAGAATTTATATGATTGTCCCATGTAAGGGACCTGTTGAAGATCACTCCGAGATTTTTGGCGGTTTCCACAAAATCAATAGCAATGTTATTGAGAAGTACACGAGGGAAATATGACAGATCAAGTGGCTTCTTAGAAATTACTAAACATTTTGTTTTCGAAGGATTTAGGAACAGGCCATTGCGCTGAGACCAAAGGTGGATGTCATGAAGATCTTGGTTAATATTACGAACGCAGTTTTCAATGAGGCCTAGTGGACTACTCAAGTAAAGTTGGACATCGTCTGCGTACATATGTGTAAGTGAGAATTTAAGCTTGGAAGGCAGTTCATTAATAAAGAGAGAGAACAGAATTGGACCCAATATCGATCCTTGAGGAACACCTTTTAAAACTGGCAGATAAGATGAGAGTTCACTGCCAATTGAAACCGCTTGCTTACGTTCGCTTAGGTATGATAATACTAGATTAGCTGCAGAGGTTGAAAAATTAAACTGTTCAGATAGCTTGCGAATGAGAATTGAATGGTCAATTGTGTCGAAGGCTTTTGAAAAATCCAGTAAAACTAAAAAACTCACCTTATCGTCATCAATTGCTTGTCGTATATCTTCAGTCACATTCACAAGGGCTGTAATACAGCTATGTTTTTGACGAAAACCAGATTGGAATGGTGTAAGCATATTGGATCTGTCAAGATATGAGCTTATTTGTTTCTGCATAATTCTTTCGAAAGCCTTCGAGAGAAAAGGCAATATTGAAATTGGACGAAAATCGTTTAAACCTGAATTTTTCAGCACAGGAACTATCTTGGCTAGCTTCCAACATTCGGGAAAAATACCAGTTGTAAGTACAGAATTGAAAATATAGGTTATGTAGGTCAAAATACGCGGAAGCAAAGCTTTTACGAAAACAGGATGTATATCATCTACTCCCATCGCATTTGATTTAACAAGCATAAAGCTTTCAACAACATCAGTACATTCAATTCCAGTAAACGCGAAGGCAGTTTCAGAAGCGTAGGAAAGATCTACTTCTTCATTAGGTGGTCCATGAAGATGAGGTAAGGATGCAGACGGAAGTGTTAAAAATTGTGTGTTCAGCTCGTTTATATCAATGTTATTGCACTCTGACCTTTTCTGCTTACCAATACCAACGTCGCGAAGGTTGTTCCAGAGTTTTCGACCATTTAAATTCAAGTTGAGACGATTTTTAAAAATTTTTGTTTTTTCATTCCGTATCATACAAACAACTTTATTCCTTAATAACTGATAAGTTCTATGAAAGATTTCTAACCTATATCTTTTCCAGCGAGCATAAGCTTGATTACGTTGGTACATGAGTGCTGAGATTTCAGGTGTAAACCACGGCCGTGATCGGTGTGTTACATATTTTTGCTTCAGAGGAACATGTGAATTAAAAAGATTTTTTAAATTCGTTTGAAGAAATTCTACTTGTTCATTAGGTGATGGCATGTAGAAAACTCTATCCCACTCAATAATAGAAACGTCGTGTTCGAGAGCAGAAATGTTGATATTTTTAAAATCTCGATATTGGAAAATTGTAGGTGGCGTTATAATATTGAAATTGATTGTGAAAAAAATTAGATCGTGTTGGGAAAAAGCAGGCGCATTGATTTGGTCATAAAATAAAACATCATTCTCATTACTCACAAACACAACATCTAGCAGTGAATTGGAGGTACTGGTGAAGTGAGTAGGTACACTAACATTCTTCTTTTGAGAAAATCTTATATAAAAAAATACGGTTCTTAAACTAAAAACACCAATTTTTCGGAAAAGAAATGTTCGAGGATGTTTAAAGAAAACTGTATGGTGGCTACACTAAACTTTGATCTTAAAAAAAATTTAAAAAAAACCGACCCACGCGAATTCACGTGAATCCGATTAAAGTCTATCGGACCAGTGGTTAAGATTGTAGATGCGTTTACAGACAGACAGACGGATGGAATCGCCGGACCCACTTTTTTTCGGCTTCTCTATCGTCATAATGTCATCAAAATCAAAACCTCAACCTTTTATTTCGAATTCAGTACTTGCCATATGCGTAAAGGCTCCCCCAAATAACTTTTTTTTTTTCAAAATGCAACAAAAAATCTACTGAATATTTTCCAAAATTTCTTTTTTATTTGAAAGTACACAACCCTTCCGGTTAATAATGGAAACTAATTTCATTCAAATGGCTGCCTCGGCTGGCCATCCACGATCGGTCTAATTTTTAAGCACATTATCGATTGTGTGCAGCTGTATTTCACCAATGGCTTCACGAATCACGAATATTATCCTTTAAAGCGTCGATTGTCTCTGGCTTGTCGTATTAACACTCATCTTTTACGGCAATCCAGTCAATAATAGTCCGTAGCTTAGTGGTTAGGTGCGTTAGCTGCTAAGCAGAACGTCGTGGGTTCGAATCCTACTCGGGCCCAAAGTTTTTATTTCATCTTTCACGGACACTGCCTCTTGTGAAGAATTGACAAAACTTCCAAGAGTATCATCTGTCATGAAAAAGTGCTTCTCAACTTGGCCGTTCGGAATCGGCGTAAAATTGTAGGTCCCCTCAATTCTTCACACGCACCTAGAGGTTTGTTGATGAGAGTAAGCCACTTAGGCCTTGGCTCTTCAAGAGCTGTCGCGCCACTCTATTTATTTTTTTACGAATAATAGTCTGACGGTGTCAAATCGCAGCTCCGAGGTGGCCAAACGACATCAGCTCTGCGGTTGATAATGCGATCTTCAAAAACAGGGTCCAAAATATCGAGTTTAGCTTCGGCTGTTAGGCACGTAGCGCCGTACTATTGAAATCAATTTTTGTCAATATCCTGTGCAATTTTTATGAACAAAAATTCGTTCAACATGGCCCGATAACGATCTCCATTGACTGTAACGGCCACTCCTTGCTCATTTTCGAAGAGAAATGGCTGAATTATGCCTTTGGACCAAAATCCGCACCAAACAGTGTCTCGTTTTGGGTGTATCGGCTCTTCAATGCATGCGTGCAGGTCTTCTGTGCCACAAATTCGACAATTTTGTTTGTGGACATACCCTTCATCCGAAAAGATGATTTTTTTTGGAAAAATCAGGCATCTTTTCTAAGTCGATCGCAGACCCACTTAGCGAAAACGCTTTGGATGGTCAGTTGGCTTCAACTCCTGAACCAATTGGACTTTAAATGGTGTCATACCAAGGTCTTTATGCAAAATTCGTCGCTGTGAAACAATTTAATTGTTTCATGACAGGATATAGTTTGTGTACGGTTCCTGGACCAAAGTTTTCATTGTTTTTAGTCTATAGTACTCGAAAGCAAAACCAGTACTACATATTTACTCTTCCAGTAACAATTTAAGAGATTGACGCTCTGGTCAACTGTTTTATTTTTCGAAAACAATCTTCTTATTGAATTAAAGGGTTTGAACTCCGGATTGTAGATGGCAACATTCATCAGTAACGAGGCTTTAATTGAAGTTTAACAACTATGTGTTATAACCAAAGAAAGACGATAACGCGCATAAAGTACTTCTACTAATAATTCATTTATTGGATATAACGTTATAATATTTTATTAGGTAAAGTTCAGTATATAATTCAAAGTAAATCTTAATGAGATGTTTAGCTCAAGGCTGTGGAAATACAACTGACTGTTGCTAAGCACGATGGACCACACGTCAGTGTTCAGTGTGTTGTTTGATATGATAAAACAGCGATGTTATACTACATTTCCTCCCACTTTAAGCTCGCATCAATGACTAATTTGAAACCGGACAACCGGTCTACGATCTCTGCCAGAACGTCTAGGTGTCTGCATTTGAGGTGGATCATTTGACTTGACTTCATGACTGCTATCACGTGGCATAATATATTCTTTTGGTGTCCCTTGATTCACTGCCGAAGAAACTGAAGGCACGTTAGAATTATTAGAATTTATACTTGCCTGACTCGATGAAGTACAACTGAGACTTTTGTTTGCGAAAAACTCCTCTATTTGTGTTTCTGGTGACTGCTGAGATTTCAGTTGATTTTGATGACGCTTCAACTTTCCGTAGGGGGTTGTTACTAGGTATGTCATCCTTCCAAGCTGTTTTGAAATCGTACCTCGAATCCAATTTGGGCCTCTGGAAAAGTTCTTGGCCCAGACCAGCTGATCTTTCGCAAAACGGTTTGACTGACGACTTTTCGGCTGCTTTTCTCGGCTGGGAAATAATAGGGCAAGAGGAATCTTAGGCTGTCGTCCATGCAAAACTTCTGCGGGTGACTTTCCAGTAACTGGATTCGGTGTTGATCTGAATGTGGTTAGATGATTTAATAACGCTAGATTCAAATCCTCTCCTCCATCCATAATTTTCTTCAGTGAAGATTTGAAGGTCCTTACAAATCGTTCCGCCTCCCCATTAGATGCGGGGTGAAAGGGAGCCGAAGTTAAATGTTGGATACCATTTGAAGAACAAAACTGCTTGAATTCTTGGGAAACAAATTGTGGGCCATTGTCCGAAACAATTGTATCCGGAAGTCCTTCTAACGCAAAAATTCCTCGGAGAGTCGAAATAGTGGCTGTTGATGTAGTAGTGGACATTTTCACAACGAACGGGAACTTGGAGAAAGCATCGATGCAGATCAACCACATCGCCCCAACAAATGGCCCCGCAAAATCCAGATGAATACGTTGCCATGGATGATCAGGGGAAGGCCACGATGAATACTCTTTCCTTGGATTGCTACTCGCCTCCTGACACGGAACACATCCACCTGCTTTCTCCATTATTGACTTGTCAATCATTGGCCACCAGCAATATCTCCTGGACAGCTGCTTCATCCTGGTAATGCCCCAGTGTCCATCATGAAGTAGCTCCAAAACTTTGGGCTGGACTGACCTCGGAACCACCACCCGAATATGTTCAGCCTGAAGTAAAACAATATTATTTTCTAAGAAAAGCGAATATTTACGGTCAAAATATGGTTTTAATGTTTTATTTATTTGCTCTTTATCTTCTGGCCAACCTGTTCGTAAGAACTTCACTACTTTGGAAAGCACAGGATCTAAGGCTGTGGCTCTAGCTATTTGATTTGCATCCAATGGAAATTCATCAATTACTCCATCAAATCGAACATGCATACAAGAGTATTCACTGGCATCAAAATGGGCATCCGACCCCATTGGCAGGCGGGACAATGCATCCGCATTCCCATGTTTGTTTGTAGGCTTATACCGAATGCTATACCGATAACCCATTAAGAATACGGCCCAGCGTTGTAATCTTTGCGCTGTAAAGACTGGTAAATTCTTTTCAGGATTAAAAATTGATACCAATGGCTTATGGTCCGTATATAAAATGAACTTCCGACCGTATAGATATTGGTTAAATTTCTGAACACCATAAATGATAGAAAGGGCCTCCTTCTCTATCTGACTATACCTTTGTTGATGAATATTAAGGGTCTTGGAGGCGTGCGCAATGGGGCGCTCCGAACCATCAGGCAGCACGTGAGAAATCACCGCTCCAATCCCATGAGATGACGCATCCGTGGCTAAGACTATGGGCATATCATCACTAAAATGAGATAATCTTGTCGCACCTATTAATTGCGATTTCAAATTTTGAAAAGCTAAATCCTGCTCTTTGCCCCATACATATGGTGTGTCTTTTTTACGCAGCTTATTCAATGGTGAACTTATTTGGGATAAATTTTTTATGAATTTATTGTAATAATTAATTTTACCCATAAACACCTGTAAATCTTTAAGGTTTGTCGGCCGTGGTAACTCCTGAATCGCTCTCACTTTCGAGTCTGAGGGTCCTATTCCTGACCCGCTTATTGTATAGCCTAAGAATTCAATCATTGTTTGCATAAATACACATTTGTGAAGGTTGCACACAAGACCATATGATTTCAACCTTTCGAAAATTTCTCTTAAAGTTTCTAAAAGCTCATCCGCCGTACTGGCTGCCACAATAATATCATCAATATAATTGCCACACTGGCGAACGCCAGCAATTACCTGTTCAAGGAGCCGTTGAAAAATGGCCGGGGCACTTGCAACACCAAATGGCAAGCGTTGACACTGGTATAGTCCCATGACGGTGTTGACAACCATGAACTCTTTTGACTCATCATCCAGTTCCACCTGAAGGTAGGCGTCCGAAAGATCGATCGTAGCGAAAAATTTGCCTCCACGCACCTTAAAAAGCATCTCTTCTACTCGGGGTATAATCGCCTGTTCCACCTCCAACTGCGAGTTCAATGCTTTGAAGTCACCACAGATTCGAACTCGTCCGTCCGTCTTTGGAACCACAACGACTGGCGCTGCCCAATTACTAAATTTAATCGGTGTCCAAATACCATCTGCTACAAGGCGTTCTACTTCCTTCTTGAAGGCATCCATCTGAGAAAACGGAATCGGACGGCTTCTAAAAAACTTTGGGGACGCGTTAGATTTTAATTGAAGATGGGCTTTAAATGGCTTACAACATCCCAACGACTTCTTAAAAATACTACTAAACTCATTACATAATTCGGTTACCTTCCTTTGTGAGTCGAACTCTTGTGATACATTACTTACTCCCTCTTGTTTCAGGTTAAGTCCGAATGCGTCTAACCAATCTAGTCCGAGAATATTATGTGAAGCTTCCACATCAGTAACCACAAGAGGAAGCACCTTTTGAAATGAGCCGTATTCCACCTTCACGAATGCCTTACCAAGAACTGGCACTTGAATATTCCCATATGCCTTCAAAACTATATTTGCTGGATGGAGAGTATCACATTGTAAACGGTTAAATTGATCTCGACTAACCATTGAGCACGACGCGCCCGTATCCACTAAAAAGTCTAAAAACTGATTATTTATTTTAATTTTCAAAAGCATTTTATTGCCAATTCGAACAGGCTCATTTTGCAAACACTTTTTTAGAGAGATTAAATTGTTTTCTTGATTAACCGATTCGACAACGTTAATGACATCAAACACGTGGCTGTCAATTGTTTCAATGTTCTCCGTTTTTCGCGACCCGTTAGCTGATCTATTTCGATACCAGTGCCTACGCTGTGAGTTCTTATAATATTTTTTACTCTTATTACCCGTTACACAAACTGATGCGATGTGACCGGTGCCGTTACAACTGTAACATTCAGCATGACGAAATTTGCAACTGTCTCTATTATGATCTACTCCACATTTCGGACATGATTTAATCATATCAGGTTGCTGGCCCCGTTTGCCATTGCCACCTGACCCAAAACGACTTTTACCCATTTTGCTTGTCTCCACCCGGAATATTTCCTGCTGAGAGTTTTGCACTTTCACATTTTTTAATACATTAACTGTGTTTTTGGTAGCTTCATATGCCTCTGCTATTAACAGTACATCAGAAAGAGATGGGTTAGGCTTTTGCAGTGCGGCGGTGCGCACAGCATCGTGCGGAGTATTGATTACGATGGTATCGCGAATTAGTTCATCTACAAACTCTTGCTGGCATTCTTGTTTAGAACACACATATTTACAGTTGCGAGCAATACCACGCAATTCAGCTACCCAATCTGCATAGCTCTGACTCTCCACCATTTTAGCTTGAAAAAATTCGTACCTGGCCGCAAGAATGTGAACATTGCGCTTAAAATGTTCCGACAATGCATCAGTAATCTCTTTAAATGATTTCTGTTCAAGTTTCTCGCCCAATAATTTCTGAGCCAACTCAAAAATATCTGAACCTACCCAGGAAAGAAAGAAAGCTCTTTGTTGCGTGTCGTCTTCCACTGTGTATGCTGAGAAATGCTGCTTAAGTTGTTGCAAATACGATTCCCAGTGGTGCTTGTCTTTCTGGTACTGATGAAACGGTGGCGGTGACGGGGTTTGCCCTACCACCATTGAAGAGCCTGGTTTGGTCAATTGCTCCATCCAATCCCTTTGAGAGATCATTAAAGTCTTAAAAAAATTTGACTGCTGATTAAGCAATTCTTTTAACTGTTCTTTATCCATCTTATACGATCTCTTTCAAAACACCAAACCTCGCACGTGATGTGACAATTCTCGGTAAAAATCGTTTTAATACACACGCACAAAACTGTTGGTTCTTTCTTTTCCGAAAGGAAAGTCTTAACCTCGTCGCCAAAATGTTATAACCAAAGAAAGACGATAACGCGCATAAAGTACTTCTACTAATAATTCATTTATTGGATATAACGTTATAATATTTTATTAGGTAAAGTTCAGTATATAATTCAAAGTAAATCTTAATGAGATGTTTAGCTCAAGGCTGTGGAAATACAACTGACTGTTGCTAAGCACGATGGACCACACGTCAGTGTTCAGTATGTTGTTTGATATGATAAAACAGCGATGTTATACTACACTATGAAGGAACTTTAACAACGAATAACTAAATTTTGACTTGTTACCTTCCTTCACTTCAAATGATTACATTCCCAAGTAATTTTCCCTAACAGAACAAAGAAGCCCTAATGACAATAATTCAACCCATTGAAATACATTGCATCCAACACAAAATTTGCACAATAGTGAGAAAGTTCTTTCTTTTTCAACTCTTGACGAAAAAAGTTCATTTATTTTTAACAAAGCTTTTTTCGATGTCTATGCATCCGTGACTAATGATGTCCAACATACACAAACACAAAGCAAAAAAAAAGAATATTTAAAATCTTTCTTCCATTCCTTGTTTCATTCTACATCCACGAACTAAATCCCCTGCACGACATTTATTCTGTTTTACGCCCTTAACAACCTACCAGAAAAACAGTCTCCAAACTCCAATCTTCATCAACAAACATGCCAAGCATCAAAACCAACAAAAGTGACCATGATTTTCCCCCGAAACAAGATTATGTCAGTCTGTCCCTTTGCATTTTGTTGTATTTTTGCATGTAGCTGAAAAACCGTGTGTGCCCGTATAGCATGTGGGTTGGCCTGGTTGTTACTTCCTTTCCTATCTTTCTGTTCGCCTTATTGTCGAATCCCGATCGCGAGATCATAATCTAATCAAGTTAACATTTCCGATTTCTGTTTTCCGATCAGTGGACCCCGTGTCCGTCCCCACTGCAGCGCGTCACGTAGTCGCTTTTCGCATTGTCGGCATTGTTGTTCTTGTGTCTTGTGCTCCAAAATAAATCACTGAACCATGAAATTTATGAGACTTTGAATCTTCAGAAGACAAACAAAAAAAAATAAACCAAAAACGTACAATAAATATTGTATGGTTGCACTTTCTAGCCAGCCGCAGAATTTACCTCTCACCCTTGAATTGCGGTGAAACAAATCCGTAGGACGACACGATGACGATGGGAGTCAATTTTCATGACCGGGCACCGACATACACTCACGCAGCACCAGACTCTTCGCTGGTAGATGTCAGGCAGAGAGTAAATGAACGAACACGGACACTAGACAGACATTGGGACATGCGGCTGAGATTGGTATGGTAACTGGTCACAAGCGTATAAAGTGAATGTGTGGGCCGAACAACTTGTTTTGCACTATCAACGAACTGCAGCAGCTATCTCGCGCAAGTAGAAGTCGTCGCTGTGCTGCAAACTGCTGGGGTAGGTATACGGTTGCCGGGTACAGTGCCAATCACATCCCACATTATATCCTCGCAGGGCGACAGAGCCTGTGTCCATTTCATGCTCCGTTTTCATTATGGCGTTCCCAGATAGCATCGATGGAACCATTAGATTGGATGTGAATGGGAAGATTTCAATTTTGCGGCGGCTAGTGCCAGCGAGAGAACTAGGATGTTATGGGTTGCACTGCACGCGGTAGCTGGGCGAGAGAGTGCACCATTATTGGACGAATGAGGTGATGAAAGGTGCACAACTCTGCACAGTACATACGAAGACGCAGTACTAGATTTGTTTTAATGGCTCGCAAGGTGGTTCTTGTTAAGCAAAGACAGATAGACCGACAGAACACACGTTTGAAAACGCTGTTGTTGTGTTTTCTTTTCAACTCCAGAAATCGTGTATGCACCTGCGAGTGTAATTATTCCGAACAGGGATTCACTTGGCAGTCGCGCAGCTCTTGCGGTTCGCATTCGCAGCGAGTGTTTTGATTTATGCAAATGTTGAACGTGATTGATTGCCTCGATGTACGAACATGTTTGGGGCGAGACAGGTTTCTCCTGGTTGTTCGTGTTAGGCATTACGCCTTTTTCAATGTCCTGTCTTCGTGAATCACGACTGGTAGTCTGAGAGAAAAGGAAACGGGACTTGCTGCCTCAAGAGCTCCCTTACAGTTTCAGCTATTTAAGTCTAATGTTAGAAATGTTGAATCTCTTGACCTTTTGGAATATATTGATTTAGTAGGCAGGCCATCAATGCCTTCCAGAAGTACTAGGAGCCCATCCATCTTGAATTTTATATACAAAACTAGAGGATAGCATCTTTTATCATTTTTCATTCAACAATGGAAGAAAAGGATTACGATTTTATTTGCATTGATTTAAGACAGAACAATCAACTTGCCAACACTTTGTGTGCAAAATATTTCAACAACCTACCTGCCACGTTTGCTTGTAGAATTTACATCGCATTTAGCCTCATGTGTTATTCTGACACTGAATTATGGTTTCGGTCTAAGCTGAGCATAACGAGAACATGAAGGTTCGATGGTGCACATAACTATGCCCGGGCAAGCGGCCAGAAATCGCATTCAATGTCGACAAATATTTATTTATTTGCTTTTAAGCTGGCAACTTTGCAAGTGTTATAGATTTATGTTGTGCAAATGAGCATTTATTGGGATTTGGTTTTATTTTCTCGGAGTCATATTTATGGTGTACGATGTAAGAGACAATCATTAAAGGACACTGCATTTCAAATTGAGCATAAAGAATAATTGAGAGGTCCTTAGTTTAATGCAAATGTGTAATGTTCTACAAAAATATGACGTTGTTACTTGTTGGTTGGACCAGGACTGTACATGTATACATCACATGAAATCGTCGTTTTTTCTTTGCATCCTTAAATAAATCGCAGGATACGATAACAAGTTCAGACAATAGTTATAAATATAAATACTTGATAATCCGTATCAGAACTCCACTCCAAGTCACCATGAGGCACAGTAGATTTCCATCACGTACGATACCTTGCATGCCTTTTACCTCGAACTTTAGACTTAAGAGTCTGTAACGATTTTCAAGGATGAACTGTTGTTTTTATCCCCTCGATGTTGACGAGTAAATAACGTCTTATACATAAAATCAAAGAGAAAACTGGCTAAACCAACATCAACACTTTATCAACTTTTGTTTCTTTTTTGGGATTAATAGTGTAATACTCGGCTTGGTCTGACAGTTAAAACACAAATTAACTTTATTCAAATCACTCACAAAATTATTTTTATTATTATTTATACTAAGCGTCTGTTTCACAATATAAAAGTAAAGTTCTGATTAGTTAACCAGCAGTTAAATTAGCTGCCAGTTAAATCCTCCTGTTAGTGAGCTTTACGTTTCACATTCATCCTCCTGATAAATTTATGTTTTGGGTAACTAATTGCCAGTTATTCCAATTTTCCACTTGGAAAGATTTTGACAAATTGAAAAAAAAATTTAGGTTCTTGGTTTTGCTAAATCGAATATATGAACTATTATAGTGAACAAAATGAATTTGTAAGGAACTACTATGGCAACGACACAGCCAGAAAAAAATAAACAAATATCAAAAGGATATTTGTTGTTGTTTCGGAAATGACTTTGGATATATTTCTATAGGTTTTGCTCTCAACTTATTACAGGTCAGAACCACTATTAACTTTTGTGGGCGCTCGCAAATCAGAAGTATTATACGGCAATGAATAGCAGCTATACGACCTAATAGCGGTCAATGAATAGATACCAGCATTGAAATTTATAAATCTTTGTTTGACTTGTCGTGATTGTTGGCCATACCTATTATCAATCAGTATAAAGGGTGATTATGAATCGAATCATATTTGGTATCGCAGAATGTAATCCAGCGAACCATGCACTATTTTGAATAAACCAGAAAATATTGCAAATATTTCTAATTTGTCAATTCTATGATGTCCAAGGATTCCATGAAATACGTTCTAACTCGGAATACGCGGGTTCGTGATGGCTCCACGATGCGAAAAAAAAACTCATAAAATTCATCTTCCTGTTAGTGAGTTTACGTATCACATTCCTACACTGAACCAAATTTGGTAGTTATATTGAAGAAAAAGCATGTAGATTTGAAGAAAGGGTGATCAATATACGGTCAACACCTCCCATCCGTTGATTGGACGAATATATTGTCTTATTGACGAATTTTTGTCAATTTGATGAAATGAATAAAATTTTTCGTTGCAATGTTAAATTAACAAAATTTTGTCAAATTGAATAATATAAATAATATTTCTTCAATTTAACTAAAAATTTTATTCATTTTGAATAAATATTCTTCAAAATGAGGAAGAAAGGAAATCATTTTAACACCTATTTCTTCATAATGAAGAAACATTCTTCCTTTTGACGGATCAAGTTCCTTAAATTGATGAATATTTCTTCATACCAACGCTTTAATTTCTTTAAATTGAAGAAAATTTGTTACTTTAGCAAAATTGTTTCTTCAAATTGAAGGCAAATATCTTCAAATAAGTGATGATGGCCCTTTAAAATGCTAATAACTTAAGGAAACAACTAGTGTTAAAAAAGTAATATGATTTTATTTGTTCCATTGTGACAATACCGAAATAAAGCGTTTTTGTTAAAATTATTTAGAAGGGAGTTTACTTTTGGATAGTTTTAATCATTAAAAGATAGTTTCAATTTTATAAACTAAAGTTTTATACTTATCTTGATACCTTCAAGAAGTTTTATAAATTTTATATGGATCGATTGTTGAAATAATTGATACATAATCTATACCATAGAAAAATACAACTTGTATGCCCTCATTGTCAAATCCATTCCAGTGATTAAACGTTTTTCTTTGTCACAAGCGGCTGCATTTGGTCCAATTTAAAAAAACTGCCTTGGGATTCGCTAGTAAAATAGACAATATTAACTACGCACATCTAAAAAAAAAAAATTAAACAAGTGAATAAAATCTTCTTAAACCTTAAGGAAGGATGAAAGAAATTCCAAAATTGATATTAATAGAATCCACTACAGCAAGCTACTTTAAACTACTCAATTATTGCAAGTTTACTTACTTTCTTTAAAAATTTGTTCACAATCCAGATCGCTTTAGATCTGGTGACTAGGTGGATCCTTTATTTTGTCTTCAAAATTGGTATACATTTTACTAAAAATCATCGTAATGGAGACAGCGTAGAGTTACGATATTATGTTTCAAAAGTTGAATTGCTACAGGCTACCGAGGAAGATATCTGAAAATGTCTGTAAAAAAAATTTCAAAAACATATAAAACGTGTTGCAAAAACGTAACAAAATCTTGTCACAAGCTTGTATTTCATGATTCAAGAAAATAGTTCGTCTACTTACATTATTGATTTAAGTTAGTAGATATTCACTTTTTTGTATTTTACTCTCTTATTTTAATATTAGTTTCAAAATTTTTTGCACAATAACTTCTCACGTGTATTCTCCAGCACTTCACTTACAATAATACAAATATTCAAAAAATAGAAAAGGTTAGAAAAAATAATAAAGAAAATTCTTCAAATTGAATAAATTCATCAATTTGATGAAATCACTTTCTTTAATTTGAAAAATATTTCTTCAATATCATGAAAAATGGAAATTTCTATGAAAATTCTTCGTTTTGAAGAAATTTCATCAACTTGAATAAAACATATTCTCATATTTGAATAAATTTATTTAATTTGACGAAAAATTCTATGGAAAATCCGTTATTATATCCAGTTATTTGGCATGTGAGTTATCTCTTGCGTTTTGAAGAAATGTTCTTCATTATGAGTATGAATAAATTATTCTTCAAATTTTAACAAAATATTTTCGTCAATATGACCTACGTGATTTGGTTCAGTGTATTCGTGATTATTAATTAAAGTACACAACACACCGCTTTTTTCTTTAATCGAAAACGCGCCCGAAAGTCAACCTCGTCCAAGGATTCCAAACAAACCGTTCTAACTCGGAAGACACGGTTTCGTGGTGGCTCCATAACGCGAAAAAAAAACTCATCAAACCTTACGTGTCGAGAAGAATATGCATTGTTTTATTGGAAAAAATATGACAATTATTTAAAAATCGTTGCTTTTCAGAAATTTAATTCTATTTTAATAGAAAAAATGACAAAGCTTGTTTTTTTTTAGACTTTTGATTCTATTAACTGCCAGTTAACTACTTTATAGGGCACTTCATCCTCCCTATAAATTACTTGACACTTTACTAGTTAGTTCTACTCAGATATTGTGAAACGGTATTTTGAATTTTAACTGCTAGTAAGCTTCCAAGTAGCTTAACTGGAACTTTACTTGTATATTGTGAAACAGACGCTAAATGTTCTCGATATTTGACGAAAAGTTCTCCTCTCAAGCACCAGATGTTGTCCCTATTCTATTCTGTTATACAAAAAAGTTTACTACCTAATACAAATAAAACTTATTCTACATATTTATTCTACTATAACACGATATTAGAGTCATAAAGTTATATCTTGAGTGTGTACACATTACAATAGTTCCGAGCTATATAAGTCTACTCCTTAACTGCCTAGAAATTCCTTCTTTTTAGGGCATTGGTTGACGGATGATATTTTGTTTGCTTTATTTTCATTGTCGTGCACATTGTTAAGAAGCAATAACTTGGATGATCTTTTGGCAATTTGCACCCTGCAGTGCGTTTCGAGAAACGTAAGCTACTTATTTCTCGATCCTTCACAGTGGGCCTAACCACAGTCTTAGAACCGCTGAAGAGCGGTCCTTAGCCTGAAACTGAAGAGCTATCACGACCATTCTGTAGCAGTAAAAAATTCTCTCGACAACCACATTAGATAACCCTGTAGTTTCCACGTCCAGAAGTAGTAGCCACATGTGGATGGAGCAATCGACTACCGCAGGGTTCCACGTTTGTTCTGAAAATCTGCTAGATCTCGGTCAATTGTTTGTACGACTACTTTTGTGGCATATTGCCACGTACGTCATGGCTGAGTGTTTTCAAGCTTTATTAACTTCACGCTTTAATCCACGCCAATCTCTTACCACCACCATCAATGCTCACTCGTGCTGTTTTCTTTCAGTCACGGAAGCCATTGTAGTTGTATGTGTACCCTTAACTGAGTTAACTGAAAGAAGTCTTGAAGGTCATAATTTTACTTCGGTTGTATAAGCGAAGAGTACCCAGTCCGCTGTGTGTGTTAATGTTCTTGATGGAGGTAGATGTAAATTAAGTTTAACGTGAGCACCTAGCAATTAAGCCTTATCCCACGGTGGACCTATCCACTCTGTCGGCGTGACAAATTCCAACAAAAGTCCGCTGAGTCACTATTTTATATAAGAGAAGACACTAAACCTCTTCCTGAATGATCCTCCAGATAACAAAGCAGTCATCAACTTTCTGAAAAGAAAGAAGCAAGAGTGTACGTATCTCAGATTCTCACCAGTACCAATTGAATTAGTGCCAGCTCTTATTCATCTTGGTTTGAGTCTAGACTAACTATTCATACAACATCACGGAAAACCGCACTCAACTTTCAGTCACCGAAAGAAGAGCCGTCATCCGTGATTTACGAATAGCAGCTGAGGCCAAACTCAGACAACCACAACCCCGCGAAGGTCCATCCCACTAGTGAGGTGGCCAATCCTCACTACCCGTGGTACCCAAAGCCTGGGTGAGGTATCACTTTTGTATACTCTTTAAGTTATACTTTCTGTGATATTTGAACAACACTAATTCATTGCATACTTTATAATGTTATGCTTTTATTAGTTTTCGCAGCTTTTTCAACTGGCGGATGAGGGACACGGCTCACCCTCTGTCAGGTATATCCACATTGATCGAAGGGATGAACCAGCCAATCAAGGGACACACCCAACAGGGCGTCTAATTTCATTAACGTTTATCCACATTCGATACTCATTGATCGTAATTTCCTCATTTAATATATACTTAGATCTATCTATCTTTTAAGGATCGCATTAATCTTCATCATACGTACTGCTTCAATCCGCCAATTCCATTAGACTAAAGCTGCCTACGTTCGCAGGTTCATGCCAATAAATGGACAAGAACCTCTCAGAGGCACCGCAAGAAGGTGTAGGTCAGCACGTGTTTCCTTTCTATATTTCCAGGTCCATGATTTTACCTCCTCTTGATATAGACAGCGAGCGCCAGCGTGGCAAATAATTTTTTTTATATTTGAAGCTTTTGAATTTGGAAGCAGAAAAACAAGATAATATCAAAAACAGCATCAAACTCATTCCGAAAAACCAAATAAACAAATTATTTTCACTCTTAACAGAACGCTCCAGAAAACAAACTACGCTTAAGGTTCCTAATCAAATTTTAAAATTATTAGTTAATTTTTTTTTTTCTTGTGCAGCTTCTATTGAGGTTTCCGTTAGCTCCATAATCTTCACCCACAGACCTTAAGCTCATAACCAAATCATAACACTATTGCAGATTGAATTCTGCACTTGTGCTGCTTACATTACGTCATTTGAAAGTTGTTTTACACAAGTGAACTACCTAAACTGGCTATCTTGCAAAGTACAAAATTATTCGTGTTCTTTTAAAAATCATTCAAAAAGAATACATGCTTAACAATCTCCGCCAACTGCAAACACACCTGTGAATTCAAATAACTAATCCACGAATGAGATCAAAATCGATGGAAACAACACAAACGACAACAAGGTTGCTTAATCTATATCGGTGGCAATAGAAGTTTCTAACAATTTGTGTGTAGTTTGTTGTGGCTTAACATTGCAAGCAATTGGAAGCAATTGTATAAGAATTAGCATTCTAAGTCGTTAAATAAAGAATGTGACAGCGAAATAAGAACAAAAAACGCCTACGACCATGAAGTGGAGTGAGCGTTGTGCTAATTATGTCGATAAGTTTGGTTTTGGATGTCAAGGGGAAAACTGCAACATGTTTTATTTAAAATTGTTCTCCCACAATGTGCGTTACTTGTACACTAAATATTTTCCAAAAGCCAACACAGGCAGACATTCTTGCATTAAACGTTTGTGATTTTTTCCCGTCGAATTAACGTGCCTTCTTGTATACAAAAGGAAAAAGCATGTATGATCTCATGACTTCCCCATTGAATTCTACAGTTCGCAAAAGTTCTTACCAGCGCTCCTAGACAGGCCCTACTGCAACCATCATGTTCCAGTTCGAAGTTTTTCCCATCACATAACAATTCGCTGAATTTATACTCTCCCATTTTTATCTCTTATGCGATTAAAGTTACATCTGCACACTTTGGAATTTCTTTTGTTAAATTGCTCCAAACTCGCAGATTCTCACTCCTATGTCCCATCCCAAGCGAACAAGCTTGCGCAAAACTATTTGCACGTACAAAGTTCATAAGAGTTGTTATCTAAAGTTCAAGGAAGCATAACTAAAGTTACAGCACTCCATCGTCGAATAAAAATAATTGCACTCATAGACCGAGTCCAATAACCACAAAAATGAAAAAAAAACAAAAGTGGAAATAGTAGGAAAATTGACCATTCGGCGAGCAGCAGTTAAATGCGTGAAAAATTACACTCGTTTTGAATTTTTTCCACCTCAATTATTACATAAAAATTATTTGAGGGAGAAGGAAAACCTTCGCCGATTCCACTTGAACTCGATTTTTTTTTCTCTCTCCTGTTTTTGTGTTTTTTTTTTTTTTTTTTTTTTCAATTAGCAGCAAAAAATAAAAAAAAAACCTACGCAGTTGCATCCATCATTACTTCGAACGTAAAAAAAGATAATTTTATCAATTCGAAATGGGCGGCAACGGCAATGCAACCAGCCGATGCCGGACGTGTTATGTTGGCGAGATCTCTGACCATCCGTAATGGTAAAATGTTAATGGAAATATGGTAATCCGACCACGACGATGACGATGCCAAATGGATGGACGTACATCGTCGACGACGTTGGTCGATGTGAATGGCGATCGATGCATAGTTATGAGATTACATTTTGACGTGGGAAATTACATTTCCTCATCAATCGGATTCGGAAGAAGCGTAGACGATGGAAAAATGTCACTTGGTCGGTAATTGTTTGATGGTTGTGACAAATACTTGTTTGTCTGTAGTTCAATCAATCATTAAGCTATTAAGCTACAAAGGGTTTTGCTGGTAGATTGGCACCCGGTATCAGAAATGGATACAGAAAGGATATACAATTTATCGATTAAGGCATACTTCCTTATATAAAGGTAAATGGAAATGTCGTGATCATTCCCTTCTCCAAAGAGTGGAAAAGGGGAATAATGGTCAACATTCAAATAAAGGAGATCTTAAAAAGTGCGAACAATAGAGAAGGATTTGCGTTCTTTCTGCTGTTGCAAAAATAATAGCAAAAATCACACTGTAACTGGAACGCAACAGAGAACATCTTGAGGCGCTACTCTTGTTTTAATCCACATCAACAACTTGCTGATCATTTGTTGAACTGTTCACCGGCTTCTAAAAATCATTCAATAGCGTCAACAGGGTGTACATCTGATTAGGTCTACGGAGAAGAGGCATGCAGTAAAACTAATTGCTATTATGAAAGCACCTTTATGATGGATCCAAGTAACACGTTCTGCATGAAGGTAGGTTGTCGGGCGATTTTGAAATCCTCAGCGGCGTCAGGTAAGGCTATATTCTGCGCGCAGATTTGTCAGGTAGCGGAGGGATTCAATGGACTTTGATATCATATTTCTTCTCAAAGGATCATGTATCTCCATTAAATGACAACTAGGCTGAAGAGAGCAGAAATTGTGGGGCTGAAAATCTATTCAAGCAGAAGGATAAATGATCAGCCTCGAAACCAAACATCCTCCCAAATCAATATTTCCTCTCAATCGATCTAGAAAGTGGAAAGTGAAAACCGAACAGGACGTCATCTTAGCTTAAGAATGAAACTACGACTATTTCACACAAATGTCAGATCTGTGCTTCACAAAGAAGATGCAAACCTTGAAAAATAAATATCTTTGCAACATCCTTGCATTTATCTGGCCCAATTGAATATCAAATATGAGGAAATTCATATGAGGACAGGTCACTAGGAACCTATTAACTCTATTAAATGAAGATGTAAGTGGAAATTGATTGGACAAACGCTTTGGAAGGGCAACGATTACATTGCAAGTCAAGCAATACACGAACGAACCAGAAGCTCAAGATAGGTTTTAGAAGAGGCAATGCGCTGGTATCAAAACCATTATACAATTTTTGCAAGACCATGTTCTGAGGTCGGTGGTGAGTCCGTAAGCTTTGAACATTTTATAGTTAAGCTGTAAATGAAGGTAAGACCAACGATCGTTTCACTCTGAGAGTACAAGAATGTCATATTATAAGACTCTCATCTAGCTGGCCTTGTATATGGCGGAGAAACATCAGATATAAACGCTTAAGGTTGCATACTTTCACTCCTTAAACGGGATAGTTGTTCTTTTTCAACCATTCTGGGTCTCTCTTCTCCTTTGAGGAGATAAGATCGGGTTCAAACACCACGGTCTCTATTTCTAACCAAGAAACATTCTTCGCCTCTGGACCCACATCGTTGAAAATAATTAGAGTTTTCAGCAAGAATTTTCCGATCTATTTATTGCTGAGTCATAAAAACTCAATTAACCCCCGTTATACATTATTACATTAATTACACTATCAATCCACAACTCAGCTGTCTTACTTGTTTATTACACTGCTTGCACTACAATCCATAAACTTGTTGCACGTCATTTTATATTGAGAACCTCTCCTCTCATCAAACCAAAGTTTCAATACAATATTTATTCCTACGTTTATTTTTTATCCTCCTAGACTAGAAACTTGGTATCCAGTTGCGTTAACGGATTATTGATTTAATCTGCTTGTCGGAAGGCGGTACTCAAAGTTCCTTCAAATAAATCCTTTTAACAATTGGTTTTCAATAAAAAGCGATGAATGAAGTGTGAACGTTTTAAAAAAATAATCAAACAAAAAGGTTAACAAAAACGATTCATGTAACAGTATCCACCTGCAAGGCCAGCAGAGGTTTTGAATTTCGTTTAATTCAAGCCAGAGAGACAACAACACGTCTCGACTCAGTGGGAAGAAAAATTCTGCCCAAACATCACACCGCTGGCTGTAACATCAACTAAGTTACGCTAAAATCAATTTGACTGCGGTGAATGTGGTAGCTATCAGAGTAATCGATATCAACTTCCTTTGGACTTTGTTTTTTTCCAGCACCAAGCAAAATATTTGCTTATACAGAAAAGACACTCTTCTTGGAAGCAACAATAAACAGTTAATTGGATGAAGAAACCCAGCGATAAATCAGAAAGAAGATGTTGTAGAAATGTGAGAAGAATTAAGAAAATTAAAACGAAAGAGCTGATTAGCGAACTTTATTTTTAAATTGTTTTTTTCTACTTTTGTGCTTTGTTCTGTGAAAAATTCAGATTTTTGTTAATGTCCAGATTAAGTCGCGTAGCTATGTGCTTCGAAGAAACAAAAACGATAGAAATAACGGTGCAAAAAGTGAGAGAAGAACTTTTATCAGTGTTTGATCTCACTCACAAGAGAAAAAAGCAAAACAAACAAATTCAAAAGAAGTTTGAGTTATTGAAACGAAAGAGCTGAGCAACGAACTTGAATTAAAATTTTTTAAATTAAAGGAAATTTTCAGCTACTCTCACTGTATTAAGTAGAAATTGTGACAAAAAACATTCGCTTATGACTTTTCGCCATTTAAACGGTGTTTTTATGTCCCAGCGTCTTCCAACAGCACACCAACAAAAATCGCATCTTGGTAACTCAGCGTAATATTTACAATCAATTAAAATAACACTGAGTATGGCACATGAAATTCTTAGAAAAGATTATTTAAATCCACGAGGAAAAGGAACCAAGATTTCACTTAAGGGGTATGGTTCTATCTATTTGTCAAGACAGTTGTGACAGCCGCAACTGAGATTATAGTCTCCAAGACCACGACCGGCATCACATCGCCAACCAAAGAATGCCAAAGGAAAAGAGAAAATAAAATTAAAACTCGACGCGATCATCGTCGTCTATTCATTCATTTCTTAATGGGTTTATCGTTCCGACACGAGAATAGACTGCAACTGAAATGAAATAGGAAGCTCTTGCGTTGGCAGCTAGCAGCACGGCCGTGGCAGAAGCTCAACAGACCATCAGCACTCTGTGTGTCTATTTTCTCTTACCTGGAGCTCCTTTTCAGCGTTCGCACAATCATCACTTTTAGCGCAAAAATGTTTTGTGGCTGAAAATTGTTCTGCCATCTTTTGAGCTTGGAGATTTGGTTAGAATGCATTATAGTCGTTTGTGGTGGTCGTTGGGCATCTTTTGGTCGCGTCGTTCGCCGCAACATTCTTGTCGTCAAAACGAACGTATTCGCTGATATACCTATAAAAGACATTATACTGTTGGCTATGTTGATGACTGAAATTGGAAGAGATGAAGATGCCGAAGGATTTTCATTCTGTCTGCAACATAGAGAGCGTGTGATGGGAGGAACTATTAAATTACTTTTATAGACGCTGATAGAAGAGCTAAAAGGATAGTGAATTTGTTTGTTAGAAGGAAAAATATAAATTCCCGACAGGACAGCTGCTGCCAAATTATTTTTCAAAAAGAACAGACTACTCTGAACTATACTATATTGCAGCTCGACTGCAGTACTAAAATGGAAATCAAAGTTGAAGAGAAATTACTTTGCTCGTTTGAGGTATCATAAAGGCAGGTGGGCAGTGAAAATAAAGTTGAATGAAAAGTAAGGACAGAATAAATAAATGCAAGGTACTTTTAGTGGCTTGAAGTGAGGTAATCTGGATTGTGGGAGAAATGTAAGATTTGTTCATTTTGAGATAATTATTACAGTTGGAGGAGTTGAAATTGTATGACCCAATAAAAAGTAAACATTTTGAATTCTATTCGAGCGTCTCGATGAAGAGCCTGGAAATCTAAAAAAGTGCAGAGAATGAGCAGATAGAGATAAAAGGGTTTGAACTAGATTGGAGGACACACCATACATAAGCCTGGAAAATTTTCATACAAAACAACATTCCTTCATAAAAGTGCATATAAAATACAAAACAAAACAAAAACGACAAAAGAACTGTCAACTGAAACCAAATCAACCATTTAGCACGGCAATAAACACATATCTTTCTTCAGGTGAATTTGTTTGCTCTTCACTCAATATTCCATAAGTGAAGTCGTCAAAATTCAACGCACACTCCAGCTTGAATGACTTAACCTTTGTTGGAAAACTATCCGCAATCCCAACTGACTCCAGAGAAATGAAAGTGACGTATAACACAGGGCCGTTCGCAACTTAAATATTGCACGCCTTCACTCTCCAACTTAAAACCTTCTCAAAAACTTTTTTTTGCATACGGACCTTGTCAGCGTTATTAAGGAGAAAATACTTTTTAAAATTATACCCGCGTATAAGGTGCGTTGCGTTCCTTACCAGAGATAAAGCCGCATATTGTTAAAGTGCACAAACAAGTTCAATGGCATCGCTTCGAGCTAGAATATTTTTTGTTTATTTTTTAAGTGGGTTGGGTAAGGCCCCAAGTTAGCGCATTTCGCATTGATATCAAATATTTGTATTCGCAGACATTTAAATGGCCAAATGCAAATGATCGCACGTCCATCGCGACGCTCATTGTTTGTTTGGTCGATTTTCTGTTTGCCGAGAGTCAGTCGTGTCGTTCAGGTGTAGGGTCTGTGTTGCTTTTGTATCTGAACATATTTATGGCCGATAAAGATTAAATCCACTGGTTTTAGATAATGACAAAAATGGGCATTGTGTACTGGGTTACAAAAAGGGTGTGCCGCGACACCACCGTTGCCGCTGCCGCCGACTAGGAGACACCATTGCCTCGCTGACAGTCACTGCCGACAAGACCAATATATCACTTTTGTGGCCCTGAACTTTGTTTATGGCTTAGACAAAAAAAAATAGAACAGAATCAAAAGATGATTTGTTGCGGAGATAATCTGCGAAAAAAAGGCGGAAATTCGATATCCCCTGCCACTGGGGTCTCTCTGCCTGCGAAATATGGACGAAGCCCAACATAAGAGCACACTCATTGCGAAACTTTCACTTTTGGCGAAGTCATTGAGATTTTGATTGAACATTTATTTTTGCGGTTATGCGGCGGGAGATCTGTTGTAGTGAGATTATAATTTATTATTTGAATATGCGAATTTGACGTACGAGAGATCTTACGTTGATGTCGGCGCATTTGGAGATTGAGCCTGAGTATGAGCATCAATCATCATTTTCAATTTAACATATCTGATGATTTGATGCGAATAAGAAAGTGCATTTGAATGCTTGAATTTTTGTTGTAGGCTCCGCTGACCAATTGATGATTGCTTTGAAGAGAAGTGTAGAAATTTATAATGTGAGGGCTGAAGTACCAAATGAGTGTGAACCGAACTCAATTAAAGATGATAATGTTTTGATAGATCTTTGACGTTTTAAATTTATGGTGTGTGTTGAGGAAACAGGAGTCAATCAAAGAGGTTTAGGTACTGACAATATGTTTATTACACTTATGACTTGAATGTGCTTGTTTGCCGATTTTTTGTAAAGTCTTAATCGCGTAATGCTCATTTTAGATACTGCTGGGGTAAGTGCAACAGGTTAAACGTTTTTTGGAAGTTTTATGAAAAGGTAAACTAATTAGTCAAAGAAACCAACTGAATGAATAACGTATTGCAACCACAGTCAGTACGAAAGTTGTCTTAAGAAAAATTGTACTTACATAGATGATGCTGACTTGTCGAAGTTAGAAAAGCTAAGCTTAGTTTAAATCAACAAAGCCGTTGGAGCAGACGGCCTACCTGCCGAACTTTTCATGATTTGGTTGCACTCAACACTTTGTACCTATGTAGTCGGAGTACATATTCACAATGGCTTATTTACATCGAACGATCGCCTTCAGCCTAGAAAATCCTAGACTCCAGCTCCCAGTTTCAAGACGGTCAGCAGGGTTAATGGCAGTGAACTTGTTTTTAAGAACGAACTATCCTTGCTTTCAGCAAGAGAGAATAACTATCACTGATGTCTTGGATTTTGTCCACTTGCAACAATTTTTTTTTTTTTTATAATTTGCACCCACTCAAGGGATTTTTTATACCCTTTTTATGCCAGAGACACAGTGAGTGCATTAGGAAGAAGGAAGGGGTTGGAAAGGAGATGTCGGTGTTGGTCTTAAATTCTTGAACATTGTAGTGACTGGGAAAGACAGAGTGTTGAAGAGAGTTCCACATTCGCGTAGTACGGCTAAAAAATGATTCCCTATACTTGAGAGTACGTCCGAAGTTGGGCTCGAGGGTAAACTGATGGGCATTCCTAGAAGCGCGAGTATTACGGGCGAATTGTTTGAGGGGAGGAATGCAACTGGCTATTCCACTAGAGCAATTTCCGTAAAAGTAGCGATAAAACAAGGAGAGACACGCTACGTTACGCCGGTGGTCTAAAGTGGTGAATGCGTCAGTGATCTCTCTATCACCAATCATTCTTACAGCTCTTTTTTGAATTCCATCCAAGAGGCTTAAGTAAGTAGCTGGAGCACCAGCCCAGAGATGTGAATTGTACTCAAGCTTTGGACGGATATAGGTTTTATAGTTAATAGCCAGATCAGACGGGGAGAAAAATTTCTTGCACCGTCTTAAGAAACCCAAACATCTTGCGGCATTTTTGGCGACATCGCGTATGTGCTCGGACCACAAGATGTGGTCAGTGTTGCACATACCGAGAATCTCGAGATGTTCGATCTCATTGATGGACAGTGGCAGGGGGGGTATATCTCGCTTCAACGATACCAGACAGCATTGAGTTTTCGAAGCATTAAACTCTACACGGTTCTTAATTCCCCATTGTACAATGCTGTTTAAGTCAGAGTTTTTTTACGGCGTTCTACAAACCCAAAGAAATCTGCCACGTTCTTTAAAAAGAGGGGCAGACTAGACCGATAATTGATATTTTGGATATAGGCAGGTTTCGAACTCATGTTAAGTGTAGGGACCCGACCACGAGGTCGATGAATGAATTCGGGAACCT
>CAKKXW010000003.1:62737647-62770000 GCA_920937365.1 Sphaerophoria rueppellii
AACTAAATAAATCAAGTTGTGCATTTTAATTGACCTGAAATATCACAGAAATCAATTTCCTTATCCGCATGAATATTGTAACATAAATCAACCAATCGAATGGTAATGGATTCAAACCAACAAGACTTAAGACCGAACTAAACTGATGACTTCAAAACAAGACTAAAACTTGCCTTATACCAAATTCACATCTCTGAACGAGTTCAGATCATCGGATCGTGATTTTGTATCATTCTCTTAGTGATGTTCAGTTTAATGCAACCAAATAATTGCTTTGTGACTGCATATATATTCTAAGAACTCGTTTAAGGATATTTCACATTAAATGTCACCAAATTATAAGTGATCACAAAAATAGACAAAACGTGCAAGTGGTTGTTGTGAAAAGATGAAGAAAAATAATACTCACCTTGGCAGTTTTTTTATCATCTTCTTCCAAATGATAGGCAGGTGACATTCTCAAATGTGAACATCATTTGGAACATGTTTGTTCGTATTGTTCGATTTTGCTAAGCGAGTGCAATACAAATGAAAAGATGGCTGTACTGCATCATGATTATCATGATTCTTTTGCTTATTCGGAACCATATGGGTTGGCATTATTGCCTATTGGACATTGATATACGAAGAGAGAAAAATTATAGAAAAGTTGTCGCTTGGTTATGTTTTTTTATTGATGGAAATACGAAGTTTTAAAAATTATGATGAATAGACTATAAAGAAGTTTTATTGGTTTTAAGCTGCCACTCGGTTAGAATGAGTTAAACAGTGTCTTTGTCTTAGAAATCTAGAAATCTAGAATATCGCAACATACATTTTATTTTTAGACTTTGAGGCTGCCTGCGATAGCGAAGAATAGCGAAGAAATGTAGAACCTTACATAAGCAGCACATAACCGGATACGGGGAGTGGTGCAGATGAAAGCAGCTTTGTTCAGGCTTTAACCTAATTAAGACTTAACACTGACATGAACAAATTTGTCTTTTTAACCAACATTTTTCGCTTTGGGTACAAAAAAATAAGTGCAAACAAGCAACATGCCACTATTCTATAAAATAGCTAACTCTAAGACGGGTACACAAACGCTTCGGGCTAAAATACTAAACGCTGTCACTGAATATTATGTTGAGCAAGCATAATATGGCAATAAGAAAAATTCAGTCTTTCAACATTCAACAACGCTATCATCGGGTCTAGAGTTATCAGAGTGTTATTATAGACCAGGGACATTAATTTAAGATCAATAATTCCCTTGATAAAAGAACGACCTGTTAGGAGTCCAATACCAATCAAACCACTAAAAGTAAAGTTGTATAATCAAGAGCTTTGCTGTAGTGACACATCATATTTTCCCTCCTTCTACGAACCGATCTCCAGCCAGTATAAAAATAGAGTGGCGCGACAACTCTTGAAGAGTCAAGGCCTTATAGTGGCTTACTCTCATCAACAATAATCTGAATGCGTGTGAAGAATTGAGGGGACCAAAAATTTAACGCCGATTACGAACGAAAAGTTGAGACGCACTTTTTCATGACAGATGATGCTCTTGGAAGAGCCATCAGTTTCCGTGAAAGATAAAATAAAAACCATGCTCACGAGGAGGACTCGAACCCACGATGTTCTGCTTATCAGTCAACCACTAAGCTACGGACACTAAGAAGATAGTTGTTAATATTACCAGCCATCCTAATCCACTTAAAAAGGTAAATATAACTTGACTGACAGCTTCGCTGCCCTTAAATTTTAAATTCAATGTAGACCGGCGCTCGATCCTACCTTAGCCTTAGACAAAAGCAATATACAGTGTTGTTCATTGTGCAATTAAGAAAAAGTTCACCCGCTTTATTCCGCTAGCCAACAAATTAGTTAAGTGTATTTGTGCTTGTGAATAGTGAATACTACTTGAATCTTTCGAAAGAAAGATTTATTGAACGATATTCGATACATCTGCTAACATGCAGGTAATTCTTATGCAAGAAAGACAAAACTTTACTGTTAAAGCTACATCAATTGAGTGGACAACTTCTTATAATAATATTCATATTAATCCTTCGCAACAAGGCGGAAGGATATTTTAGAGTGCTTGGTTTGAAAGACCAAACGCTTAGGCCAGTGCAAGGTATACAGATCTAGAAGTCTAGAGTTTCAATGAAAGTTGCTTGACTTTGGAGTGGGAGAAAATATGTGTACCTACGATTTATCAATGTACATAGTCTAATCTTTCTAAAATTCAATATTCATTGATTTTCCTTCGCATCGCAACAAGAAAGAAACAATGAAAACGCTTTAAGGCGTGTATATGAAAATATTCGTGTAAAAATGCGAACGGAAGACTATTATCACTTTAACATAATTTCGCAAAACAAAAATTTTCCAGCTGTCAATGATTGACTGACTATTGCGTGTGTTTCAACAACTCGTGTGTGTCTGTCTCCCTGTCATTTTAACATGCCTCGATTTCATTCTAAAAACGTAGCAATTGCACGAAGCAGTTCATTCATATGCAAGAAGAATAACAAGCAAATCTGCGCAGTTAGTTGCTTTGCCAAAAAACAATGAACACAATAAAAAACCTATGCACTAGTTTTAGAGCTTGCAACAATTGTGAATAGCATATTTTCTTTCATTCTCTATATTTCTCGTAGAGTGCAACAAAAAAAAAAAAAATGGCAAAAGCCTAAACGACAAAAAAGTTCGATCAGGTCTGACTGTCGAGATTTATTCCAAGGTCTCATCTATCTCCTCAAGACACAACTCAGGACCGCCAACACGCTCTTTTGTCTCTGTTCATTCAGATTTTATTATATTCGAGATCACACGACTGCGACATGCCATGGGGTGCTCTGTAATCTATGTTAAAAGGAAATATTTACCTTTTTTCTTTTCGTGGCTTAATATTAAAGTAGAATTGTTGTGCACTTGTTGTTAATTTTTTTACTTATTCTTACGAATAAGTAAGCTCATGCTGGAGGTCTAAGTGGAGCGATAAAAGTATTGCTTGGGACTTTGGCTTAAGAGTTTGGGCTTGAGAGTTTTCTTAGTATTGAAAAGTGTATCTTAGGTTAAAGGTTGATTTAAAGGAGCACAAATTATTTGTATCGCATTTTGTTTTATGACGAGTATAAATTGAATTAAAAACAAGAAGTTCGTGCATCAGCTCTTTCGTTTTTTCTCATTTTTATTTGGTTTTGAGTGGTATGGCTGCGCAGGCCTTATTGGAGTCTTGGAGTTGGTTTTAGTTCTACGAAACAAGCAACAGAAATTCAATATTCTCAAATTAAGAACTCAAAAAGATATTATTCGTTTGTTGCTAATATTTTTATTAAGCTCAAATCCAGTTCAGTTTTATTGTGAAATAAAATTATTCGTGGGAAACAGAACGGTTTTTGAAAACAGGGTTATTTGCTGTAGTATTAAAATACGTCCGTCGTTATGCTTGTTCTACTCCAGATCACATTTTAGACTTGGTGGATGTTAACAGGGAGCGGTTAGTTCGCAGCTGCATTTTTTAAATATTAACTCTAGTATACTCAGGCAATTATGTATGCAGGCGATTTAATGCATACATAACAGTGACCTGGAAAAGCTAAAAGTTCCGAATCTCATTGGATGTGGTCATGAACTATACTTGCAAGAATAATCGCAAAATAGTCATCGTTGGGCCTCACAGGTAGCGATTAAAAAAAAAAATTCATTGATCTGGTTGGATTATTTTTGCAAGATCTTACAAGAAGAAGTACATGTCATTCAACTTGCAGGAAATGCCTAAGAAAAGTGTATTTGATTCACTTGGGCGTATGCGTACTATTCTTTGCAAAAACAACACAAACAATTAATTAAAGTGAGCTCTTTGCAGCCCTGTATTCGTGTTTCTTTTGAAAAGTTTTATTTAACAACGCACATCAGTTACTATTAAACCATTACAAGCTTGTTCACAGAGTGAATGTATAATTATTGTATTCGAACCTCCGATGATGGTTTATTGTTGCCCAGGGTGGTTCATCATTGCGCAATATCAAATGTAGAAGCTTCGGGAGTTTGAAAGTCAGTATATTCTGGGCTATCTAAGTACATGTCGGAATAAGCGGAATAATGAAAAATAATCTGTCATACTTTCTTCAAATTATACAAGAGGTGGTACTTCAAAAAAAAAAAAACAACATTCACATAATGAAAACGTTTAAAATATTTTTGGGTCATTGGAGTTAATTTCTTAAATCATCCAAAGTACCAAAATACCTAACAACCTAACACAGAGAGAAATTTCCTCATCAACACTAACCTAAACGTCTTCCTGGAAACCAAAGCAGAAACAAAAAGTAGTTATTTCTTTCTGGCCGCTGCATTGCTGGCCTCATTACTTTAATGAACCTTTTATCTGCGTAAAAAATCTTAATTTAAGTATCTGATTCTCCTGAGATAATCCAGCAAAAACTAAACATATGGCCTGCAACAAGCAACAGAGAAAGAAAGGTTGACCTAGAAAAGAAGGTATTACACAGAACACAGGACTGCAACTGCAATTTAAGCACTTTTTTAGTTTATAGGAAACTGGTTATGTGCACGTACTGCAGTTCTGATGCTTAAGAAAAAAAAAAATTGCCTTTTGTTGCTGTGTTTTTTTTGTTCTTGTGAGGGTATTATTTTCAATAAAGGTCAAATGGACAGTAAATTAACCAACTCAAGGCATTCTATTTTTAAAAAAATTTTACTTTTAATTGTGACGTCATTTCCCTTGTTTTTCTTAATGCCTATAACTTCAAATAGGAGGCACACTCACCTGTTCATTTACAAAATAGGTACATTGCATTGACATAAGAACATTAAAGCTTCTATAAATCTGCTACATACTAGTATCATTTTTATTCAAATTATACAAATTTATCATTACTGCACTCATAATGTGCGTTAGAGACATTAAAGAATATAGAAATATTGGTATCAGTTATATTTTTCACTTTCCCTACAACTACAACAACTCTTTGTCATGAATTTTTCTATTATTATTCATCGACCAGTAGTCAGTTTAGATTTGGAGACGACAGACGGAAGACTGCATTTGAGAAAGTAGAGACTTCATCTGGGTGCACACACATTGTTCCAATAAACAACGATTTCTAATTTCGTTGAATTTTTTGTGCATATAAAATATTGCACGTTTCGGATGCACGTTATATGATGGTCGCAAGGACTGCTGTTTCACGATTTCGCTTTTGCATTCGAAAAGACACATTTCTGCAGGAAACTAGATGAACATGAACAATGGTATCGAAAGTTGATTTAAAAGGCTTAAACAGTAGAATATAAAGTGAAATTGTTCCAGAATGGGCTTATAAATGAAAAAATGGAAAACAATTAGTGGAAGTCTTGAAAGATAAAGGATAATATAAGGGTTTTGAGACCATATGGATGCTTGAAATCCCGTAAAAATTGCAATAACACCTGTTAGAATTATTTATATTGACATCGATTACTTACTTTCTTAATATCGTGCTACAGTCCGTTGTGGACTTGGGCCTCAATCAACAGTCTCCGCTAGCTAGCTTGGTCCTTAGCTAGCTGTCTCCAGTTTTGCACTCCAAGTTGATTGAGGTCCTTTTAAACTTGATTGCACCACCTTAGCCGCGGTCTTCCTCTCCTCCTACGTCCCTCGGGAATAGTGTCGAAGGCTTTTCAGGTCGGAGCATTATTGTCCATCCGCTCTAAATGACCGAACCATCTGAGTCTCTGAACCTTGACCCTTCTGGCTAGGTCCACGTAGTTGTATAACCGTAAAGTTCGCTGTTATATCTTCTTCGGCATTCCCCTTCAATGTGAACGGGACCAAAGATGACCCGAAGAACTTTTCTCTGGAAGCAGCCTAAAGCGCTTTCATCCGATTTTGTCAAGGTCCATGCTTCTGAACCATACAGCAGGATGGGGATGATTAGAGTGTTGTTAGTTGCTCGAGAGAGGGATTTTCCACTCAATTGCTTTCTTAGCCAAGAGAAACAGCGATTAGCAAGAGTTATTCTTCGTCTGATCTCGGCGCTGGTATTATTGCCCGTGTTTATAGCGGAGCCTAGGTAGACAAACTCCTACTACTAGACTACTGTGACGTTCTGTCCGAGCCGTCGGTGTTGGGTGTTCTTCCTCAAAGACAGCATATACTTCGTTTTTCCCTCATTTACCATTTTTGCCGCACTTGTCTCAATTCTCACAATGGCGCCATTGCCATCACGCTGTGTTCTTCCCATTATATCAACATCATCGGCGTACGCGAGAAGTTGAACAGATTTTAGGAAGATAGTACCTCTGGTGTTGACGGTGGAGTTCTGCACTTTCTTCCCAAGGACGATGTTAAAGAAATCGCACGACAGTGCATCGCCTTGTCTGAATCCTTTTTGACATCGAAAGATTATGTGAGCTCGTTGCCAACCTTGATGGAGCAACGTGAGTTCTGAATTGTCATTTTTGCACAGGATGCCAATACTAGAAATAGCCTTATACAGTTCGTCTCTGCAGATGCTGTCATACGCGGCCTTAAAATCGATGAAAAGGTGGTGGGTATCGATTTGGAGTTCATAGGTCTTTTCCAGGATCTGCCGCAACGTGAAAATTTGGTCGATGGTTGACTTTCCTGGCCTGAAGCCACATTGATAAGAACCAATTAGATTGTTGACGAAAGGCTTCAGACGTTCACATATTACGGCAGAGAGGATCTTGTAGGCGATGTTAAGTAGACTAAATCCTCTGTAGTTGGCGCAGTTTAGAGGATCTCCCTTTTTCAGGATCGGGCAAACAATGCTGATGTTCCATTCATCGGGCATGCATTCCTCTGACCATATCTTACAGATGATTTGGTGCATGCTCCTATCTAGCTCGTCGCCTGCTGCTTTGAACAACTCAGCAGCTAGTCCATCTGCTCCAGCGGCTTTGTTGGATTTCAGCCGTGACTTAGTGTGTCATCGAATGAATTCATAAAATGCAATTGGTTGTTCATTCGGCTTCGATTGGGACCAGCCAAAAGGTGATGAACTCAACTTGTTGTAAGGAACAAGTGGGAAGCCAAATTGGATGCAGGAACTTTGGTTTCCACCTGGGTGGTACGCACCTTTAATAAAGAAAACTCATTTTAAGACAAACATCCGTTTAGCAGAACATCCGAGATTTCAGAGAGCACAAACCCTAGTTCTGACGAAGTCTAGCCACCAAGCCGTCGAAATGATGTACTCCTATAAGTATAAGCCAACACAACGCCACACAGATCTACTTAACACATTCAAAAGTCCATATTTCAGTCTGTTTAAAATTATTCCATTTAATTCAAGCATGAAAGCGAAAATAATTTAAATTGACTGCTGCCCTCTTTGTTCAGTCAAATCCGTCCCCAAAATACTTTTAAGCTCGCTCACAGCTCATGAAATATAAATGCATTCAATAATCGATTTTATTTTTTTCCATATTTATGCCGCCGCAGGTACCCTTTGCACAATAATTTCCCACCGCACTCACCTGCCACCGCACAATCAGAAATATTTTCCATTCAGGTGACTTAAAGCATGCTCCTGATTAACGCTGGTTACATTGCTGCCTACAAAAACGTTCGTTCAGAAAGAATAAAATAATCGACCTGTTCTCTGTGCATATAATTTCGGACAATGGCATATGGAAAAAATTGCAAGGCATACTGTTTTTAAATCCTATACTGATCATTTATCTCTCGAAGATAGACCGCCTTTGATGAGGCGGCAACTGCAAGTAGGTATAGACTCTGTCTGCGTGGAATCCACATATACTAACTTTAGGCTTGATCCGAGCTCGAAAATTGTTCAATAGTTGCACAGGTATATCCCGGTCGTGGCACCAGCTCTCGGTAATCGAACAGAATATTCAGTCTAGTGCAGAGTTTTAGACGTGTGCCGTGTTGTAGGTAAGTGTATACGAGCAACTCACACTATCTCTATCGTTCTATTTTTTCTTTTGCATACATTGATGTCTAAGATACACGTAACACATTCCTTGGCCTTATCTTAAGGTGCTGCAAGGCTCAGGACTAAGCTCCAATTTCTGTGACAACATAGTTGTAGTTGTCGTCGACGTTGTTTGAATTTTGGTTGCTACCTACGTGCTGACTATTAAATTTCTATCGCGCAGATAAATTGGTCCATTATCTAAGTTTGGCTATATGGAAGAAAAGGCTGGCTGCAGTTCGAATGAATGAGGTCGCCTGTGGGCTAAATGTAAACCAGATTTTAGCCTGGAAATTGAATTAAGAAAAAACATAAGGAAAAAATTTAACATTTCCTTTAAGGGGCTCAAAAACATCGGGCAATTATCCTTATAAGGCTTTTGGAAAATGTAATTACATCACTTTCAACACAAACTAGCCTTCTTGCGCTTTTTGATGAGTGTACCCTATTTAACTTTTGTTATTCGGGGCATTTTCCCAATAAGGATGCAAAATTGGGTATTTTAATAAGCAAAAAAAAATAAAGTTTTTGTGCAGTAGTAGAAAGTTCTCCTCTATCGAAATGAATCCTTAATATGACATTAAGAGGCATTCTGAAGACGTAGGGAACTAATTGATTCCGCATTGGCACTTGAAAGCTTTTTCTTCCTTCAAGTGAAAAGTCCAAACTGCAAACTTGAAGTGAGGAAAGATATCCTGTCAGCAGCCACAGTGGCAAACCGTGATGAAGTCATTTAACTTAATTTCATATTTGCATAACATCCATTAATATTAAAAATTCAAACAAAAAAGTTTCCAGAATTCCAAACAGGCCCCAACTACAAGCCTTACAGCAGCACCTCTGCGGCTCACTTGACACCGCAATAAAATGCGTCTTTTGAAGCCATTTAAGTCATTTTGCATTATTTAACGTCCATCCTGTGACTTCTTTTCCCACTTTCCCTGCTAAACACGAGAGAGCAAAGCAAAAAAAAAAACACTTTCGGTATATTTTAGTCAAGTGTTGAGCGTGTCCGTGCCAAGCGGCTTCGTGACTTGACAATTACTTTAAGGGGACAAGTCTCGTGTTGCTCCTCTGCTTGTCGTTAAAAGACCTTATCAAACGCTGAAAACTGGAAAAAAATATTGTTGAACTGGAATTTTTGCGGATTTAAAATTTTTACACCGGGTGATTTGCATTCCCTGTTTAAAACAAAACAAGAGATCATGACACGTATACATTATGTTCGGTCTCAACATCAGAAATATTGTTCAAAGTAAAACGTAAATAAAATTAACATGTATCATTTTCAAACACATTTGAATTCTTGAATTCAACGAGCAAACATTTTTGCGAGTTATTATATAACACTCGTAACTCGGAGACATCACAAAGCCTTGATAATTTTGGCACTAGCTTACTTGGTAACAACAGGACCCGGATCTTAATTCGTGATGGATTTAAATCCGACTAAAACCACTTTTCCAATGGGGACATGATATGCGTCATAGTTCGAAACCTCCTAGTGTCTATAGATTCGAAGGTTTTTTTTATCAAGAAAATTTGTAGGGTAGGTCGGCCATGTGAAATCTGAATCTTGTATAGCAAGATTCTGTTTTCCGAGAAAGGAGTTTTTGAACAGTATGTTTTGTGGTAACCGTGTCTCATTGGTTATGTGCATAGAAGGCGTGTGGGTACCTACAAATGCTACTCGTGCCAGTTATTATTTCATCTTTCAGGGATACCTACTGCTTCCTGCGCAGTACTCACAAAGCTCCCAAGACTATCATTTGAAGTCAGCCGTTCGGAATCGGCATAAAATTATAGATCCCTACGGTTCTACGATCTCAAGTAATTTTGTAAGTGTGTTAACCACTAAGGCCTTGGTTTTTGGACCTGTCGTGAATAAGATAATGTAAGATAATGCCACCAAAAAGCGATTCTATGAACTGACAGGCTGGGTTAACTTACCGCCATATACGGAAAAGAGGACATTCTATTTATTTATTTATTTATTATATAATCATAATGCTGTAATTAAGAATCATATTCTTTATTAAAGTATCTAATGTATACTTAAAGAAATGATTTCACCCTTGAAAATCACAGCTTATATTATATAAGTTATATGACTATAGCTCCTGTATAGAGTTCAGTCTCTACGGGGTAAGTCCACGACCATCTTACGCTCTGGGCTTAAAAACCACTGGTTTAATGGTGAGTACTAAGCACATGGAGCACTTACCAGTTATAACATACAAGTACTGGAATAAACCGAAGAATAGCACTTGCCAGTTGCTGTTTCTTTGAACAAAAAAGGTAACTGGTGAGCTGTGAGCAAAGCCCTTATCCATGGACTCTGATCATTCCCGCTATAATTGGTTCAGGTTTCAGGAACATAAAAAATAAGCCTGGGGCTGCTTTTGATTGTTGCAAGGAAAAGTTCTTTGGGAAGTAAGCATTATTGGTCCTGTACAAAAACTTGCAGCTAGCTGTAAAAGCCATAAACTGGTTTATGTCAAACTGGACAGCAATAGTCCAGCTCGTAAGATCTTCATTTCTAAGCCGCAAGGAAGTTGTGGCAGAGGACGAATGCGATGACACGACGGACGGCGGCGGCGCGGCGGCTAGGGTGTCATGCATATTTTAAAGAATACCTGAAGAAATTGTAGCATGCAACTTCATACAGCTCTCAAAGCATTGATCATTGATTGTTGGAGGACAGGACTCACGGATGAAGATGGTCACCTGCGTCGTATCTCGTATTCAAAGAATCTCCTCATCCGAAACCAACAGGCTTGGTTCCTAGAATGTCTTTCAAAGAGTGCAGAGATGTCTTGGTGGTTTATTTACTGAAGCAGTAGATATGTATCCGCGAAAAGTGGTCCTAGTAGGATGAATTTAGCAACTTACGTTAAATTCATCCTCAGTGTAGATCACTGGGATAAGAACATAAGCACAGAACACTGCTCAGAGAACGGAAGGCCAGAAAGAAAAAATCCTTAAGATACTGCGTGGCATCTTCTTAAAACTGTATGGATGGAATCAATTTTTGAATAAGCCATCTAACGCAAAATGTGTATTTTAGCCTAAAATATTACCTTCAGCATGACATACACATCTAGAATTCTTAAATAATGTTGCTGAGCCCATTGTATCTATCAACTTTTTAGATCGGCGAGCTTTTTTAAAGGCCTGACATTTTCTGAGTGCATTCAGGCATTACATCATTACATACCACTCGTTTAAGTCACCAGTTATTTTTGTTGTGCGTCAAGTAATGCACTGCACAGTGCACATTCATCATTTTGTATCAAATCAATCTGGATCTGGATTACCTGTGGAATATTAATAGAAATCAATCATATAGAAGGAAATCAGAGGCACACGGAACGAACTCGAATGCATTTTCCGAATCGGCCATCAGTGTGTCTTTCATATGACCACACCTTTCGAATCCTGCTTTTGTCACCAATAAAGTCATAAAATTGAATTAAAATTTGCTGCGTTTTGTGACAAATGGCTCCAGTTTTATTGAGATTTATATCTGAATATTTTTTACTCTTTTCTTGTCGTGTTGTCTTTATGGAGACATTGACAATCATGCATAAATGGATTGACAAATGCACGCCCTGAAAAAGTGTGGTCATGGTGTATTTAAATTATGCTGTCAGCAGGGGCGAGTTTTTGTTGTACTGCCGATTAAGCACGAATCGTGCTGGTTTCTTGGACGTTAAAGGTCAAGTGCAGACTTGGGGGCCTTTTGATGTTAACATTCAATAATTACGTTCAAATAGTTAATTTTAAATACTTAAGGACTAGGAGGTTTAAAATATATAGAGTGGCGCGACAGCTCTTGAAGAGCCAAGGCCTAATTGGCTTACTCTCATCAACAATTCTCTAGGTGCGTGAGAAGAATTGAGGGGACATACAATTTTATGCCGATTCCGAACGGCAAAGTTGAGAAGCACTTTTTCATGGCAGATGATATTTTGGAAGTTTTGTCAGTTCTTCGCAAGAGGCAGTGTCCGCGAAAGGTGAAGAAGATGGGCCCGAGTATGATTCGAACCCACGACGTTCTGCTTAGCAGCCAACGCACCTAACCTCTAAGCTACAGACACTACTGACAAGGAGGTTTGAAGGTAGCTAGATTAGTGTTCTGCAGGTTGAAAATCAATTGTTTGATATGCCTTTCATAGGTATCACTTGATCGAATGTTACAGTAAATTCAAAATTTTGCTTTGCTGTCCATGAATCGAGTACAAAAAAAATCATATGTGTAGATAGTTCTGTGTATATAGTTCTGTTTCAGCTAGAGGACATGAATCATCGGTACCTCAAGACAATAGCTAAAACGAAAATTACTTCATTACCTCCATGCAATTTCGCCCCCAAGCTCGCAACAAAAATTCTTACATCAGAAAACAACTTTGACAAAAGTCGTGAACCACACTATCAGCATCATAATACACTCTATAACCAGTAGAAGCAGTTTCATCGCTGCATCGTGCTTGGAAACATGTGAGCACAAACATCAATTCCCGAGTCCATGGACAACTAAAAACATCAAAGAGAGATTACAAAAGAACAAAAACAAATGTTAAGATTAATGAAGATGCCCCACGAAGAGCTAAGCTACCTAATAGAGAAAACGCGGAGAACATTTTTAAGAACAGTGTGGATAGACGACGCATGACGAAAGAATTTCAATTCTTGCACCCTCCCACGATAGTGGGCTCCGTTCCGAAAGTCAATTCTAAAAGCTTGAACGGAGTGAATATTTTCAACTTCCTTACCAACAGCAGTTATCGCCATTCGACTTACTTACATGGTGGTAATGTTCATAACTGTACAAGATACATAATATAAAGACTTTTCTAAAGATTTTTCTTTCTGGTGTGAACACTATATTCTGAGGCTTTGTCTGAAGTCTGAAGGAAAGATTGGAGACTGTTATTTCTTTTTTTTTTGGGTTTAATAAATGAATCTTTGTGTTTTTTTGCCACAGGAGGTCTTCGATATGCAAATTCAGATAAAGATTAAACCCTAAGCAAACTCTTGACTCTTGGATCGAAATTCATTGAAATTTTTTGCGGATCTGTGTCGCTACGAACAGCGGCGGCGGTTGTGGTGATTGGTCCAAAGGTGAATCCTCCATAGAATTTGGAAATAGTCGAAGTATTGAAATTTTAGTAGAATAAGGATTAAAGGTTACAACCCAAATCCATTGCAGTGGATGTGCAGCTTCCTTATGAGCCTTGTTGCGTCGTGCTCGTGTGGAATGCATTCTTTGAGAATCCCACATCAACACAAATACGTCTTGATATTTTAACATTTAACCCTTGACAAAGTCGATATGGATGCTAAAATCAGTAGCCTAAATGAACGATACATTTTTAAATATTTGCGTGGATTGTTAGTGTCTGTCATTTATTTAACGTAAGGGAACAAACACTCATGCAATTCCAAAAATCATCAATTACATTGTCTGGATGTACGTGGCAATGCGAGGGTGAAACTGAGTAATATGTAATGGATCACGACTTCTTATAATTGTGGCCATTGTGAGTTGTTAAATTCCGTTTGATAAATTGTTAGAGAACTTGAGTTTTTGTTTTGAACACATAGCAGGATGATTTGTTATTAAGGAAAAATCGAGACTTTGAGTGCGATTTTTGCGACAGCTAAGGGTTCATAGGACCTTTAGATAAGCACCCAGATCTCAGCGCTAGTAAGGAAATGCAGTTTTGTGGACAGTTTTGTTTAAAAAAATTGTTAACATTTTATCCTAGATTTTAATTTCTCTTTCTGCTTAAGTTTAATTTCTTCGAGTTCGCAGATCAGCTCTTTTGTATTGCAGTTTTGTTATCGATTTTCAGTTTCTTCACTTGCTAACGTGTATTTTTTCTCAGTTTTGTTTATTTTTTGAGAAGGCACTTTCGGTTAAGTATTATTGAATTATGTAATCAAAAGTTTGAAAACTACGTGCTTATTCCTTTCGCCTTCAGAAAATGGAATTAAAATCGGGAACAATGATGACATTAAAAATTATTTTACACAGGCACTACTCTTGCAAGAATTTAAAATTGTTTTTATATTGAGGAATGCATCCTATAATTGTTTTTAGCTTAGATTTGAACACTCCTTATGGACACTTAACTGAAATTCCAAACGTTCGCTTCGAGACATTTTAATTAAAATTTATTTTTAATTTAAGCATTAAAAAAATCCAAACACTCATGGAACATTGAACACCGTTTCTCGATTGCATTTTACAACACCTGTAAGTCTTAAAGCGGTAATTCTCGTGGCAAACTCTTCAATTTAATTTATTATTGAAGCTTCTACACTACACGTTACTTTACGGCTGCCGACTATTAACCTTTCACTCCACACGTATACACTTTGAGAATGGAGGTTGCTCATATTCGGTCGGTGCAATATTAAAGGTACATGAAGTTAAAATTCAGAAATTAATTAAAAACTATATCGAGATAACGTTGTGTATTGTGCTCTTTGCTTAAACAGTGTCTATTTACATTTGGTGTTACCACGTTGACGCTCGGATCAAGTGCTACAGATGTCATAGATCAGTGGGAATACTCAAAACAGTTAGCGACAACAAACCAGTAAATTAATTTGTCAATAAGAGAACTTCTAGACCATAAGTGAAATGATATAAATAAATTTTGGATAGTGTGTACAAAGATAAGCACCACCCTACTGTGCTGTCTTTTGTTTCATAAGAAACGTGGGAACCTGAGAACTAAGCTCTTGTTGAATCAATTAAGAGTGGAATGTCAACAAGGGCTGTAGACTACAAAAATAAGAGAAAAGTGGCGATTAATTTTTCAATATACAATTTCTCTTATAAGTAGATAAGTATGCTTCGTTCTTCTTAAATTCATCAGAACCGAATTTGACTTACATTTACAGTAAAAGTTTAGGAAAAAAAAGAGTCACACGGTATCAGTTCGTACCCTAATTTGACCAATTTAGTCTTTGCGGTGCTTTATGATGTATGTGACTGTTTTGCGCTTCTCCAAGTTGTCGTTGTTGATCATACCTTCTAAACCCAAGATAACATGGCCATCACCTTCCGAAATGTCAGAGGACGCTCACAGGCTAATCCCTCTGTTACGACTCTTCTTTGGTCTCTGTTATACAAAAGTGGCTTATTGTTTCTTGTACCCTACTCGAAACTGACGTCAGATGACGAAACATAATAAATAATTTTTGGCATTCATTATCAAATAAGAAAAGTCACCGTTATACAGCATCTAAACGCTCTCTGATTTTGATGTGCGATCATCCGAATGCACCACCTCTGATGACATTTAAATCACATCATTTTCAAAAATTAATTTTTCTCTTAACCGTTGCCTTAAGATTGAAGTTCGCTTTCAAATTCAAACCACACGATACGTCAACCATACTTACTAAAGATAAAATGTCTTGCGGAGGGTCTTCACCCACCGCGATTATCAACATGCCACTGAAAACGAAACATAATTATTACGTTAATGAATCCTCCTCCAGCATCAAACCTTATTAAAGTTATCCTCACAGAAAATTCATCTGAGGGGTATGATTTTTGACTCCCTTTTCCTTTATCATTCTTAAAAAAAAAGAAAATTTAGATGATTAAATCTGAGATATGACATTACGATGATAGAGAAGTCGAAAAAAGTGGGTCCGGCGATTCCGTCTGTCTGTCTGTCTGGAAGTTTACAGGCATCTACAGCCTTAACTACTGGTCCGATTGACTTCAAATTTGAAAATTAGAGGTTTGAACAAAAAACCATGTCCCGCTTTTTTTTTAATTTTGTTTTAAGATTAAAATTTAGGGTAGCCACCAAACGATTTTTTTGGCCGAAAACCAAAACTTTCAATTTTCTCCAAAACGGCTCCTACGATTTTTTTTAGACTTCCTCGAGTTTTATTTTTAAACATTCATGTAATTTATGCAAAAAAAAATTGTATTGCTCCAAAACGGTACTTCCCATGGAACCGTTTTTTTGTTATTAGATTTTCTAGAAAACTGAAAGTCCGATCAGCGTAAGTTTTTTTTTCGAAAGTACGTATATATTGTTCAAATAATATTTTGTTTTTAAAAAAATTTCAAATTTTTTTTTGGATTTTAAAAAAATATTTTTAACTTTTTTTTTTCAAAATTCTGTATCTCAAAAACGGATCAATTTTAAAAATCCAAATTATAGCATAACATGTATATTTACATGGCCTTAAAAACTGCATACCCAAATTAATTTAAAGACATTTTTGAAAAATTTTATATACAAAAAATTAATTTAAAAAAAACGGCAATAATTTGAGACAACAACGCCCTACTGTGATATCTACGAATAGGTTATGATAGGGTGTGCATAACTTATTTTGAAATTTGAATTCAATTGTCTAGTTGTAGGCAAATCATTTTCGGAGTTCTTTAGTCACTTTCATAATCATAACCTGTGTTAGTTGGTTCGATTTTTATAAATTTCTCCTCATTTGACATTATTGGGCGGTTAAGGTTTGTTCATTCAGTGATCACCTTTTAACTACTTTATTTTTCCTGCATTGAGTTTTCAACATAAATAGTTACCTCAGCTCCCATCTCACGATTATCATTAAAAAGCATCACTAATATCATGTTAGGCACTAGCTTGCAAAAAAGTCTCCACTCTTCTTCAAGCACAACCATCAGACTGCAACTTTGTTGCAGGTTTAACCCACTCTTTGAGAATATTCAGAGTTAAGCATTTTTTTTATCCCAGAACAATATCTTGAATTTACAATTAAAAAATGAGGAACAAAAAACAAACGTTCATGAAACCCATCCCTATAACCTACCAAACCTACAGAAATGCACTGACAAAACTATCTTTGCTCAAATCTCCATCCACTCCCATGAAAAAAAAAAGAAACGACTCAAGAGGATGACACACCAACGACCAACTTCTCTGCGAGCCAAAAACGAGATACAGTCAAACAGATGGAAAACCGGCATATTAGATAAATTCAATGAGCAACGAACGAAACTAAAGACCAAAGAGAATATCAACAAAAACAAACCACAGCAAGGTGTAATCGTTTTCTGTTAACAGACCGAACCGTTTCGATATAATCTGATTAACAGAGCCAAAACAGTCATTTTGGAACTGAAACAGCTTGTTCTCTCTGAGCTCAGCTTCAAAATGCACAATTTCATTTCAGTTTCCAACGAACCTTTGTCATGGTGAAACAAACCAGCGCGTAGCGACGATCCGTTTACCTTGCAAAACTTGAAACTCCGTTTTATCTAACACGTGCGAACTTTATGAAATGATACAAAAGTATCTAAGAGATACAAAAGTATCTACACGCAAAGTGTTTTTTTTAGAAATGTTGTAGTTAATGAGTTCATCAATTTTACATTTACCGGTCAAATCAAGGCACATAATCTGTGAATTGATAAGGAAGCTTCTTGTATTCGGAGTTTAAATTTCTGTTGATGAAGTTGTTAAATTAGTTGAATTACGACTAAAAGATACAAAAGTATCTTAAATATTGAAAAGTGTCTTTTAAAAAATTACATCCATAACTGAAAACAACTTTTTCCAACTCTGCAATTTCATTCTTCATTTCGATACAAATATTTCTCAAAGATTCAAAAGTATCTCAAACATAAATTAGTGTCAAAAAACCCAAAAAACGTTTTCAACGAAAATATCCGACACCATTACAATAGGATTATTACTCTTCGACTTGTTCAATTATTTTTCTCTGTGACCTCGATTACCTATAATATCGATCGTTTGGGAGTATAAGAAAAATATTAAGCACGTTCAATCGAGGCCAACAATGTTTTCCGTGATTGGTGTCCGTTTTGTATAGTCGTCGTCTTTGTCATCGTCGTCGTTGTCGGTTTTGCTTCTTCTCGTACTCTAAGCCGTGTCTTTGACTTAAATCCTGCATCAAACGTCTTGTTGGGAAGTGTTGTTGTTATTTGTCTTTCATTTTGTTGTTCGTTTTGCTTGTGAATTGTGAAAAATGTCGTTTTTACCATTAGTAGATAAGTCAAACAAAAAATAATATGGTCAATATTTGACAACAGAAGCAACAACAAATTGTATTTCTACCTGGGTGATTTATCCTGTCCATATATCCATTGTCCATTGAAGTAAAAATATAATACCAACAAGTGAACAAAAAGGGTGTCGTGGCCGATTTTCTGAACGTCTTTCTTTCCAATTGAACAATAAACGCCACAGCAAGAATCTTCAGGTGGATCTCAGAAGGATATCGACACACAGACGAAAATTGTGCCTTCCAAAGTGTTAGAGCATTTTTCACGCTTCTGTCTGAAAAATTAAAACCGAGTTTAATCTCATGGATGTAACCATTTTTGGATTATAAGATTTAAGAAAAAAAGGTCTTGAGCCCGCATTTAAATGATTCATCGCACAAATGGTTTGGATTACCTTCAATAAAATAAAACTTAAACTTGGTATATGCGTGATATCTGAATTCAGCATCTCTTGGAATAAACTAAAGTGATGGTGAGTGTTCTCGTGAGTTGTTTTAATTTATTTTTTTGTGTTCTTGAAAATTTAGTGCTAAGAGTTGTGAAACAATAGAATGACAGGGTTATGAACCTTCCTTCTTTTATGTTCCAACTGCTGGTCTTGATTTTATAAGATGATAGCTCGAAATGGGAGTTTTGATTTATTTGCGATGGAATTTTCGTCTCGTATGATTTTATTTCGTTTAATGGTTAAATGGTTTCTGCGCGGTAGCAGGAGCTTAAAATGTGCGAAGCTAAGATTTTATTTTTAGAACTGTTTAATTTTTAGTTTGCCTGTTTTTATCAAATCTGAAGCTAAGAAAATTTATTTGAAAAGTGGCCCCTTAATTTTACACTCGTCAACAAAATTACACGAACACTTAAATAAACTCAAAATTTTAGAATTTTAACTAATGTATTTTTGTATATAGTCGCCGGATAGAAATGAAATAAAAAGAATTTCAAAGATTATCATTTTTACTTGCGACATATAGAATATATGGCAAGTATTGAATTCGTAAAAAAAAAAAATTGAGATGAGGATGAGATATGATATTACGATGGTAGAGAAGTCGAAAAAAGTGGGTCCGGCGATTCCGTCTGTCTGTCTGTCGGAAAGTTTACAGGCATCTACAGGCTTAACTACTGGTCCGATTGACTTCAAATTTGAAAATTAGAGGTTTGAGCAAAAAGTCATATCCCATTTTTTTATTTTTGTTTTAAGATCAAAATTTAGCAAAAAACCAAACTTTTTTTTTCACAAAAACGGCCCGAACGATTTTTTTAAACTTCCTCGAGTTTAATTTTTTTAAACATTTATGTGTTTTATGTAAAAAAAAAAAAATTGTATTGCTCCAAAACGGTACCTCCCATAGAACCGTTTTTTTGTTATTAGATTTTCTCGAAAACTGAAAGTCCGATCAGCGTAAGTTTTTTTTCGACAGTACGTATATATTGTTCAAATAATATTTTGTTTTCAAAAAAATTTCAAATTTTTTTTTTAATTTATAAAAAATATTTTTAACTTTTTTTTTTCAAAATTCTGATTTTCAAAAACGGATCAATTTTAAAAATCCAAATTGGAGTATAATATGTATATTTACATGGTCTTGAAAACTGCATACCCAAATTAATTTTAAGATATTTTTGAAAAATTTTATATATAAAAAATTAATTAAAAAAAAACGGCTCCGACGATTTTCAAAAAAAAAAATTCAATAAATCAAGAATAAGGTTTGAATTTGTTCGGCATTTAAATTTTTGGAATGAAATGTATACACGAGGTACATTTCCAAATTTTAATTTTTTTAATAAATTCTAATTATTTTTTATATATATATTTTTTTTTTTTTTGAGTTAAGTGTAAGCTGTAAGTAAGAGTGTAATCAAAATTGCTTAAAGTATATCTCTTATTTTAACACTACCTTTTGCAATTTAAGTAATCATAAATATTTAGTTTTAGCATGCAGGAGCAAGTTCGTACGACCCTGTCGTGCACATTTTTTCTAATTAAATATTTTTGAGGAAAAACATACCTTTTGTCGTTTTCACTTGAGCGTAAAAGATGTTCACTCATCTCCAAAATATAAAAATGAGAAAAACTGTGATTCGTGATAAGGTGAGCGAGAAGTTTTTCTCAATCAAATTGGTCCAAGATTTAACTTGAAAATATTGTTGGTTTTAATACACTTTTTGTTTTAGATCGAAATTATTATAATTTTTTTTTTTTAATTCACAAAATGGGTTCTAATGCTAAAATACTATTTTGACTTTGAATCCCATAATCTCCGCCGCTTTTTTATGGTTGTTGACGATACAACCTATTTATTAAGTGAAAATTTCGCATCAATAGGTACGATAACAAATTTGAAAATTAAATTTTTCGTGATAAAACAAATGAATTTGCTTAAGAAATTTCAATTCAAAGCTTATTTTCATTATCCTTAAAAGAATCTCAAGCATGAAGATGTTATATTTCATTCAATTGTCCTCTATCAGAAATAAACGAACCACACGACTGAAGTTAAATTTCAGTATCATTAGCAGTTAATTGGGTCCTATAGTAGGTTTAAGATCTGAAACATGCTATTATGCACATTTTCTATAATAAATTCCTTCTTTTAAGATTCTTTGTCAGTTTCTGACATAATTTGTTAGTTGTTACTGTTCAGCTGCATTGCAGATTGCAGGTCGCTTGTTTAATTTACTCTTCAGAAAATCTGTATGGCTTTATCTTAATATCCAGATGCAGTCGATAGCACACAAAATTCTGCCCCGATTTGGTCTTCTCTTCTCCAATTATGTTGATAAGCTTTTTCTTAAATTATAAGAAACAATTGAAATTTTAAATTGACTTTGGTGCAAAAATATTTGTTTTCCATTTAAAACTTATCACATTTCAACCCATTAAACGCTCATCATTTTTTAATTAACAAAACCATAAAATAATTGAAGCGTGGGATGACCCTGAAATCATCGACCAAATACACTGCATCAATATGCAAATTGAAACTCTTTGCTTTGAATTCTTCTTGCCCCATAAATCAAGTGCAGAGGCTTTAAGATTATGAATTTATGCCACAACTAATTAAAATTCAGTTTTCTCGTATAAGGCTAAGTCTTGCATTAAGTCAATAGCTTTAAATTACTTAATTATCCCCAATCGTTTGACTGTGGTTTGAAAAATTATAACTTTTATGACAGTTTTCTGCCCTAGCCAAATCAATTTGCATTTCGATCAATTAACAATAAACATCTAGCGCTCACTTGAAGACCACAGAAAAACTTTTCAGAGTGCGTGTAGGTTTTCAATTCACAAAAGATACAATTTATATCAAAACAAAAAACTAAGTAATTGGCCCAGCGCAGGTGGAAACAAAAATGTTCGAGGAAGCAAACGTGTAGTCACGCAATTTTTCTATTTTTTCCCGTCCATTGTTGGATATAAGAAAATTGTTTTCGGACAAAAACGTTTTTTCAAAGCTTCAAGAACAAACTATAGGTGAGATCACTTTTGAAGTTACAAAACCAAAAAACTACTTGGAAGTATCACGATTTAAATTTGGCTTTTCGAAATTATTTATGCATGTTCTTAAATTAATTGATACACGAAGAAAACCAGAGACCCAAATTTTCGGCTATGATTTGCAACCAGATACTAATTAATTATATCGGTCCCAACTCTCAGCATAACCTTGAACATTTGCAGTTCGAAAGATATTTCGTTCGTTCTTAACGATATTTATTACTTTCCAGTATTGTTTATTTTTTTCGAAAGTGGTTAACATCAACAATTTTAACACTCTTAAATATTTAGCATCCTAATCTCACCCGAAGCCACTTAACAAAAGATACAAACAAAATAAATATAATCAAAAGATGCTCTGTAGTGTCCGTAGCTTAGTGGTTAGGTGCGTTGGCTGCTAAGCAGAACATCGTGGGTCGTAGTCCTGCTCGTGTCCACAGTTTTTATTTCATCTTTCACGGGCGCTACCTCTTGCGAAGAACTGACAAAACTTCCAAGATTATCAATCTACCATGGAAAAGTGCTTCTCAAATTTGCCGTTCGGAATCGGCGTTAAATTGTAGGTGCCCTAAATTCTTCACACCTACCCAGAGGAATTATTGATGAAAGTAAGCCATATTAGGCCTTGGCTCTTCAAGAGCTGTCGCGCCACTCTATTTATTTATTTATTTATTTTAAAAGATGCTCTCAAGATATCAATAAAAAAGAAATGTCATCAAAAAATCAACAAGTGATTATATCGAGATTTGAATTCTGCAGACAATTTTCTAGTTTTCAGTCTTTGCCGTTTGAGGTCTTTGCCATACATAAATTACCAAACAAATATTATGATAGGGTACATGAAAATATTCTATTTAAATAGCGTCTACCATAGAAAGCAAAAGAGCTGTGTAACGAACTCGATTATATTTTTTCGTTGTTTGAATAGATCGATGGATATATTTGAAACAAATTCACTAAAAAGCATGAATTTTAAATTTTTGTTCATTATCGTTGGTTATCTTTGGAATGTTGAAGATCAGTTTCTTGCTCGAATTATGTCAAATGAGACCAGTGGCTTAACAATTTTCTTTTATAAGGGTCGTTTACAACACAAACATTTTTCTTAAATTTTTTTGAATTTCTATTAATAATAGCTTTGTACATCAAACTTTGAACAAAAACCACTCTTCAGTGTTATTGCAACATTCATAACCACTATTAATCTTGCCTTCAAAATATCTCATCTTGTCATAAGCAACATTCCAGTTTATATTTTTTGAACGGAGGACATATGTCTGTGTCTTTCTTTCATGGCTAATAAATATTTATGGCTCTGTTAGATTGCAAAACACATTACATCCGTTGAAAGATAACAGACAAAAATCAAACAACCATAAGCCGGGTTAGTGTGAAATCTTTTGAAAATACAAAAGGGAAAAATGTTGAACATAAATAGAACAGAGAGACTGAGAGAGAGATTAAGAAATGGACAACTTATGACAGACATTGCTATCTTTATTTTTGTTACTTTGTGGTTTTGAAATAGGCGAAATGTCCAAATTTGAGCCCCTACCTACGAGAGCATAGCCTGGGTAGAATTTTAAAAAACCATGAGAGATTTGGCTTCGAAGCAGAACAGATTATACTATAAGGCTCGACCAGACCGATGTTTCAAGCAAAATGAAGGCATCCAGGTGAGGTTGCTCTCCAGACTCGTCAACATAATCGTTCGATAGTGTTTTCGATTCATGTGAATTCTGCATCAGCCAGACGAGATTGTTTATTAAAAATTCACAAATTCAATCACATTTAAACTCACAAGATAAGACATTTTAAAACGAAAGAGCTGATCTGCAAACCTGTTGCGTTACATATTTCGTTTAATGTCAATTTAAATGCAATTGTGTTAAATTGATTGTGGGTGTTTACTTAAAAAAGCACTGTCATTTAAGCATTGTTTTACTAAATTTATTATATTTAATTAGGTTTACGAAATATTTTTTATAATATCGGGTTGTTAATAAACACATCCAGTTTAACTTTTCTATTTTTTATCATTTTCTTATGTGAAGAACCCTTAGATATGATAAGAGACAATGTACAATTGTTTCACCGAATTTCCAACACTCATTCCACCACAACCACATTTCCTGTCCTGATTCCGTTTTTGTTTATCGATAACGCAACACTATTAAGTAACATCAAATCCAGAGTTCCTTAAACATCTTCAAATCTCCAATCAATTGCATCTTAAATTATTGTTATTCCGCCATTAGCCTAACAAAATTAGTATTCTTGTCGCCTTTTTTTCGGTTTGGGGCCAAGCTGCAATCATTGTCCCTCGTAGCATGAACCTGGTAAGCCCTTATTTTCCCCAGTTGGCATAAATTAACACTTATTTTCTGATTCCTTTCAGTTTATATAACATAAATATGAGCATCGAGTATAGTCTTTCCATCGAAATACACAAATATTGTCTGTAAATAAGATTGTCTATGACTTTTTGAACAGATAAACTAAAAACTCACTTGTTTAATATTCTTTTGGGGGAGTCACAAATATTGGGCTTGATACTTCTTTTGCTTTGAATGAAGTTTGGGTTTTGTCCGTAGAGTGAAGAAAGAGGAAACTTTTGTTGATTGTCATAAATTGTCGGATTGTATATCAACTGGTTATTTGTGTGGAATCATTAATTTTATAAGACTCTTAAGGAATTGAAGGATTCTCATCGGTTTGTTGGGCTTTTCTTTGTAAAATATAAAACGTTTAATGCTTCGTGTTAAGTTATGTTGTGGTTGAAATAGGCTTCTGTGATTTTAATTTGTTTGGGAATTGAAATCAGAAAAATAAACTATTTTAACGAAGGCGATGGGCGTTGTTATGTCAAATATGAATTTTATTGGAGGTCGTACAATGCAATTATTCCTCATGAAAATTTATGGTTCATTGATAAAGTTATCCGTGAGAAGGATATTAAAATAATGGTGGTTTGTTTATTGTAGGCAGGCGTAGTAAATTTCAAGATGAGTTCAATAACGAAGTAAAGTTAGTTCGGTATTGGTTTTATCTTGAGGCTTATAGAATTTGAAGTTAGTTGGGAATCGACATTTAACTCTCTGAAATAAAAACTCTGAAGCGATCAATTTCAGTAATTTAAACTTATTTCATAGACTCAATCTGTGACTGTTTCCAATTACATATTTCCATAATTCTTTGGTCAAGAGGAAGTAAGTATTTAGAATAACCTTTAAAAAATTAGTTCATCTTAAGTTTGAAATTTTGTTTTAAGCCATAAGAAACAAATTTATTCAAATGTTTAGGGGGCGATTCAACCTGATTGTTTTAAATGAATACAAACACCGGTTGTTTGGCTTAAGTATCTAATATTTAACACTTTGATTGAATAAGTTTTCTTTTTTGTTGAGATAAGCAGAAACTCCATATTAAAAAAAAAATATGTTTCGACTCCGGGAGTTGTGCTTCTCACAACTTTTCTCCATAAGACTTTCTCTCGAACGCAGCTAAGAGTTCAGAGCATATTTGGCTAAGCCCTCAAGTCTCGTATACGTAAGTGGGTGCTTGTAAGCCTACAATAGTAGCAGTTTGGAATCAGTTTGGATTGAAGTACTAAGGTTTGTTTTGTTGGCTTTAAGCCAGGATAGTACTACTTTTAACTCGTTTTTCCTATCAATATTTTTTAAAAGCTGTTTTTCTTCTGTCGAAGTTTTCTACAGACGGAGCAACCACATACTTCGTTTTTCAATATTTCATATACAGTCCATAGTTTTTTAACGCTTGCTCGATCTGGATATATGATGTTTGTACAGCTTAGGGCCTTGGGGGTTCCTTCCAAAGATGTCAATGACGTCTGCATAAGTCAATATTTGGTGACGATAGCTCTTCTTGTGCAATTCCCAGTCACAAATTGCTTTTTCGAACTTCTGGTTGAAGAAAAGTCAAGTTCATTAAAGTTAGTGACGGGCCTAGATAACAATCCTAAGTCCTAACACCCTTAATTTGGTTTGAAGAGTTGGTCATGGTGAAACTGTATCCTTGTATGGCTTTATACAGTTCTACCCGTGCTATGTTGTCGTAGGCGGTCTTTAAGTCTATGAGCAAATCGTATGTTGGAATTCTTAATCCTAGGCACTATTTCATCGCCTGCCTTATGTCAACTTATTGTCGATCGAAACCGCCAATTATGATTTTGGCCATGTTCTTCGGTGATGTCATTTCAATGATGACTGTATTGTCTGAGCATTGGATCTCATTTTTATATGGCCAAGACATATCGGCTAGCTGCTGGTTTTTTTGAATTTCTTCTATTCAATTTATGAGGTTGTAGGAAATTTTTCCAATCTCAGACGCAACCTTGCTTTCAAGGAACTTACTTTTCAAGCCGGATCGTCCAGATCTGTTACAAGCGTTCGCCTAGTTCAGGCCGTAATTACATTTCCATCAGTCTAGTGAGAGAACGTCTGGATCTGACCGCCATATCGTTTATATTTTTTTCATAAAAATTGAAGTGTCTACACTCTGGTTATAACCATCAGCAGATAGAGAACGAAATTGAATTAAATACTAAGCTCGATGTTTATCACTGAAAATCCCCCACAAAACACTAAAAATGTAGTTTTTATTTATTTTTACCCCATACCAAATTATTATCGCATTTTCGTTGATTGTTGCTTAATGCCAAGAAAACAGATAACAGTTTTTTTTTTTTAACTGGAACAGATGAATCTTTGCATCTTTATTGCAAATTTATCACCTAACATGAACTTATTTATAGCAGGTACCACCCATAAAGTTTTGTCTCATTTAAATCGTTTCGGTTTTAATTGTTTTCTCGAGTTTTCAAGTTCACTCACCCAACGTTACATAAACTTAAACAATAAAAACCTAAACGTGAAGCACCAATCAAATGATTTAAAATTCCTTTTCCAAAACTTTACGGAAGATGTCTCGTTATCACACAAAAATATAAACAAGACCTAAAACTTGATGCTTATCGACAAATTTGAAAAAAATTAAACAGTGAATAAATATTTGACTTTTCTTATGACTACACTTCACTTTAGATACCTACAAAAAAAAAAAAAAAAAACTCGAACACATCTAGGGCATAAGACAACGCTGCGACCATTATTTCTTAACCACCAAAAATACAACAACAATCTCACAAATGGACCGAACGATATACTTCATGCGTGGTTTTCTAATTCGATTATAGTTTTTCATATTCATACTTGTAAAGGATTCCATCTTCAAAAAAGTATTTGATGATTTTTCTTTATTTTTTTATCTTTGAAAGAAATTAAATTGTGGCGCCGTTGATGCAGTCGCCCACCGACAACATCGTCTTACAGTGGTTCGTTTTGTTTTCGGAGATACATATTGAAATCATGATTCTGGTCTTTTTAAAGGTTTCTCACCGAAACGCTCTTAAATAATTGAATTTTAATTTGAATGATGTATTTTTCGCTTAATGGAGCCATTAGGGATCACTTCAACCGAAACTCTTCGTTCGACTATATCGACCTCAAAATCTCAAAAATATAGAAGCTTTGATATTTATAGTCAAGTTCGGAAATCATATCAAAAAAAGGCAACCCAAATTTGTATGTGTTCTTGACTTAATTTTAACAATGGACTCTAACGGTTTTCTGCAAGTTTTTTCTTTCCCTTTCAATGCTAACGAAACATAATATATGAAGTTGTTTTTGAATGAAACAAGTGAGCTTTACCTTGCCATTGGCCTTTGGTATATTTTTTGAATATTTTCAGTGCGGGCACCTTTGGGGTTTGATGAATGGGCAGATATTGTCTAAGCGAGTTGTTCTTTGGTTAGGAAACAAATCGATATCTTTTGTTAGGCCTAATGAACTTTCATCGATCACTAGAGGAATGAAAATTATTAGCAAAAAAATGTGTTAAATGTAGTAAATTTTGAAGTCCTCAAGTTTAAGGCTAAAATTCTCCGCCTTAAAAAAAAAAAAAAACGCCAAAAATTGTGTGTAGATAGATATTCGATATCCATCAATTATGGAAACTTATGATAATCTAATATGGCCCTCGAGACGAATGATTGAAATTTCGTGGCTAAGCATTTTCCAACTAAAAATGAACATATTAAAGGCAAGATAAAGTACCATTTTAATACCGATTCATGATTGAAAACTATTACTTTTTTCATTTATATCTATACTGTAGTGTAGGTGCGTTGACTGCTAAGCAGAACGTTGTGGGTTCGAATCCTACTCGGGCCCAAAGTTTTTATTTCATCTTTCACGGACACTGCCTCTTGCGAAGAACTGACAAAACTTCCAAAAGTATCATCTGTTATGAAAAAGTGCTTCGCCGTTCGGAATCGGCGTAAAATTTCAGGTCCCCTCAATTTTTCACACGCACCTAGAGAATTGTTGATGAGAGTAAGCCACTTAGGCCTTGGCTCTGCAAGAGCTGTCGCGCCACTCTATTTATTTTTTATTTATGTTTATACTAATACAATAAAGTAAGATTTTTGTTTGTTTGTCGGTTGTATGTTTGCAGTCAAATAGACAAAAGTATTACTATATACATGTTGCAGAATGCTTCGCCTATGCACAGATTGTGCAAAGGAGGTTCTGAAAATAAAAGAAATAATTATAAAAAGCAAAAAACATTCAGCCAAATTTATAATCAAATCCTAATGATTTAAGTAGTGAATCCATATTTATAATCAATTTGAAGATTTAAGGAACGTTACATCTTTAGATTCTCGGGTTCAAATCTGAAATGTACACATATTCGTTTAATTTAAAAATCCAATACAACAAACATTAAACTCACCATTTAAAAAAATCATTTTTTATTTTGTTTTTGACAAATAAAACTCAAGTTGCTTGTAGTAGAATCGTCACTTCTATTATTTTTTTTTTGACAGAGACGTTCCTTAACTAAGTAACAATCGATAATCGATTATAAATAAGAATTTAAGTAAGGTTACTTAAAGGCAATTTAAATATTTAAGCATGCTTAACTATGTAACTTCTAAGAGCGCTCTGAAAGAATCTTTATAAATACGGCTGATTGATTTTAATTTATTTACACGAAAATTTTCTTTTGAATTTAGGAAACTAACAGCCGACATCAGTTTTTTTGAAATGTTTCTCGATTTTTTATTTCATTGCATTTCATTTCCTTTTCATTGCTAAGGCTGAACTTCTACTTAAGCTTTTGGACCAAGACAATTTTTACACTCGAACTCTTGGACAAGATTTTCTACGCTTGAAAATTTCGCTTTATGAATAATGGGTACGTTTCGATCTCGGTCAAAATAAGACATGTGTCATTCGCGATATGTAACTGTAGGTGCATTGATTTTCAAATGGAAAATTTCAGAAGGGTTTTCGTATGGAATATAGAAAGATTTTGATAAAAACTCGGAAAACTCATTGGTTTTCAAGGGTAAATTTGCATGTTATTGTAGGTGCACTGATTTGCAAATGGAATAATGGAACATTTTTTATTTGGAACTCCGAAAACTATGCAAGAACACTAAGAACTTCAAGACCTATAAATCAAGTTTTTTCATATAATATACGGTGCATTTTACAAAATCTGTGTTAATTATAATTATTCTGGAGTTGCTGTCAAGGATAGCGAGACAAAGTTCGCAGGGTCGGCTATAGTGTTAAATAAATTTAATAAGTTTTTAATCCAGCGCAGAGTGGTATGAAGAGGAAACCATATTCAAAAGAGATGAAAACGAAAAAAGAAAAAAAAGAAGAATAAACCTTGAGGGCGTCTTTTAAAATTACGGAATTTATCACATTGTTTTATTTTTTTGGTATTTTTTCTTTCTGGAAAGATGAATATTATTAAAATGTGTTCTTGATTAAAATTTAATTGCAGTTTCGATGGTTAAAGAAACGAAAATTGTTGCCTTGTTGGACCTTCTTTGAGGGCCTATAATAATCATGGATAATTGGTTTCAAACATATCGGAGGTATGAAAATGTTAACTTGAGTTGCTATTCTCACGAGCTTAAGACTTACCTTGAGGGTTTTATGAAAATTATATGACGATGGACAATAATAAATTAGAAACGCATGACAAGGTCAGATTTTTAAATGAGTTTTTCAGTGCAAGATAGCGATAAAAAATTTGAAATGACATGACGCAAAGGTAGATATCAAAAAAATTTAAGGAAGATAATAGAAGATAAAAGAAAGCTAGGTGTCTTGAAACAGATTTATACTTTATGTCAGCCTTTATGTACCAACAGAGACGTGTTTGTCTCCTACTACGGCCGTCCTTTCTTCAATTACTTTTCGGACTTGAACATTCTGTTCGCTATAACTTGCACCTATTCATAGAGTATGTCAATTTGAGAGCTTCCTTTGTCATAGTGACTGTGGATATTCGACATCTTACCCTGATGCAGTCCACGCAGTATGGTTTTTGACTTGTCCCATAAGTCTTTCAAAAACAAGTTCACTGACATCCATAGTTGATTGGACTACAAAATCCAAAATTCAAAAATTCAACCTTCCTGACCATCTCGAAACTGGGAGCTGGAAACTAAGACTTTCTTGGCTGAAGTCGATCAGTCGATCAAGATCTTTGAGTTCAGAAGCTCGGATGCTCTTTTCTTCTATCGCACAGTCTTTTTCTCATTTCTCCTTGCTGCTCTAGTATTCCATTGCAGCATCTGCAAAAGTACACTTTCTCCTCTCTTTTCATTATCAGGCCTTTATCATCTCGGCTACATTTTAAAGTATTTAGTGGTACTGATTCAACAGGGTTTTGACTTTCTTTGGTACAGTACCTATTTTCTTTTGTTTGATAGTCGAGCTCTAAACTTTACAACTACCAGAAAACGGCCAGAGTCGACATTTGCTCCTCAAAAAGTGCTCACGCTTAAAATGCGTGTCTTGTGGCGATTAGCGCATGTTCGATTTGCTTAATTTGGAGGTTCAACCGTCTGGTAATCGCCAGGTTGCGGTGTAGAACTTCTGTCTTGGAAACCTAAAGTGCTATTTATTACCGTATTACAAGCTGCAGCAAAGTCGATTAGTCGGAAGCCGTTATCTGTTGTTATTGCGTGAAGGTTTTCCAACTAACCCGACAAAGATGTTTTCCTTTAAAATTTTCGCATTACGGTCTCTGAGCACGATTTCGTACTCTGGGTAGGCTCCGTAGAATCTATCCATTAGGTCATAAAAACGTCTTTGCTAAATTCTTCAGCATTATCGGTAGCGCGTGTTGAATATTGAACTGATGTTTTGTGTAGCCTTGATACGGATTACAGCCAGGCGATTACTGATTGGCTTGAAATCCATGACCATGATACAAACTCTAAGTTCTTAGTCCGTTCGCAATCGAGGCTCTTCCTCTCTCTCTATCTCTCATAACAACGTGAAGTTTTTTTTTTACTGTGGTACGGATATCAGCCCCGCGCACTTACCTCCTGTTGTTTCCCCGTGAGAACTTCCGCTTAAAAGTTTTGAAAGTAATATCTTATTCTTAGGGATATAAAATCCAATCAAAATATTATCCACGTTACTCGATCCGCACTCGTTTTGTACCTATTTCGGTCCTCACGTATTAATTTGTTCACTTGCCTTCAAAGCAATCATCAATCGTTCAGCGGAACCCACAACAAAACAATTCAAATGCACTTTCTACTCGCATCGAATATGTTATTTTTAAATTATGATTTATGCTCATGCTCAGGTTCAATCTCAAAATGCATATTGATATTCTCATGTTCAAACAATAAATAGATATAACCTCTCCACAACAGAACTGCCCAAAAAATCTCAATGACTTCGCCAAAAGTGAAATTTTCGCATTGACTGTGCTCGTACTAGTATCGTGGTCTTCGAATCTTTCATTCGGAAATTATGTCCATCGCCTATGCGGAGAGACCCCGCTGGGGCGGATATTAAATGTCTGCCTTTTTTCACAGACTACCTTCGCAAATAATCATCAACTGATTCTGTTCTAATTTTTTCGAAATCATTAATAAAGTTCAGGGCCACAAAAGTGATATATTGGTCTTGTCGGCAACCAGTGTCAGAGTCAATGGTGTCTCTTAGTCGGCGGCAGCGGTAACGGTGAAGTCGTGGCACACCCTTTTTGAAACCCAGTACACAATGCCCATTTATGTCATTATCTTACATCAGTAGATTTAATCTTTATCGGCCATAAATATGTTCAGAAACAAAAGCAACACACCTACACCAAAACGACACGACTGACTCTCGGCAAACAGAAAATCGACCAAATGATCGACGTCGCGACGGACGTGCGATCATTTGTATTTGGCCATTAAAATGTCTGCGAATGCTAATATTCGATATCAATTCAATGCGAAATGTGCTAACTTGGGGCCGTCTTACCCACTTAAAAAAAAAAAAAAAAACATATTCTTGCTCAGAACGAAGCCATTGCACTTGTTTGTGCACTTTGACAATAAGCGACTATATCTCCAGATAAAGAACGCAACAACCTTTTACGGCGGCGCGCGGTAGAATTTTAATAATTGTTTTCTATGTTTTCTTGATAATAATGACAAGGTCCGTATGCAAAAATAAGGTTTTGAGATGGTTTTAAGTTGGTGAGTGAATTCGTGCAATATTAAAGCTGCGAACGGCCCTGTGTTATACGTCACTTTCATTTCCCTGTAGTCAGTTAAGATTGAGGAAAGTTTTCGAACAAAGGTTAAGTCAGTCAAGCTGAGGTGTGGGTTGAATATTAATGACTTCACTGATGGAATATTGAGTGAAGAGTAAACAAACTCATCTGATGAGAGAAATGTGATTGGTGCAGTGCTAAACGGTTGACTTTGTTTCAGTTGACAGTTCTTTTGTGAAGGAATATTGA
>CAKKXW010000003.1:62784236-62804936 GCA_920937365.1 Sphaerophoria rueppellii
CCTTAAAGTGTTTAATTGGTCAGATAAGGAACGACGTTCGTCAAGTTGTTTAGCTTTCGTTGTTTAGAATTTTTAGTCTGGATCTTCTGAAACATGAAGGAGCAAACTATTTTTATTCTGGATTTGAAAACGTGGGGCGATGGTGTGATGGGCGCTTTGAGATAGGTACCGGGATGATGCCGTTTATGAGATATATCCAGGAAAGCTGGTAGTGGAGTAGCGAGGTAGTGGGTAGCAGGTAGTGGGGTGACGGGTAGCGTGTAGAAGTAGCGGGTAGTGGGTAACGGGGTACCGAGTGGCAGGAAGTAGGAAGCGGGTAGCGGATAATAGGTAGAGGGTAGTAGGGCCATGGATAGAGTTTCGCGGGTAGTGTGGTAGCGGGGTGCAAAAGTTTAGGTCTTATTTTTATCAAACGAGGAAGTACAAAGTCTTCTAGGTCTGATTTTTAAGATTTGTTGCTTTCGATTTGTTGAACTGCTTGCAGCAAGGAATAGACTGGTTAATTTGTGAAATTCCCTGAAAATGTTAGATTATTTTTATTTGGAAAATGACTGAAAATGTGAAATTTCGTTGTACAACGTTTATGTGGTTTGATTCATGTCATTCCATATCGTGTGACATGAAAATTTCAATTTTTCGTACTGTAAGGTTTATTTCAAATTTTTACCGGATTATGTGATGCACATATATTATTGATTGTTTCTGTGGTATTGAGTTCGACTCACTTATTTTGTACCAGTGGAGTGTTCTGCATCGTATTTTGACAGAATTTTCGGGTAGTGGCGTGAATGGGTTTTAAAGTATTTTGTGAAAAATCGACCAAGTCGTGAATGGCATATGAACAGGGTAGTAGAGAAGCGGGGTAGCGGAGTGACAGGAAACAGGAGTATGTAGAGGGCATAGGGGTAACTGCTACCCTGCGTGAAGGGTAGGATAGCGAGTAACGGGTTACCAGGGTAGCGGAAAACAGATAGCAGCTTAGGTCTTTAATTTGTAGCATTAGCAATCACAATTAATAAAGCCCAAGGTCAATCTTTAGACTTGTGTGGCCTAGATTTAGATGCGACTAATAGTCTTTACACCTACGCAGACAAGAAAACAAAACATATTGCAAAATTAAATTTATATGAAATGTAGTCTTTGTTTTGTTTCTCATTTCTCAACCATCCAATCACAGGTGCCACAGCGAAGCGTGGCAGGGTACAGCTAGTACATATATAAAAATGTTATGTTGGTTTGTGTACGCACGAAAAACTCAACAACCGTTTGACCGATTTTCATAATTTTTGTTTTAAATTAAAGAGGAATAAGGGCAGAAGGTTGTTAACAGACAAAATGTAAACTTTTTAAATCACAAACGGTGTATAGCTACAAATATTCGATTTCAGATTTCAGTATAAAAAAAAAAATTAAATGTCAGTGAAGAAAAATATTATTTGTCAAATATTGTTTTTCATCGACATGAAAAAAAAAAAAAACCTATACACTTGACATTTTTCGCTGTCGATTTTTGAATTTTTTAAGATTTGTTGCTTAGTTCCACTCACTACTTTTATACCCATGGAGCGTTTGTCATCGTATTTTGAGCGAACGTTTGGGAAGTGGCGTAAATGAGTTAAAAGTATGTTTTATAAAATCGACCAAGCCGTTTATGATATGATATATTATGGTCAGTAGTGAGGTAGTGGGTCGCAGGTAGTGGGGTGACGAGTAGCGTGTAGAAGTAGCGGGTAGCGGGTAACGTATAGTAGATTAACGGAGTACCGAGTGGCAGGAAGCAGACAAGGATAAACGGGTAGTGGGTAGTAGGGCCGTGGATAGCGTTTAGCGGGTAGTTCGATAGCGGGGTGCAAAAATTGAGGTCTTATTTTTAACAAACGAGGAAGTACGCGAAGTCTGCTAGGTCTGATTTTTTAAATTCGTTTCTTTTGATTTGTTGAACTGCTTGCAGCAAATTCTCTAAAAACGTAGGATTATTTTTGTTAAGAAAATGACTGAAAATGTTAAATTTCATTGAACAACCTGTATTTGGTTTGATACATGTCATTAAAATATAATCATACTGAATATTTAAGATCATTTCATATCGTTTGTCATGAAAATTTCAATTGTTCGTACTGTACATTTTAATTCAAATTTTTACCGGATTATTTGATGCACATGTATTTTTGATTGTTTCTGTGGTATTGAGTCCGACTCACTTATTTTGTACCAGTGGAGTGTTCTGCACCCAATTTTGACAGAATGTTCGGGTAGTGGCGTGAATGGGTTTTTAAGTATTTTGAGAAAAATCGACCAAGTCGTTAATGACATATGAGCAGGGTAGTGTAGTAGCGGGGTAGCGGAATGACAGGAAACAGGAGGGCATAGGGATAGCAGTTAGCGTGTAGGGTAGGATAGCGAGTAACGAGGTACCGAGGTTGCGGGAAACGGATAGCAGTTTAGGTCTTTAATTTATAGCATTTACAATCAATAAAACTCAAGGTCAATCTTTAGAATTGTGTGGCTTAGATTTAGATGCGACGGATAGTCTATGTACGCAGACAGAAAAACAAAAAATATTGAAAAATTAAATTTGTATGAAATGTAATCTTTGTTTTGTTTCTCATTTCTCAACCATCCAATCACATGTGCCACTGCGAAGTGTGGCAGGGTACAGCTAGTTTATTATATTTAATGAGGTTTACGAAATAATTTTTCTAATATCTGGTTGTTAATAAACACATCCAGTTTAACTTTTCTATTTTTTATCATTTTCTTATGTGTAGGACCCTTATATATAATAATAATACATTTCCTGTCCTGATTCCGTTGTTGTTTATCGATAACGCAACACTATTAAGTAACATCAAATCCAGAGTTCCTTGATTCTTAAACATCCTGGAATCTCCAATCAATTGTATTTTAAATTATTGTTATTCCAACATTAGCATGACAAAATTAGTATTCTTGTCGGCTTTTGTTTCGGTTTGGGGCCACACTGCAATCATCGTCCCTCTTAGCATGAACCTGTAAGCCCTTATGTTCCCTAGTTGGCATAAATTAACACTTATTTTCTGATTCCTTTCAGTTAACATAACATAAATATGAGCATCGAGTATAGTCTTTCCATCGAAATACACAAATATTGTATGTAAATAAGATTGTCTATGACTTTTTGAACAGATAAACTAAACACTCACTTGTTTAATATTCTTTGGGGGGAGTCACAAATATTGGGCTTGATTCTTCTTTTGGTTGAATGAAGTTTGGGTTTTGTCCGTAGAGTTAAGAAAGAGGAAACTTTTGTTGATTGTCATAAATAGTCGGATTGTATATCAACTGGTTATTTGTGTGGAATTATTAATTTTATAAGATTCTTAAGGAATTGAAGGAATCTCTTGGGTTTGTTGGGCTTTTCTTTGTAAAATATAAAACGTTTAATGCTTCGTGTTAAGTTATGTTGTGGTTGAAATAGGCTTCTGTGATTTTAATTTGTTTGGGAATTGAAATCAGAAAAAAACATATTTTAACGAAGGCGAGGGCGTTGTTATGTCAAATTTGAATTTTATTGGAGGTACAATGCAATTATTTCTCATGAAAATGTATGGTTAATTGATAATATTATCCGGTGAGAAAGAAATTAAAGTAATGGTGGTTTGTTTATTGTAGGCAGGCGTTGTAAATTTCAAGATGAGTTCACTTACGAAGTAAAATTAGTTCGGTATTGGTTTTATCTTGAGGTTTATAGAATTTGAAGTTAGTTGGGAATCGACATTTAACTCTCTGAAATAAAAACTTTGAAGCGATCAATTTCATTAATTTAAACTTATTTCATAGACCCAATCTTTCTTTCTTACTTACTTACTAGACCCAATCTGTGACTGTTTCCAATTACATATTTCCATAATTCTTTGGTCAAGAGGAAGTAAGTATTTAGAATAACCTTTAAAAAATTAGTTGATCTTAAGCTTGAAATTTTATCTTAAGCCATAAGAAACGAGCTTATTCAAATTTTTAGTGGGCGATTCAACCTGATTGTTTTATATGAAAACAAACAACGGTTGTTTGGCCTAGGTATCTAATATTAATACATTGATTTTTATTGTTGTATTTAACAATTTTTCGACAGTTTGGTTGAAATTAAGTTTTCTTTTTTGTAGAGATAAGCAGAAGCTCCATATTAAAAAAAAATATATGTTTCGACTCCGGGAGTTGTCCTTCTCACAAATGGAGCAAACTATTCTCCGTAAGACTTTTCTCTCGAACGCAGCTAAGAGTTCAAAGCATATTTGGCTAAGCCTACAAGTCTCGTATACGTAAGAGAGTGCTTGTAAGCCTACAAAAGTAGCAGTTTGGAATCAGTTTGGATTGAAATACTAAGGTATGTTTTGTTGGCTTTAAGCCAACGTTTTTCTTATCAATCGTTTTTAAAAGCTGTTTTTCTTCTGCCGATGTTTTCTACAGACGGAGCAACCACATACTTCGTTTTTCAATATTTCATATACAGTCCATATGTTTTTTAACGCTTGCTCGATCTGAATACATGATGTTTGTACAGCTTAGGGCCTTGAGGGTTCCTTCCAAAGATGTCAATGACGTCTGCATGAGTCAATGTTTGGTGACGATAGCTCTTCTTGTACAATTTCCAGTCACGAATTGCTTTTTCGAACTTCTAATTGAAGAAAAGTCAAGTTCATTTAAATTGGTGACGGGAATAGACAACAATCCTAAGTCCTAACACCCTCATTTGGTTTGAAGAGTTGTTCATGGTGAAACTGTATCCTTGTATGGCTTTATACAGTTCTACCCTTGGTATGATGTCGTAAGCGGTCTTAAAGTCGATGAGCAAATCGTATGTTGGAATCCTTAATCCTAGGCATTATTTCATCGCCTGTCTTATGTCAACTTATTGTCGACCGAAACCGCCAATTATGATTTTGGCCATGTTCTTCGGTGATGCAATTTCAATGATGACTGTATTGTCTGAGCATTGGATCTCATTTTTATATGGCCAAGACATATCGGCTAGCTTCTGGCTTCTTTTGAATTTCTTCTGTTCAATTTATGAGGTTGTAGGAAATTTTTCCAATCTCAGACGTTACCTTGCTTTCAAGGAACTTACTTTTCAATCCGGATCGTCCAGACTTGTTACACGCGTTCACCTCGTTCAGGCCGTAATTACATTTCCATCAGTCCATTGAGAGAACGTCTGGATCGGACCGCCATATCGTATATATTTTTTTCATAAAAATTGAAGTGTCTACACTCTGGTTATAACCATCAGCAGATAGAGAACGAAAACGAATTAAATACTTAGCTCGATGTTTATCAATGAAAACCCCCCCATAAAACACTAAAAATGTAGTTTTTTATTTGTTTTTTACCCCATACCAAATTATTATCGCATTTTCGTTGATTGTTTCTTAATGCCAAGAAAACAGCTTAACATTTTTTTTTTGTTTTTTGTTTTAACTGGAACAGATGAATCTTTTGCATCTTTATTGCAAATTTATCACCTAACATGAACTTATTTACAGCAGGTACCACCCATAAAGTTTTGTCTCATTTAAATCGTTTCGGTTTTAATTGTTTTTTCGAGTTTTCAAGTTCACTCACCCAACGTTACTTTTAAATTTTTCAACATAAACTATAAAAAATAAAACATAAACGTGAAGCACCAATCAAATGAGATTTTTATCAAAATAGAAAAAAAAATTCCTTTTCCAAAACTTTATGGAAAATGTCTCGTTATCACGCAAAAAATATAAACAAGACCTAAAACTTGATGCTTGTCGCAAATTAGGAAAAAAAAAACAACGAATAAATATTTGACTTTTTTTATGACTACACTTCATATCAGATACAAAAAAAAAACTCGAACACATGTGGAGCATAAGCCACAAGCCAACGCTACTACCATTTTTTTTTAACCACCAAAAACACAACAACAATCTCACAAATGCACTGAACGATGCGTGGCTTTCTAATTCGATACTAGTTTTTCATATTTGTATAGGATTCCATCTTAAAAAAGTGTTTGAAGATTTTTCTTCATTTTTATCTTTGAAAGAAATTAAATTGTGGCGCCCGCCGTTGATGCAGTCGCCCACCGACAACATCGTCTTATACAAGGGTTCGTTTTGTTTTCGTAGATATTGAAATCATGATTCTGAGCTTTTCAAATTTAATTGAATTTTAAATTTGAATGATGTATTTTTGATTGGACTTTCAATCGAAGAGTTTCACCTTCGCTTAATGGAGCCATTAGGGATCACGTCAACCAGAACTCTTCGTTCGACTATATCAACCTCAAAATACGCAAAAACCATAGAAGATTTGATATTTATGGTCAAGTTATTGGAAATCATATAAAAATAGGCAACCCAAATTTGTATGTGTTCTTGACTTAATTTTAACAATGAACTCTGCAAGTCTCTTCTTCCCTTTCAATGCTAACGAAACATAATATGTATAAAGCTGCTTTTTAATGAAACAAGTGAGCTTTGCCTTGCCATTGGCCTTTTGTGTAATTTTTTGAGTCTTTTCATAGCGGGCACCTTTGGGGTTTGATGAATGGGCAGATATTGTCTAAGCGAGTTGTTCTTTGGTTTAGGCCTTATGAACAACTTTTATCGATCAAAAATGTGTTAAATGTAGTAAATTTTAAAGTCTTCAAGTTTAAGGCTAAACATCTCCCCCACTTTAAAAATAAAAAAACAGCAAAAATTGTGTGCAGATATTCGACATCAATTATTATTATTATATAGAAACTTATGATAATCTTCTAAAGCGCTCGAGACAAATGATTGAAATTTCATGGCTAAACATTTTCCAACAATAACAATGAAGATGTAGTGTCCGTAGCTTAGTGGTTAGGTGCGTTGGCTGCTAAGCAGAACGTCGTGGGTTCGAATCCTACCCGGGCCCAAAGTTTTTATTTCATCTTTCACGGACACTGCCTCTTGCGAAGAACTGACAAAACTTCCAAGAGTATCATCTGTCATGAAAAAGTGCTTCTCAACTTTGCCGTTCGGAATCGGCGTAAAATTGTAGGTCCCCTCAATTCTTCACACGCACCTAGAGAATTGTTGAGAGTAAGCCACTTAGGCCTTGGCTCTTCAAGAGCTGTCACGCCACTCTATTTATTTTTTATTTTTTAACAATGAAGATATAATAGTCGAGGTAAAGTACCATTTTAATATCGATCAATGATTGAAAACTATCACTTTTTTCATGTTAAATAAATTTAATGAGTTATAATTCAAGTGCAGAATGGTGAAGAGGAAAACTATTCCAAGGAGATGAAAACGAAAAGAGAAGAATAAACTTTGAGAGCGTCTTTTAAAATTACGGAATTTATAACTTTGTTTTATTTTTTTCTTGTTTTTTCTTTCTGGAAAGATGAATATATTTAAAGTGTGTTCTTGATTAAAATTTAATTGCAGTTTCCATGGTTGAAGAAACGAAAATTGTTGCCTTGTTGGACCTTCTTTGAGGGCCTATAATAATCGTGGATAATTGGTTTCAAACATATCGAAGGTATGAAAATGTTAACTTGAGTTGCTATTCTCACGAGCTTAAGATTTACCTTAATTAAAATTATAGATCGATGGAAAAGTAATAAATTAGAATCGCATGACAAGGTCAGATTTTTAAGTTGGTTCTTACATTTCTAGAAGCCAGTTTTTCAGTGCAAAATAGCGATAACAGATTTGAAATGACGCAAAAGTGCATATCATAAAAATTTAAGGAAGATAATAGAAGATAAGAGATAGTTAGGTGTCTTAAAACAGATTTATACTTTATGTCAAGTTGGGGTCGGCTTCCGCCCTTCCGCCTACTGAGACGTGTTTGTCTCCTAATACGGCCGTCCTTTATTCAATTACTTTTCGGACCTGAACATTCTGTTCGCTATAACTTGCACCTCTTCATCAAATATGCCAATTTGAGAGCTTCCTTTTTCATAGTTACAATGGGTATTTGACTTGTACCATAAGTCTTCAAAAACAAATTCAATGGCATCCACAGTTGATTGAAATTCAAAGATTCAGTTTCAAAGCTTAGAAGCTGCGGATGCTCTTTTCTTCTATCGCAGAGTCTTTTTTCATTTCTCCTTGCTGCTCTAGTATTCCTTTTCAGCATCTGCAAACGTACATTTTCCTTCTCTCTTTTCAGTATCATGATCTCGGCTACATTTTAAATTATTTCGTGGTACTGATTCAACAGGGTGTTGACGTCTGTGACATTTTGAAGTACGGCGGAGAGTCTCTGACTCAAGCGCTCTCTGGCATCCTTCGGAGTGCTAAGGCAACCGATGTTGAACTTCTTCCTTTGGGCAGTAGTCGAGCTTTAAACTTTGCAACTACCTGAAATCGACCATAGTCGACATTTGCTCCTCGGAAAGTGCAAACGTTTAAAATGCGTGTCTTGTGGCGATTAGCGCATGTTCGATTTTCTTGGCTTGGCGGTTCAACCGTCCGGTTAACGCCAGGTTGCTGTGTAAAACTTCTGTCTTGGAAACCTAAATTGCTATTTATCACCGTATTACGAGCTTCAGCAAAGTCGATTAGTCGGAAGCCGTTATCTGTTGTAACTTCGTAAAGACAAAGATGTTTTCGTTTTAATTATTGTATTACGGTCTCTGAGTATGATTTCGTACTCTGGGTGGGCTCCGTAGACTCTATCCATTAGGTCATAAAAATCGTCTTTGCTAGATTCTTCAGCATCATCGGTAGCCGCGTGTTAAATATTGAATCGATGTTTTGTGTGGCCTTGATACGGATTACAGCCAGGCGATTACTGATTGGCTTGGAATCCATGACTTTGGATCTTAGCCGATTTCCAGCGACGAATTTGCATTAAAATATGTACATTCCTTGATAACAGCTATAAGAAATGTCGCATTTTTTCTTTTCGTTGTCCCTGAACCTATCCAACGAAATTCTTGAATCTGCCTGCCTTATACTGCCTAACGACAGATTCAAGTTTTTGGGTAGAACTTGGAGTGGAGCGTTCTTACTGATACAAACTCTCAATTCGTAGTCCGTTCTTAGTCGAGGCTCTTCCACTCCCTCTCATAACAACATGACTTTTTTTTTACTGTGGTAGGGATATTAGCCCCTCGCCCTTACCTCAAAATTTGTAATATCTTATTCTTAGGATAATAAAATCCAATCAAAATATTATCCACTTTACTCGATCCGCACACGCTTTGTACCTATTTCGGTCTTCACCTATTAATTTCTTCACTTGCCTTCAAAGCAATCATCAATCGTTCAGCAGAGCACACAACAAAACAATTCAAATGCACTTTCTACTCACATCAAATCATCGGATATGTTTTATTGAAATTATGATTGATGCTCATGTTCAGGCTCAAACTCAAAATGCATATTGATATTCTCATATTCAAACAATAAATTAGAAATAATCTCTCCACAACAGAACTCCCGCCGCATAACCGCAAAAATAAATGTTCAATCAAAAACTCAATGACTTCGCCAAAAGTGAAATTTTCGCATTGACTGTGCTCGTACTAGTGGTCTTCGAATCTTTCATTCGGAAATTATGTCCATCGCCTATGCGAAGAGACCCCGCTGGGGCGGATATTAAATTTCTGCCTTTTTTTCACAGACTACCTCCGCAAATAATCATCAACTGATTCTGTTCTAATTTTTTTTCTAAACCATAAATAAAGATCAGGGCCACAAAAGTGATATATTGGTCTTGTCGGCAACCAGTGTCAGAGTCAATGGTTTCTCGTAGTTGGCGGCAGCAGTAACGGTGAAGACGTGGCACACCCTTTTTGAAACCCAGTACACAATGCCCATTTATGTCATTATCTAACATCAGTAGATTTAATCTTTATCGGCCATAAATATGTTCAGAAACAAAAGCAACACACCTACACCTACGACACGACTGACTCTCGGCAAACAGAAAATCGACCAAATAATCGACGTCGCGACGGACGTGCGATCATTTGTATTTGGCCATTAAAATGTCTGCGAATGCAAATATTTGATATCAATTCAATGCGAAATGTGCTAACTTGGGGCCGTCTTACCCACTTAAAAAAAAAAAACCAAACAAAACATAAACTTGCTCAAAGCGAAGCCATTGCACTTGTTTGTGCACTTTGACAATAAGCGACTATATCTCCAGATAAAGAACGCAACAAACCTTTTACGGCGGTAGAATTTTAATAATTGTTTTCTTTGTTTTTCTTGATAATAATGACAAGGTCCGTATGCAAAAATAAGGTTTTGAGATGGTTTTAAGTTGGTGAGTGAATTCGTGCAATATTAAAGCTGCGACCGGCCCTGTGTTATACGTCACTTTCATTTCCCTATAGTCAGTTAAGATTGCGGAAAGTTTTCGAACAAAGGTTTAGTCAGTCAAGCTGAAGTGTGGGTTGAATATTGATGACTTCACTGATGGAATATTGAGTGAAGAGTAAACAAACTCATCTGATGAGAGAAATGTGATTGGTGCAGTGCTAAATGGTTGACTTGGTTTCAGTTGACAGTTCTTTTGTGAAGGAATATCGATCGTCAGATTTTAATATCAATTATTTAACAGTATTATGAATGTTTTATAGGTTTATGTACGGTCTATCCTCGAATCAAGTTCACACCCTTTCTATATTCTGTGCACTTTTTGAGAGTTCCTAGAATTCCTGACTCTTCATCGAGACGATCAAACAGACTTTAAGATTTTTAGTTTTTATTGAATATTTGTTCAAAATTTGCTTTGAATATTTGCTCAAAATAACCAAATATCGTACCTACGTTGTGCTAACAAGCCCGATTACTTTTTTCTAGTTGTTCGAGCCATTCAAAGTACCTTGAATTTATTTATCCTGTCCTGAATTTTCAATTAACTTTATTTTCCTCTTTCCACCTGTCTTTATGATACCTCAAACAAGCAGAGTAATATTTCCTCTTCACTTTCAAAGAAACTATTCATTTGAACCCCCCCTCCCCCTTGGGTATAGTTTACAGCAATCTGTTCTTTTTGAGAAATTATTTGCCCACAGTTGTTCTCTCGGGAATGAATTTATATTTTTTCCTTCCTCGTTCTCTCTCTCTCTGTTGCGGAGAACGAGGGAACCACAACAACGACCACAACAAACGACTATATCGCATTCTTACCTAATCTCCAAACTCATGATGGCAGAACAATTTTCAGCCACACAAAATTTTTGCTCTAAAAGTGGCTAACTCTAAAAAGGAGCTCGAGGTAAAGGAAAAAAGAAATACCTGCAGAGTGCTGATGGTCTGTTGAGCTTCCGCCGCGGTGGCCGTGCTGCAAGCTGCCAACGCAAGAGCTTCCTATTTCATTTCAGTTGCAGTCTATTCACGTTGTCGGAACGATAAACCCATTAAGAGATGGATGAATAGACGACGATGACGACGACAACGATCGCGTCGTTGTTTTGATTTTATTTTCTCTCTTCCTCTGGCATTTTTCGTCGGCGCGGCCATGCGGTGCCCGTCGTGCTCTTAGAGACCATATTATAATCTCAGCTGCGCCTGCCACAACTGTCTTGACAAGTGGAATCTCTATTCTTTCTTCGTGTGTTTAGCATCTTTTCGAAGAATTTCATGTGACACGCTCAGTTTTCAATTTTATAAAGATAGTTTTTTCTCTTGTTTTAATTGATTGAAAATATTAAGGTGAATGCGGTTTTTGTTAGTGCGAAGACGCAGAGACATAAAAACGCCGTTTGGCTGGTAAAAAGTCATTAACGAAAGTCTTATTTCAGAGTTTAAACTGTAAACAGTGAAAGTATTTGAAGATTTCCTAGAAAAAATTGTACAAAACTTAAATTCAAGTTCGTTGCTCAGCTCTTTCGTTTCACAAATTCCAACTTTTATTGTATTTTTTTTTTGTGAGTGAGATTGAACTCTGAGAACATTTCATCTCTCAGTTTCTGCTTCTTTATTTCTCTGTTTTTTGTTTCGTCGAAGCACATCCAAAACTTAATGTGGACATTGACAAAACTCTGAATTTTTCACAGAACAAAGCACAAAAGCAAAATATGGTTGCAAAAAAAAAAAATGTTCGCTAATTAGCTCTTTCTTCTCACATTTCTACAACTTCTTCTTTCTGATTTATCGTTCGGTTTCTTCATCCAATTAACTGTTTAGTGTTGCTTCCAAGAAGATTGTCTTCTCTTCATAAGCAAATATTTTGCTTGCTCATGTGATCGAAAAAAAAAAACAGAGACCAAAGGAAGTTGATATCGATTACTCTGATTGCTACCACATCCACCGCAGTCAATTTGATCTTAGCGTTACTTAATTGATGTTAAAGCCACCGGTGTTATGTTTGTGCAGAATTTTTCTTCAAACTGAGTCCAAACGTGATTTTGTTTTTGTGTTGTTGGCCCTATCCCCTTTTTTCTGACTTTAATTGAATGAAATTCAAAACCTCTGCTGGCCTTGTAGGTAGACAAAATTACATTACTCGTTTTTGTTAACTATTTTGTTTGATTTATTTTTATTTATTTTCTTCATGCATCGCTTTTTACTGGAAAAATGAATCGAGAAAACCAATTCCAATCTTTACAAGAAGAGTTAAATTAAATTTGAATTTGAAGCTTGTTAAATTGATGTTAGAAGCTTAATAGCTTTTATATGAATGAAGCTTGAGGATTTTCCTCGGACAAGCAGATTAAATCCGTTAACACAACAAGATACCAAATCTAGTCCAGAATGAAGAAAAAAAACTGTAGGAATACATTTTTTATGGACATTTCGGATAAGAGGAGAGGTTTCCAATTTCTTATGACGTGCACCAAGTTTATGGAATGTTGAACATTCACGCAGGTAATAAATTAGTAAGACAGTGGACTTGTGGAGTTATAATGTAATTAATGCATAACGTGGGAGGGCTAATTGAGTGTTTATGACTCATCAACTAATACCTAGTTCGAGTTCTTTTTGTTGAAAACTCCAATTATTTTCAACGATGTGGGCGGCGATATTAACTATCAAATTAACGGGGAAAATGTTCTTAAAATGTTTCTTGGTTAAAGTGTTTATTGAATCTCTTATGGAAAAAATTGAATTTCCAAGTCCAAAGGGGACTAACCTGTCTGCCTCGTATAGTACATAATGGTAACACTTTCACGAGTATGGGATAGAGACATTGGGGTTTGAACTCAACCCCCAAAAGAGGGGATAGACTCATTTATTTATGTAGATTGAAAATACAACTCGAAATATGATATATTGTTCTGCAGCAAATATTGGTAATCAGTAAGTTGACGAAAGTTGTTCTTCTTAACTTTCGTCAACTGATTTTAAGCGTTTATATCTGATGTTGTATGAGCTCGTCTAATTTAGGGTCTAACAATATGAAATTTTAGTATTTTCAGAGAGAACCAATTGGAAAGATTAAATTTGCTCTTTTCACTCTTAGCAAAGCTGCACAAATTACAAATCACACAATATTTCAATTCGAATTTTCAAGTAGTTTAAGCAGTCTTAGTTAATTTGTAAATGTTCATTGTCAAGTTCCTATTGAGGTTTCCGTTAGCTCCATAATCTTCACCCACATGACTTTTAGCTCATTTTCAAATCCAAACACTATTGTCGGTTTTATGCAGAACTCTGCACTTGTGCTGCTTACATGACGTCATTTGAAAGTTGTTTTGCACAAGTGAATTACCAAAATTGGCTATTCACAAAATTATTCGTGTTGTTTCAAAAGCAATTCAAAAAGAACTCGTATTATGTATCAAAGCACACATGCACCAACAATCTCCGAAAACTCCAAACACACCTGTGACCTCAAATAACTAATCCCCGAATGAGATCGAAATCGGTGGAAACAACACAAACGACAACAAGGTATCTTAATCTATCGGTGGCAATAAGATTTTCTAAGAATTTGTGTGTGGTTTGTTGTGGCTAAACATTGCAAGCATTGGCAGCAATTGTATAAGAATTAGCATTCCAAGTCGTTAAGGAGAAAGACAGCGAAATAAGAATAAAAAACACCTACGACCATGAAGTGGAGTGAGCGTTGTGCCAATTATGTCGATTAGTTTGGTTTTGGATTTCAAGGGGAGAACTGCAACATGTTTCGTTTAAAATTGTTCTTCCACATTGTACGTTGCTTTTGACTTAATTTTTGCCCAAGGCTAACATAATCAGACATTCTCGCATTAAACATTTGTGATTTGTTCTCGTCGAACAAACTTGCGTTCTTTAAAAAGAAAAACCACGAATGATCTTATGACTCCCATTGAATTCCAAAGTTCACAAAAATTGGTTTCAGTCCCCTCACACAAGGCCTGTTGCGTCCCATATTCGATTTCGAAATGTTTCCCATCACATAACTTGATGAATCTATCCTCTCTCACACCTTGGAATTTATTTTGTTAAATTGTTTCATACTCGCAGATTCTCACGCCCATCCCAAGCGAACGTTCATCAAACTTGCACAAAACTATTTGCACGTACAAAGTTCATAAGAGTTGTTATCTTAAGTTCAAGGAAGCAAAATTAATGTAACTTCATAGACCGAGTCCAATAACCATAAAAAAGAATAACAACAACAAAAGTGGAAATAGTAGGAAAATTGACCATTCGGCGAGCAGCAGTAAAATGCGTGAAATATTACACTCGTTTTGAATTTTTTCTCCTCAATTACATACAAATTATTTGAGGGAAAAAAACATTCGCCAATGCACTTGAACTTACTTTTTTTTTCGTCTATGTTTTTTTATTCAGTTGGCAAGAAAAAATAAGAAAAACCTTGTTGCATCCAATAATACTTCGAACGTAAAACAGAGAGTTTTATCAATTCGAAATGGGCGGCTGCTATGAAACCGGCCGTTGCCGGCGGTATGGTAATCCGACCACGGCGACCGACATACGATGCCAAATGGAGCGACGCTCATCATCGACGACGATGGTCGATAAGAATGGTGATGGATGACGTGACATGACGTGGGGAATAGCATTTCTTCATCAATCGGATTCGGAACAAGAGTAGACCATGGAAAAATGTCACTTGTCTGATAGTTATGAAAAATATTAGCGTGCCTGTAGATCAATTTATTAATCATTAAGCTATGAAAAAGGGTTTAAATTAAGTAAAAAAAAGAGTTTTGTTGGCAGTATGCTGTGATATCCACTTGTCTCTCATCTCATGCTATCGACTATTCATCGCACTGCACTTTTCGCGTTGTCGGCATTGTTGTCCTTGTGACTTGCTCTAAAACAAATCACTGAACCATAACATTTATGAGACTTTGAATCTTCAGAAGACGCACTAAAAAGAAAAACCTAAAACGGACAATAAATATCGAATGATCGCACGGGGCAAAGGGAATATTGTTCTAGCTTGACGCAAAATTTACCTTTCACCTTGGATTGCGGCGAAACAAGTCCGTAGGACGACGATGACAATGGGAATCGATTTTCATGACCGAGCACCGACATATACTCACGCAGCACCACACTCTCCACTGGTAGATGTCAGAAACGGAGTAAATGAACGAACACGGACAGTGGGACATGGGCTGAAATTGGTATGCTATCTGGTCACAAGCGTATAAAGTAAATGTGTGGGCCGAACAACTTGTTTTGCACCATCAACGAACTGCAGCTGCTATACTGCGCAAGCAGAAGCAGTCGTCTTTGTGCTGCATTCTTTTTGGGGTGAAGTTTCGGGGCAAAGTGCCAATCACATCCCACGTATAACCTCGGAAGCGACAGAGCCTGTGTCCATTTCCTGCTTCGTTTCCATTATGGCTTTTCCCAGATAACATCGATGGAACCATTGGATTAGATGTTGAACGGGAAGATTACAATTTTGCGGAGCCTGCTGGCAGCGAGAGAACGAGGATATTATGGATTCCACTACGCGCGGTAGCTGCGCGAGAGAGTGCAACATTATTGAACGAATGAGTTGATGAAAGATGCACAACTTTGCACATCACATACGAAGACGCAGTTTGGCTTGCCAAGGAGGTTCCGGTTAAGCGAAGACAGACAGAAGACACGTTTTTTTTTTTTTTTTTTTTTTCATTCCAGAAATCGTGTATGCACCTGCGAGTGTCATTATTCCGAAGAAGGATTCATTTGGCAGTCAGGCAGCACTTGCGGTTCGCAGAGAGTGTTTTGATTTATGAAATGTTGAACGTGATTGATTGCCTCGATGTAGGAACATGATCTCCTGGTTGGCATTACGCCTTTTTCAATGTATCGGCTTAGGAAAGTGCGTTCGGTGAATCAGGGCTGGTAATCCGAGAGAAGAGGAAACGGGACTTGATGCGCTTAGAGCTCCCCTACAGTTTCTGCTATTCAGGTGTAATGTAAGAAATGTTGATTTTCTTGACCTTTTGGAAATATTGATTTTCTAGGCAGACCTTCAATGCGCCTCAGCAGGGCTAGGAGCCCATTCATATAATTTCATACACAAAACTCGAAGATAGCATATTTGATCATTTTCCATTCAACCATGAGAACCAAAGCAAAAAATTACATCTGAGTTTTTTAACTTTTACTTAGTTCACATACAATATGGAACGCTTTCATCAATACATTCTCTAACCAGCACCACCAATGCTAAAATACGCATTTTGTCTGCATTTCCTTATCAGTAAGACGTTTCACTTAAAACAGTATAATTAGCCACTGTTCCCTGGAATTAAATTTGCTCATATAATGAGAAAATAAAAAAGAGCCTGGTTTAAGCCCTACACTATTTGCAGCACGACACTTCTCTAGCATGCAGGATGTCCGCACATTCCGAGCTGCGAACATATGGACTCGGATCACTATCTTGTTGCAGCAGAGGCGATAGATGGATATCACAACAGGAACGAGGTTTGAACGTTTAACCGATGCCTATAGAGACCGCAATCAGTATATGATATGGAAAGACCACTGTTCAAAACTGTATATCAGAGAAGATGAGCAAAATTCCACCAATTATACAGAACCATTCAATTGAGATGAAGCAGACCAACAGTTCCCCTCAGCCGACATTGCCGAAGTGCAGATCACGATGTCTAAACTAACAAAAGCCGAAGAAAGCCGCTGGAGCAGACGGCCTAGCCGCCGAAATGTTCAACGCAGCTGAAGACCCCAAGCTGTTAATAACGGCCAAACCAAATTAATACTTTAAACAAGAAAGGAATGCCAAAATCGACGCCTTGGAGCTATTGCTAGCGTTGGAGGTAGTTAAGTGTTTTTTCTACCTAGGATCCACTAAAAATTCAGAAAAATATATAAGCGCTGAAATCAAACGAAGAATAACTCCTGCCAATCGCAATTGTGTAGAAAAATACTCTCTCGAAAAGCCAAATTGTCCCTATACGAAACCCTTATCATCCTAGTTCTCGTGTATGGTGCAGAGACTTGGATCTTAAGAAAATGGGATGAAAATGCTTTCGGCTGCTTTAAGAGAAAAATTCTTCGAGTGATTTTTGGTCCTGTCTTCATAAATGTAGAATGAGACAAAAAATACAGCGACATTGACCAACCGAAAAAAGTCATGTAGATAAAATGAATTTAAAATAATGCTTCGGCCGTAAGGTTTTGAACCCCACCCGGAAAGACATCATAAAATAAGACAACTGCCACTCAGGTTGAGCACACAAGTGTAGAGGACCTGAACTTACTTGGCGTGTGAGACTGGATACAGCTAGCTGGCACCGTAACAAAGTTAGCTTGGTGGATAATTCCTTTAAATAACTTCTTAAACTCGACGAATTCTTTCTTGGAGATCCAAGTTTAGACATCACTACCAAATACTGAAATTGCGGGTTTCAAGCCAATTTAAATGATAATGTAATCGAATTGAAGTTTGGTGGTTATGGTCTAGGATCTGACACTTAAGTGTGTGTTGCTTTTTTACGTAATCGCCATTTTCCGTCTCGTTTTCTAGCTTTGCTAGCTCATCGTAATACCACTTATTCTCTAACATCAAATTCTAAAATCCTGCAAGTTTTTCGGCCTCAGCTTAGTCTATGTAAATATTCAGATCACCATAGTGCAGGTCGATCCTCCAATAACCCTATAATATTTGCTTAATATTTGACTCTCTGCCTACGTTGTTTCGGATTATCCAATTGAATTGAACATCAGTTTTGATAACATAAAAGCGATAACCTCAGCTATCGTGTGGTTCTCTTACTACTCCTTTAATAGCGAGATATGATTCTTTTGCGAAGAAGTGACAATCTCACACCGTAATGATGTTCAAATTGATCAACTTTACAGTTCCCTTCCATGTCCCTTTGACTTGGCGCCCAACAAAAGAAAATATCAAACGATAGGATAAAATCTCTAATTTCAACAATGTTCGCCTGGTACACCCTATAATTATTAGGAAGAAGACGAAATAAGAGAGTCACTAGCTGACCCAAAAAACTCTGCTTTGCCCAAAATGAATTCAATATTTGTGTAATATCATTGCTTTTCCATGTTTAATTGAATGGTTTATTCCTATAACGCGTGACACCTATAATCGGGACAAACATTAGAGCCACCAATTTAAGAGATGCTTAAGAGGAAAGATAATCAACCTACTATCATGTTCTTTTACAAAACTTTATTAAAAATTGTAAAAAAAAAGATTGTCGATTTATATAAAAATTTTATTTTTTCTTTTCCAGGTTATAGATCGCTCTGTGCAAAACTCGATGACCTACAATTTTTGATGAAACTACAAATCGATATAAATTCGAACCTTCCGTCGCCGTCGGTCGTCGGTAAAACTCGCAGTCATTGATGCGTCGATAATACAGATGAGTGCACTCCGGTGACACTTTCAGTTTACGGTTACTATGTAAATGAGAGTCCATTGTCATTTGTCAAAAGAAATTACATTCGAGTGGTAATGCCCACCGCGACACCTCCATTAAAACAACAATAATTGTAGATCTCCATTAAATGTAACGAGCGATATTTTTGTATCTGTAATTCTTTGCGTTTTGTATTTCTTATTATTATTATTTTTCGCTTTGAATGCAGTCGGATGTGCGGATATGTGTTTCATGTAAAAAAAAATTCAAAATGAACCAGAATGCACTTTATCGGTTTTAATTTATTTGTCGCTTGTTGTTGCGTGTTTTATTGAAGCAGCCTTAGTGTCGATATTGTAGGAGAACTTAATGCGAATATAAGGTGAGATAAAATTTTTATATCTTTTGTTATGCGTATTGAGATATGTGAATATTTTTTACTCATGGCCATTTTCTCTGGGTGTTTACTGGGATTAATAATATTTAACTACGAACTTGATTGTAAATCTGTCACATTTTGCTATTATTTATTTTAGTGCTGAGTAAGTGCCAATAAAAAACGTTCAAGATGTAGTTTGTTCAAGTGGAAATGCCCATTATTATATGGAATTTTGTATACCTATTTGATTGAAATTTAATGTTGTTAATATCGATATGGATTTGTTTTTTCGCCAGGGAAAGCAAATTAAAACGTGCCCACGCTGAAAGACGCCCTCGAGAACGTATTTGGAGAGTGTTAAGTGTCCTTTTGACTAACTTCCCTTGTTGTAGTATCATTATTCCAGTTTTAAAATAGTACTATCTTAATCTAAGAAGAAAACGATTCCAGGGGCCCTACTCTGTAATGCGTTTCGAAAGCCAATCCGATTCGAATCTGATATTCGATTCGTGTATGAATTCGTACACTGTAAAATGTTCGATCGAACAAAACAATCACTTAGTACTTTTTCTATTAAAAGAATAGATTTGCCGAGTCTCGAAGTATTTCTCATGTGATCTGTCAAAGCAAAAATAAAAAACAAAAACAAAATCAAAACAAATCACGAACAAGACGAGGAAGTTGAAATTAATTTTTAAAGAGAAAATATAAAATTCAATAAAGTTAATAAAATGGATTCAGTTGCGCTGTGGATGGATGAAGAAAATAGAGAAGAACGTGTAGAACGTAGAACAATACGCGATAAATCAAATATTTTGAAATGAGTGATAAAAGGTAAACATAATGTGTGAGTTATTTTCCTTTTTTAACCATTGCTTTTGTTTAGTTTTGTACAGAACTTCAGACTATCAAAAATCGCATTCAATTATGCATTGAATGCTATTCGGGAGGAACTGTCCACTCCTATGAGATCGACTGCTGTACCAGATTTATTGAAGTTAGCTGTAACATTGAAGTTTTTAGGACAAGGAGGGTATCAGCACCAAATCGGCCATGACTACTCGATAGGAATGTCACAACAGACAACATCGAGTTCGATTGCAGTAGTTTATAGTGCAGTTGAAAAAGTTTTATGTCCAAGGCACATAAACTTTAAAATGTTCGAACCAAAACACAGAGAGGCTAAGCAGTACTCGTCTTAAAGAAGACGATAGTTTTTCCCACAAATTGTTCGAAGTGTTTCTGGCGTCCGAGGGGTTCAAACGTCCTTAAGCCAAGTCGGGATGCGCACACATAAATTCCACCATAATTTCAAACTGTTTTTGTTTGGTGTGCACATTTTTCGCTGACGATTCCCTGTAATGATATTTATTTGCTTAAATTTTGAATAAAATGATTATTTCCTAACTTACATTTTATCTATTTCGCATTCGCACAACTCAACTCAATACAATTTTCCCTGTGTGTCCTTTGAAAACGACCTTCGAATTGCAATCCGTTAGCTCACTTGGTGTAGAAAGAAAATTTCCGTTTTCGAACGCTAATGACTTTCCGAAACGCATTGCCAGGT